>JBAWJY010000039.1:0-339427 GCA_037356115.1 Neofusicoccum sp. Z2 | reverse complement strand
AAATACTATAGTATCTATACTATCTTATATAATATACTATTTAATACTATATTAAAAAGTATACTATTATAGACTTCTAATTATATACTATATAGTATTTAAAAGTATATACTATATAGTATTTATCCTATTTAAGTATATATAATACCTTAAATACTATACTATATAGTATAAGTATAGTATATACTAATACTATAGTAAGGTATAGATACTACTTAGGGCGTTAAGTATCTTTTAGAGACGGCCTAGGCAAATATAAAGGATAATTTATACGAGAATAGTATCTATATAAAGAGCCTAAGCGTTAAGAAGTAGCCTCCCTCTTATAATTACCTCTTTACTAATACTAACTCTTCTAAAATCTAGGCTCTCGTTCTTTAAATAGATCTTTAACTACTAGTAGTAGAAGATGTTTATTTCTATACTTCTACTACTAATCTAGCACTTATAGATACTTCCTCTAGTATAGTCGATAAAGCTATAGCCTAGAAGAAGCTATCTACTACCTCTATAGATACTACTACTATTTTAATAAAGCGAAAACAAGTAAGTTTTACTAGAAAAACGGCTAGAGAAGCTTCTAGAGAGCTACTACGTAATAATACTTTATAATAAGACTATACTAGTAGCCTTAGGCGTTAAGACAACTTCTTTAACTACTTAGGGTATAACTAAAGACTTTATAAGCGTTACTAGAGGGCGTAGAAGTCTATAGTATAGCGCTTTAATACGACTCTAGTATCGCCTAAGTATTAGCCTAGTAATATTATCTTAGGGAACGTCCTACTACTATATCGCGAGGGTAGTATATAAGTTCTTATTAGCGTTATTTACGAGGTAATTTAGAAGCCTAATAACGACTAAAGATACTATAAGATATAGATATCTTTTAGTATTATTAATAGGTCTTTTACTATATACGAGCTAGAGCTACTCTACGAGACCCTATAGCTTAATAGACTAGATAATATATAAGCGAATATACTAATATCTATAAAGGTAGCGATCTACTAGAACGTACTAGCGATAAGAGTAATAGACCCTTAGTATAACTATACTAAGGGCTGCTATAATAACTTCTATAAATATAGAAAGAGCCTAGCTAAGTATACTTATAGATATTATAAAGAAGCGCTCTATAGTAACTAATATAAGCCTAAAGAAGGTAAATCTATAGTATAAGAAGCTGCTAGAAAGTCTAAGAAGAGCTATATAGGCTATTATATCGTCTCTACGAGGCGGGCGTTAGAAGAGAATTAACTAATAATATTATTAAATATAGTAGTCTATAGTAAATTTAACACTATAACCGTATATCGTAATATAGGCTTAAAAACGAGGTAGGAACGGTTGTTAGTCTCTAGGCACTAAGGTAAAAAATAAGTAGGCTAGGCGGAGATTATAACTTAATCTTAACCCCTTCCCCCCCTTAGTAGCCCGATAAGATAGTAATATACCCTAAGTAGCCAGCTATGAGGGCAAGGATTAACCCACTAGACCCCCTGGTGGCCAAACTCACTGTGATGGCCAGCCAATCGCGTGTCGTTGGCTAGCTAATCGGAGGTGGTGGGCAACGGGGTGGAACACACGCCGGTTAATTCTCGCAAAATGTTTAGTTTAGCAAACCGCCGGATTTGCGGGGAGCCTAATCTCAGCCTCCTCGGACTTCGAGAGGTGCGGTCGGACAAGCCCGTGGCCAATAACTCTCAAGTTGCCATTCCGCTGCTGGGGGCCAGAAACAAGCCACGTTCAACACAGGCTTGCTGGGCGCTCATCAGTTGCTATAAATTGCTGGAACAGGGGCTGTTGGTCCGGGATTAACCTTCGGCTTCTTTCTCGCACGAAGGATTGCCTCAAAAGCGGAGATAGAGCGGCGATAATCAAGCGCAGTTTTCGTGAAGCCGTATGGAAGACGCGCAGTCAGTTCGCAAGGTATTGCATCAACAGGGCTGCAGGGGCCTGCACGTGAGGAGCTGAAGCGACCATTTTGATTCGAAAGTATGGTAAGGACTGCGCTCTTCGCATCCATGCGAGTGCTTCAAGTCCATATGCACAGCTGATGGAGCAATGTGCGACACAAGCTAGTAAGAACCAGATCAGCTTGAGCAAAGCACTTCAGTCTTTTGGGGAATGGATATGATTTCCAGAACGCCCTCCTCGCCATAGCCTTGCCTTGCATCGTATAAACACCGCTGTCAAACAGGTACACAGTTTATTTGCATTTCAATGATTGCGATTGATGAAATAGGCAAGTAGTGATGTCACTGCGGCCCGTTAGCTTGATCCGGGCGGCTCTGTGCTTAAATGCTTCTTTCCCCACTCCCGCGCTCATGCAGTACCCAACTGACATCGAGGAAACTCCCGGCCCGTGCCAGCGGGTCTCGAACGGCCCAAAAACGCGGCATAGCCCTCCTAATGCTCCATAGAGCCGCGACGCCGCACATCATCCACTTCAGACATGCCGCTCTAGTGGTGGGATGATCCAGATCCATTGGCTATCTACTTATCGCCTGTCTGGATGACTTAACTCCATCTTGCCTAAGCGTACGACCCTAAACGACCGGTAAACCGCAGGTATATTATCCCGATAACGCGGTGGGCCAGGGTGATCTTACCCTTAAATGCGCGATCGTGACCCAATTTTGCAACCGCTTGCGCAAAGCCGGTTTCTTTCCTTTCCCTCTTTTCTCCCATCCTCTGCGTCGGCGCGTTACCAGCTGATAGCTGATTCCCTCGAGATGGAGACGATGGGCAAGGATCATGTTCCCGTGGAAGAGGCAGTTGGTGAGAGTGGTTGGGGCGACGCGCAGCACGATGTACGCGACATGCAGCGCTTGGGGAAGAAGCAGGAATTCAAGGTAAGAAGGAAATGGTGCAGCAACACGCACGTCTCTCCAAATTGACGAGACGTTTTCCAGCGGAACTTTGGCTTCCTGGCAACACTCGGGTTCGTCTCGATCTACATGGCCACCTGGGAATTCGTACTTGTGTTAGTGTCCAGCCTTCTTGCAGGTGAAACCGCACTTCTGAAGATGCTGTCGTAGGTCCCTTTCCGCCGGTTTTATCAACGGAGGTTTCGCCGGACTGTTCTGGACCTTCATCGGCACCGTCCTGTGCTACTCGACCATCGTCGCCTCGCTCGCGGAAATGGAGAGCATGGCCCCCACGTCCGGAGGACAGTACCACTGGGTTTCGGAATTCGCTCCGCCGCAGTACCAGAAATTCCTGAGCTATTCCGCAGGATGGATGTCCACGCTCGGATGGCTCGCCAGCTTCGCGTCGAGTTGTTTCGTCGTCGCCACGCTTATCGAGGTCTGCGCTGAGATAATGGAGCCGGACTTTGGCTTCTCCAACTGGCAGTACACCCTCGTCATGCTGGGACTTATCGTCATCACCATCGGCTTCAATACTGTCGGCGCAGGGTCGCTACCGATGCTGGAGACGTTATCTCTCTTTGCGCATGTTGCTGGGTTCTTCCTCATCGTCATCGTCTGCTGGGCGATGTGCCGTCCGCTGAATACGGGAAAGGAAGTCTTCGCCGACTTCGTCAATAATGGTGGATGGAGCAATATGGGCACTGCATGCTTGATTAGTCAAGTCACCGTTATGTATTGCAATCTGGGTTCTGACAGTATAGTCCACATCTGTAAGTGTTCACGATAGGTTGCTGACAGGGCTTCCATTTCTGACAATATGCAGCCGAAGAAGTCGAGGATGCCTCATGGATTGTCCCGCGCGCGATGTGGTGGTCTTACGTGATTAATGTTCTCCTCGGCATCATCACACTCATTACAATGCTGTTCGGCATTGGATCCCTGGAAGCAACCTTGGAAGCCGATGCTCCGTACCTGAACCTCTTCGTAAACACGGGATCTACAGGAGTTGCGCTGTTTCTTACAATCGTTCTTCTGCTTCTGATCTTCTCCGGCAATATTACTACTCTTGCGACAGTGTCGAGAGAACTGTGGGCTTTCTCCAGAGATAAAGGTTTTCCGTTTTCGAGATGGATTTCCCATGTGCGTCCATCCCCGTTCCCCCGGGCTTTTTCTTTCCCTTTTGAAAAGAAACGAGAGACTTCGCCCAGACATGCACTGACTTGAGTCCACCAGATGAACCGCAAATACGACATCCCATTCAACTCGGTCTACCTCTCATCCGTCGGCGCAGGAATCCTCTGCCTCGTCAACCTCGGCTCAACCCTCGCCTTCAACATCATCGTCTCCCTCTCTCTCCTCGCCCTCTTGTCCACCTACATGCTCTCCATAGGCTGTGTTCTTCTCCGCCGCATCAAAGGCGAGGAGCTGCCGCGCGCGCGCTGGAGCCTCGGGCGCTGGGGTCTCCCCGTCAACGCTTTTGCGTTCTGCTACGCCGCTTTCGTCATTGTTTTCAGCTGCTTTCCTACGTCGATACCGGTGACTACCAGCGATGCTAATTGGGCGCCGGCCATCTGGGCAGGTGTGATTGCGATTAGTTTTGGGACGTATTTGGTGCATGGGAAGCAGCATTTTACGCCTCCGGTCATGTTTGTGGAGGGGAGGAAAGGTGAGGGTGTGGGTATTCAAGCAACAGACTGAAGCGTTACGGTCGCTGTCTGCTTTGATTAAAGGAGCTCAAGTAATGAACCTGATTTTTTTTCTGCAATTATGTTGAGATATGAGTAGAAAATAGAGACAAGATCAAAACACAAGGTCGTTGCTCCCAGCCACCCGCAACCTTTCCTCATCGATAAACGAGCATACCCCTAATATCCCTGAGACCTCCAACTCATTCATCACGTCAGACATACACCCTCGCAGCCACCAGCGTAAGCACCAAGCACACTATTCGCATCATCAGAAACGACGAAAAGATCCGTACTGCAGTTCGGATCCGTGATCACCGTGCACAGACCCGACGAGTACGAGTAACTGAACGCAGAGCACGCGCTGTCGTTGTCGCACAACTGCGCGCACAGCTGCCAGCTCGCGACGGCAGAAACCGAGTTATCGCTGTTCGGGCAGACACCCCTCGCCCCGCACATGATCGTGTAATCGCAGTCACAACCACCGGTCCCCTGGTAGTTGCCGTTGGCGCAGTTGTCGAGAGGAAGCGTCGAGGCTACCGGGCCGGCGACCGACGCCACGGCGGATGTTAAGCTGGATACGGGGATGATGACTGGAGGTGGTTGCTGGGCTGCTGCGGTGGTGCTGGGAGGGGGTGGGGGTGGGGGTGGGTAGAATAACGAAGTCCTAAACGTAGTTGAAGCTCTCAATGCCTGAAGTTGAGGTCATTAGCTTTGACGCCAGGAAAGTGACGGAGAGAGCGAAAAGAGAACATGTTGGCACTGGAAAAGATGGTTGGGACTTACTGCTGGGGAAGTGGACTTGAGTGTCTGAGTGGTCGTGGTGAACACTGTTTTCGTCACTGGGTCTTGGATACAGTTGCAGACGGTCTGCATGAACCCAGGCCCCTGAATTTGTGCGATGGCCCATTGCCAATCATACGGGTCGACGTAGCGCTTGTCTTGTGTTTCTTCTCCATCGTGCGGAGTGGGTTTCGGTTTTGGTACAGTTGCAATCTCGATCCTTTCCACCTTTGTTTCTGTGCGCTTTGATATCAGTCGCACAACTTTCGTCATGGTGCTTGTTATTGTTTGGGTTGGAGGTGGGTAGTTTTTTGAGCAATAAGTTGTAGCCCTCGGGTAGTCAGATAGCATGTTAAATGCTTTGTATGGCTGTTGAGTGCATGCTGGGCTAAAGAAAGCAAGTGCCGCGTGAACGCAGCCTAAGAGTAGTAGGAAGTTGAGCATCATCGTTGATGTTGATCTCGTGGAATATGAGCTGAAGCGAATGGGATGATAGCCTGGATGACGACTCAACTCGTGCAAGTTATATATCACTTCCGGAGCGGCTTCCGGAGCTCGCAGAACCAAGTCGCCATTACTTGAGCATATGTGGAGACATTTACCGTACGTCATAAGCCTCTGGGTTCGGAGAGACTTTGGGCACAATACATACATTGCTAAGGTGACTGTGGTGTTGAAGTGCCGCATGCGGCCAATTCTTGACTATTCTTGCGCCAAATTGGCGCCTGGAAATCATCGGCATTTACGCCAAAAACTTTCCAATCGGTCGCATCCGCAAGCGATCATCTTCGATACACAGGCATCCTCCCTCTCCAACTGGGAAATTGGGACTGCACATACTTTAACGGATGGGCCAACCGATCGAGGGGTGAGAAGCGGGATTCAAACTGCAGACAAAAATAGAAACTCACTTCCGTTACTCAATACAGATTTGCGTGATCTCAAAATTGCCGCAGTGTGCTTGACCGCAGTGTGCTTGACCGTAGTGTAGATACTTTTAGCGAAAATCTGGCTAATGCTTTTGCGGAGGAAAAAAGGTTCCCCACAATCCTCTCTGCGGGGTTGGGACTGAAGTGAGCGCATCTTCCCCTCTTCGTCATTATAATGCAAACTTTAACAGTTCAGGCTTTTCCGTATCCTGCGCTTGAGTGTGTTGGACTTTTCATCAGCGTTTCGCGCAGCTCATGTAGCAAATTTCTCCTTTCCTAATAAAAGCCTTGATATCAACTATATCTCTCAAGCCTAAGATGTAGATTATTCAGGCTGTACAGCCATGGATTTCAGATATATCCCATAGGAGTAAGCGTTCTGAGAGGACCATTGAGCTAACGCTTGAGGAAAGGGCGCATAGAAGATTGATACGTCGCGAGATTATGCCTAACGCTCACAGCTTGAATACTCCGAGGAGATCTATGTGTCAGTTCGAACTCGAGGAAACCACAGAGCATCTTGACAAAAAGTTATTGACGAAAGACATGCTTGGTATAGATATTGTTGCTTGCCTATTGACTTCATATACTATCAACGGACAGACCGCCGGACTTCATTTCAACAACTGCCTAATTCCCCACTGGATGGCAAGCTGGCAAGGCTGAAATGAGACTCTGCATGGAGGACAATCTGAGGAGTCCGCCTTTGCATGAGGCCACGCAGAGGCATTCCAGCAAAGCGCAGCTCTACCCAACAGCAGCCAAAGGAGGAACACAACGTGCTTTAATACGCAGGGGAGTATCCCACTGCAAAATATATTGCGTTTCACCATGCGCATTCATCCTCCCATCCAAATTCTTTATCGTCGGAGTTTCCCAAATTGGAGCCGGGCGCGGTGTCGCTTGCTGTTGCTGTTGATATTGCTCACAGCGCTGTATGACAGCGCTGTATGATATCCCTCGTAGCAGGCATTTCGATCCTTGCAGAGAGGATAGGTATTCCATAGCATCCAGAAAAGCCTTGGAATGCTGCTTGAATCAATCGCAGGTAAATGGGCTCCACTCCCGGATTCTTTGACCGAATTTCCAGAAGAGAAGGGGAGCGGGGATGCCCAGCACGACTGCCAGCAGCCCGAGCAGACTACCGCCCCATCCGTATCCGAGAGAGCTGAAGAGGTACGGCACAAAGAGCGGGAAGGCGAAGGCTGCAAGCGAGCGGAGGAAACCAGAAGCAGCCGAAGCGGAGGCGGAGTATTTGGTGTAGCAGTCGATGATGTAGGTTTGAATACACTGGTATGATATCATGCTGCCGCAGGCGAAAAGTGCAGCTCCGATCTGAAGCCGTGGCGTTAGTCTCAACATCCACCGGAGGCGTTTGATTTGAGGAGGCGTAACTTACATTCGGAACAAGCCAGAAGACCTTGGCCTCCGCCGACCAAGCATACAAGAATACGCCACACGGCGTGATGATCGACGCCGGTATCATGAGCGGAATGCGGAACTCCGGGGAACCAGCTTCGTTCTCAGCGTAGCCATATCGCTTCTTCAACCGCCGATGTACAGCATCCATGAGAGGACCACAGATCTGGGCGCCGATCAGAGACCCGACGGCCAGAGAGATGTAGTTCAAACTAGCGACTCCCTTCGACATGCCGTACCGGCCCTCCCACAACGATGGAAAGCTCGAGATGAAGAGGTATAGCATGCCGTAGTTGTAGGCCTGGTAGAGGGCGAGGAGCTGGACGATAGGCTGGGTGGCGAGAAGGCGCCAGGGGCGCGTTAAAGAGATGCGGAGGAGCTTGGGGAGGGTGCGTCCCTGGCGTTCCCATTCGGTGCGGAAGTCGGGATTGCCGGTTGTTGTGCGGAGCTTGCGTGCTTTGAGGAGGAGGATACGGGGAGCGTAGGTTTCACGGAGGCAGAAGAAGCCGAGGGATTGAATGAGGACGTTGAAGATCGTGACGGACCAGAATGTCCATCTCCAGGTGGTATGCTGAGAGATGAACCCACCGGCTATGATGATTTAGTGAGTAGCTACCTGGGTGATTTGAGAGAGCTTACATACCTATGGGACCAAGCGCTGGTCCAAGGACAGGGGCGAGCTGGTATATGCTAAATCCCTTGCCTCGCTCTGAAGGAAGCCAGCAATCAGAAAGAACACCAGCACCCATCTGACCTATGTCAGCCATTTTGTTCCTCAGTGAAGGGGTATACTGCGTACTCCAAGCATTGCACTGCCTCCGAATCCAGCAATGAAACGGAAAGAAGTGATCTGCGCTCTCGTGCGCGCGAATCCGCAGGCCGTGTTGAACACTACGAAGACGAGGTTTCCAGTACGAATGATCCGAGAACGGCCCCAGATTTCCGAAGACGGGGAAAGTACCAAGGGACCGAAGGAGTATGCGAGGAGGAATATGGAGAGGACCATCTGAAGCTTGAAACCACTTGAAATATGCAGGTCCTTGCCGATATCATCTAATGCGGGAGCCGCCATGGACGAGGAGAGAGGAGAAACGAATGCGAAGCAGGATACTACGACGGTGGCCTAGCTATGGTGAGTTTCTGTCGACTTCTTGGATGTATTGCACCGACTTACAGCCCACTTTTGCGAAAGGCTCCAGTTCTTCGGGTTTTCGGGATCGTTGGGCCCATCCCAGGTGACCTTGACGTATGTCAGTATCCCCCTTACAATGAATCTGAAAACTATATCAATTATTGAAGGGCGAGGAAAATACCAGGGTCGAATCAATCTTCTCTTCTACCTCGGAGTCCGAGCCGCTGTTATCAAGGCTTCCGGATTCCACATCTTGGATAGACTTCTTCTCGGAGTTGTCGTCTTGGCTGGAGCTGATGTCCGTAGTGGATGATGCGACTGATCCGGTGAAGAGGTCTGTGACGCGCACAGAAAGAGTTTTTTCTTTTGACATCGTAGACTGAGGTCAAGGATAGCAGAGTCCTTCAGAAAAAGCGGACTGCAATGGAAAGGGCGTCGAACCAGCAGGAGAACCCAAGAAGAGAACCCGAGAGGTCAAGTTGGCCACTTTATGTAGAGCCAGCCCAACATTGTGTTCGGGCGCTAAAATGAGCCTATGGCCGCGTCACGCAAAAGGAATCAAGCTGTGGCTGCGGGGACTCCCGTGAGAGACCAAAGTGTGGCTGAAGGAATCCGTCGGCTTCCAGCTGCATCGGATTGTTATTAGCATCCAAGCTTCCAAGCTAAACATCTGGAAAATGCATCTGGATCCGTGCGAGCTCGCTTCCACCCCTGTGGGAGACGGACGCGATTCACTAGTGAAGCTCAGATGCGTCAATTGCTGGCCAGTCAAGTTCATGTCTCGTTCGAATGATGAATATTGGAACAGTGAAAACAACCAGTGAGGCAGACGACTTCACCTGGAGCGGTCAAGAAGCATTAGTCGGATTTTCGCAAAGCTATTTAGCACACGCTCTAGATGTCGTGGGTAGACTTAGCGAGTTTCTCTTGTTCTCGACCCGGCCAAGCATCTCGTTCAGTGTAGATCGCAACGTGCGCGTGAGACTCATGATTGAAAATCATGTTTTGGTGCCTGGAGAGGGGCTGAGACAAAAGTCACGAGGCGGTGTGTATCTGAAAAGCTGCGGACTGTTTGTTTTTCAGCCTCACCAAGCTGAAGAGTATCGTGGCGTATTCAAATCAAACCGGCTACCCTTCGACAGGCCTGGACCGAAGCACGGTATCGGCCCGAGAGTAGTGCCTCGGTCCCGATGGCTGCTCGGATGATTTCCGTTTAGCTCGAGTCTTGAACGCAGAACGGTCGGGATGTGGCAATGCCGGAAAGGAAACTCCCTCTCTGCACTGTGTTCTCAGCCATCAGCTGAATAGCAACCCATACTGCGAGGAGAACTGCCGAAGTCTCACGGGATCTGCCGCTGTTAGGCCTGGGCCTCTACATCCTGGGGCCAGATCCGGGGCCGCCGATCTCCGCGCGTCGTGGCTGTGATCGCTGGAGCAACACAGCTTGGGCAACTGAGCACGCGACAGGACCTTGCTCACTGCTGAATTTGACGTGGCAGCCATCCAGATTGAGCACTGGACCCGGCGACCTTTACCAAATGGAAACGAATAGCGGCTAAGCGCGGTGGAAGTGGCCGTCGATGGCTTAGCCCCTGACAGACAGAAGATCCGCAGGCGTTCCGGTGAGCTGATGTGACCCCAGTCACGGAGGCAGCCGGACTCCGCCAGGTGTATTATTAGAGGGAAGCCAGTGGCGCTGTGAGCTAGTGCCGTCGTTCGGGCAGTCCCGTTAGTGCCGGCACAAGCTGTCTCCAGGAGGTGGTTGCTGGGTTATGATTTTGCGTTAAGTGGTGGGAGCAGAGAAGGTCTCGCTTAGAGAAGCGCTTGTTCAAATCCAGACACTAGTCTATAAAAGGCACTTTCCGGGGAGATGATCGTTCCTCCTTTTGCTCGCTGGCCAGGCACTACGTTCACATGGACAGGAACCTTCCTTCCTCCCCCAAGGCAATCACTGCCGCCATCGCATCCTCCTCCAGCGTCTTCCACAGACACTTCCGTGACAGCTGATAACAGACACCTTTCTTGCTCGATCCAGCCGCGTTCGGGTATTACTCGTGACTTGGGAGGGCGAGCTTGTTCAGCACCCTCACAAAAAAGCCAGTCCCTGCTTCGTGAGGATGACGAAGTCCGTGTTTCGATGCATCGTGTCGTCCGCTATCGACCGTATGGCACTGATGTCATCGGCGTCGGACCAGGACCCATGATCAAGACCGCCGACGGGACCTTTCCAGTCGCCGATGATCATGTAGATTGAAGGTCTTGGGCGCTTGATGAGACCGGCTAGTAGAGCGCTTACGCAGTCTTCGCGGTCGGAATCACCGCAGTGGATGACGATGCCTGCTTGGATGGCAGCCATGGAGAGGGTGCTCGCATCGTCATAGTTTCCTCTGATGACTGATGTTTGAACATTCTGCGGGTGCGAGAGTACGTTAGGAACAAGGTACTTCGCCTTCAAACTGCAATACTATACGAACCGTCCGCGTAATACAGCCCATCGAGGGCAAAGAACAGACATGATATAAAGTAAAGAAAACGATGAAATCACTAGCACTGAACCGGATACTCCACATTCGGATCCAGCCCATTCATCGCCCACTGCACCAACACCACATCAAAATTCGCATCCGCACACGCAAAAAACTTCTGCTCCTTAACCTCCCTCACCATATCCCTCGCCGCGACCTCCGGCTCAACCGCCCTCTTCCCAAAAAACCCCTTTACATGCTCCTCGCCCACCTCCCCCGCAGTCCCCATCATCTCACCCACCGCCTCCGTCCGAACAGGCGGCGGATAAAGCACCGACACGCCGATCCCGCGCGGCTTCAAGCACGCCGCCATGGACTGGCTCAGCGACACATCCGCCGCCTTACACACCACATACGGCAGCATATTCGCCGCCGCAACCGGATTGGGCGTGACACCCAGCGGACACGCCGTATTGACGAACCACCCCCCGCCTCTGACCAGCATCGCGGGCAAAAACGCCTTCGCCACGCGCACGTACCCCAGCACGCAGACGTCGAAGGCGCGCGCAACGGCGTCGGGCGCCACGTCCAGGATGCTGGCGTGCTGCGGGGCGGCGGAGGCGTTGTTGTGCACGAGGTCCGGGACGCCGACGTTGGACGTGACGCGTAGGGCGAGGGCGTCGACGTCGGCGTCGCGGGAGACGTCGCATTGGAAGGCCCAGGCGGCGTGGCCGGCGGCGCGGAGGTCGTTGGCTGTGTCGGTGGCTTTATCGCCGAGGATGTCGACGAGGATGAGGCGCGCGCCTTCGTGGGCGTATTCGAAGGCGAGGGCGCGGCCGATGCCGCGGGCGGCGCCGGTGATGAGGATGAGTTTGTTGTGGAAGTCGTGCATGGTGAGGGTTGGAGGGGGGCGTGTTGAAGGGGGGGTTTTTGCGAGGTACGGATCTTCCTTTCCCTACATTTATCTTCTGGGGTTTGGAGAAGAGACATGAGTGATTAATAACTTTGGAGCTCTCTGCAAGTTTCGTTTGGATTCCTAAGCAATGCAAAGGGTCGTACGAATGTGGACCACAACCCGAGCTGGGGATTGAGTGTGGGTGAACGAAAGAAGAAATCAGAACCTGAGCCCGAACAGACCGAATAGACCGAGGATGACAAGGAATGTGGATATAGACGGGAAGGAACGGACAGGGGATGTGTAATAAACTTTCTGGCTCGCGTTCGTCTGCGCGGCTGGTTTGAGACCTTTGTAAACTTAACATTGAGCCCGAAAGTCTTGATCAAGGGAAGCAATCTTGGATTATTCATTGCAAGAGAAATGCCGCAAGTAAAGGACCACCTTCGGATAACCTGAGATGCAGAAGTGAAAGAAAGCTTGGGATCTGTCACCGGAATTGCCACGGAAGTCCCGCTCGCGACAGCTTGTAGGCAGGCAAGCTGATAGAGAAGTAGAGACATATCAGACGTCGTTCGGAGACACCGGAGTTTAAAAGTTCCCAAGTAGCAGACGCGGCACATGCGACTTTCCAAGGAGCCGTAAGGGAAGAGGAAGCGAGAAAGATGTGCTCGACTGTTTGACTAATATGCGAACAAGCTTTCTTAGCGCCACCGTTGGGCTGCAGCCGAGATGCGACTCGTCCGCGACTTCAATCTCGACAGCTCATCAAACGCGTGGTTGCGTGACCTCAACGCGAAAGTTCGGCTACATATCCCAGACGCGTCCGATGACCTTGACGCGTCGCTGCCCACCAACAACCGCAATAATCTCCGAACCATCCCTCCCTCCTCCAAGGACCCTTCCACACCAGCACCGCCTTCCTAAGCCAGGACCACGAGAAAGAAATAACAGCCCGACCCGACAAGTCGCGCACCTGAAACAGGCGCCCAACTACCAGAAAAACCCCATCCACCCCATCAATCATTCCCGCCCAACCCACCTCATCTCAACACCCACCCCACATCCCCACCGCACCACCACCATGCCCCCAACCACAATACCCCCCCTCCCCCAAGAACTCCACACCCAAATCCTCACCCACCTCCTCACCACCTCCCCCCACCTCGCCGCCCGCACCTGGCTCACCTTCCGCACCACCTCCCCCCTCCTCCTCGCCGCCACCTCCGACGCCTTCAAGCACCACCTCCCCTTCCTCCGGCGCGTCCGCATCACGTATGATCTAGGGGAGATGCTGGACGAGGAGGGGAGGAGGGTGGGATTGGGGATGGAGATGGGGTTTGTACGGTTTGAAGAGGGGGAGCGGGGAGGAAGGGTTGTTTTTGGGGAAACTGGGGGGGCGGAGGGTGGTGGGGAGAGGAGGGGGGAGAAGGGAGCGGTGCGGTTGCGAAGGTGGGCAGAGGCGATGCGGATGTATTTGGGGAATGGGGGGACGGATTGCAGGTTCGATTTGGCGCCGCATGTGGTGGTGTTGGATCGGTGGGTGAATGATACGGAACTGCCGGGGTTGGAGGTGGATTATGCGAGGTGGGAGATCTCGTTTGAGTGGCGGGGGATGCTGAGTGCGTTGTTTGCGGAGGAGGAGTGAGTGAGGAGGTTGCGGAGGAGGGATTTGGTGAGTGTTGCGGCGCTTGTTTCCTCCCTGTCCTGCCCTGCTGGTTGTTGTCTATGCTGGGGGAAATAGCGAGGATGTGGTGGCTAATGTGCTCGCGCTTGCTTGTAGAAACGCAATCGGTCCCACGCTCCGCAAGGAATCTTTGCTCTCCTTCAAGCCAAGACCATCGACTATCTCGAATTTTTCACGCGACTCAGCAACACGGCTGGTGGCAACGAGGACCGATGCTACAGGACGGCGCGGCGGCAGCGGATCAGGCGGTATTACAAAAGACATGGGTACGAGTTGGAGGACGATTATTTCCGTGGGGACTTTGATGAGGCCGAGAAGCTGAGGATGCTTAAGGATATGAGAGAGGTGGTGCGTTTGGCTGAGGAGAGCTATCCTGAAGTCGAAGGGATGGATGGGGCTCCCGATTGTGATGGTGATGATGGGGCTTCCGATTGTGATGATGATGATGGTGGCAGCGTCAAGTTTGACGACGATGAAGGGGATTTGGATATCAACAACCTCGAAGCCGAGCGGCGTCGGGTGGAGGACGAGTTGTGGAAGGCGAGCTCGGCCTCGCGGACACGCACTGGTCAATCTTTCGACGAGTGGCTTAAGCTTGACCGTTAACTATGGCGGACTGGTTTCATTTACACTCATCACGAATTTTCCTCTGGACATGTTCCCAAATCGTCAATCCGAGCCCTTGTTGCTCGAGCTCTTGTTGCTTTGATTTCGCGCGCATTAAATCTTTTATATCAATCATACAGTCACCCAAACGCCGTTCGCATCTTATCGTAGACCGACCCTCTTTTCTACAACTCAACGAACTCGCGCTTGAGAAACTCGTCTTCCTTTACCCTCTTCAAATAATCCGCGATCTTGGTCGTCATTGCCTTCGTCTCGAAACCGAAATATTTGTACGCGTCCTTCCCAGGCAAACTCTTTCCGAAGCTCTTCATGCAGATGGCCGCATCCGCGTACCTCTCCCAGCCGTTCGCGGCGTACGGCTCAATCACGACAGTGGGCAGGAGGTGCTTCTTCAGGGTGTCGCGCTTGTACTGCAGGCTCTGGCGCTCGAACAGGCGCTGGCACGGGAAGCTGATGACGCGAGCCTTGATGCCGGCTGTCTCCTTGAGCGCGGCCGCAACGTTGAGGGCGAAGCTGAGCTCGGCACCAACGCCGATGACGGTTAGGTCGGCATCAGCAATCTCCTCGAGGACGTAGGCGCCCTTGGCTACTCCATCGCGGCGTGTCTGGGACAGCTGCGGGATGGCGTGGCGCGAGGTGGAGATGATGGTCGACGTGTGCTTGGCCTCAATGGCGGCGATCCAAGCACCGGCAGTCTCCTCGCTATCGCCTGGGCGGATGTAGAGGAGGTTGGGCATGGCGCGATACAGTGCAGGCAATTCGATGGGCTGATGAGTGGGACCGTCCTCACCCATACCAATAGAATCGTGGGTGGCCGCGTGGATGACCTGAAGATGTTGCAGAGCGCCCATGCGGACAGCAGGAGCGGCGTACAAGTAGAACATGAAGAAGGAGCTAGTGACGGGGACAATAGTGTTCGGAGCGTAGGCAGCCAGACCATTGGCAATGGCGCACATGGCATGCTCACGCACACCGTAGTGGATGTAGCGGCCAGCGTAGGTGCCGTTGATGCCGCAAGTGGTGCGCCTGTCCGGGTGCTGGAAATCCACCTTACCCTTCCAAATCATGTTGACCGAGGGAGACAGATCAGCCGTGCCGACCATGAAGGTCTTGATAGCCTGCGCAATTGGGTTGAATACCAACCCGGAAGAAGCACGCGATGCCGTCAGCTTTTGAGGGAACTCGCTTGGGATCAATTCCTTCCAGTTGGCTGGCAGCTCTCCCTTGACGCGCATCTTGAACTCCCTCGCCAGCTCCGGATGCGTCTGGCTGTACCGCTCGACTAGGCCATTCCATTCTTGCACGTACTTCTCGCCGCGGCTGGGGCACTCTGCGAAGAACTGGCGCATCGTGTCGGTGATGGCAAAGTGTTCCTCCGGGTTGAAGCCATACATCTTCTTCATGTTCGCCACGTCGTCTTTGCCTAGCGCCGCACCGTGAGCAACGGCATTGCCGGCCACAGCGCTGCCCACACCGATGATGGTGCGCACGTTGATGAATACGGGCTTCTCCGTCGACGTCTTGGCCGTCTCAAGCGCCTTCACGATGTCTTCAATATCGAAGCAGCCATCATGAATATCTATGACATGCCAGCCACAGGCGCGCATCTTGGCATTCACATCCTCGCTGTTAGTCAGATCCACGGAGCCGTCGCAGGTGATCTGGTTGTTGTCGTAGATGACGGTCAGGTTGTTGAGCTTGAGGTGGCCGGCCAGAGAGATGGCCTCGAGGCCCACGCCCTCCTGCAAGCACGCATCGCCAACCATGCACCAGGTGTGGTTCGAAACAACGTCGTAGCCGGGCTGGTTGTAGGTGGCGGCGAGATTCTTGGTGGCCATGGCAAGGCCGACGGCATTGGCGACTCCCTGACCCAGCGGGCCAGTCGTGACCTCGATGCCTTCATGCTCGATCTCCGGGTGGCCAGGGCAAAGCGCGTCTTCGCGGTCCGAGTGGTAGGATTTCAGCTGGTCGAAGGTCATGGCCTTGTAGCCGACGAGGTGGTTGAACGTGTACTGGAAGAGGCACGTGTGACCTGCGGAAGAGTCAGCATCCCTGTCGCAGTGATTCGGGTTGCCTTTGGCAGACTCACCGTTCGACAGCACGAAGCGGTCACGGTTAAAGTATTCGGGCGTGTGCGGAGCGTAGCGCATCACGTATTTCCACAGCGCGATGCCGATGGCGGCCATGCCAATTGCTCCTCTGCAGCAGCGTCAGTTGGGGCTCGCCGCGTTGTGCTCGAGAGCTGCTCACCCGGGGTGGCCGCCATTGAACTGCTGGCAGAGATCGGCAATCAACAGGCGGAAGCACTTGAGGACGTGGTCGTGCTCTGGCGACAGCTTGGCCACCGACCCGGCCTCCAGCTTCTCCTCGTTCAAGACGCCGTCCACGACATTCTTGCCGTAGTCGGTGCTGCCGTTCGTTGCTGCTGCGCCGTTTGTCACCGCCATGGCTGCTGCGGTCGTAAAAGGCTCGAAGGCTGAGTAAAACCAGAAGGGAAAAAGAGAGGGGAGCTGCAGGAGCAGGAGAGAGGACAAGACGGAGGTTTTAAGTTCTGAGGCGCGCGCAGGAGAAATAAAGACGTCGACGGCTTGCGGGGGGCAGGCACACGGGCGCTGGATATCTCCCAAGTCGCTGCTTCCGTGCGCGCATCCGCCCAATGCGCCTGCTTCGCGCAGCCTGCAGCGCTGCCCGCGCGAGGAAACCGGCGGCGCGCCTGCTGTCTTGGGAAGCGGCGAGGCCCGGGATCGCGCGCCGGATTGCCGTGCCAGGAAAGCCGCGGACGTGCTTGCACTTGCCCGATCGGTCTACCCCACACTCCTCCACCCCCGTGCGCCCATCATCTGCTGCAACGCGGGGGCTCGGGCCTGCTCTCCTCGCCGCTCTCGATCAACATGGCAAGCCGTGCCACGCATCGCTCCTCGCACTGTCTCCGGTTCCACTGCAGAGCCGCGTCCACGGCCTGCCCGCACAGCCTGAATGCCCGATAAGCTGCTGCCAAAGTCCATGCTGATCTCCTCGTGTTTTCTTTTCCTCGTGTGCATCCCTACTCTTCTGACGGCCTCTCTTCAGACCAGTTGACCTTCTCCAGTCTATTGCCCTCTCTTTCCACTTCTCTTTCCCCTACCAACCATGGCGCCCTCAATAGTCATGGACCAGACTGACACTGTCCGCCTGAACGGCAAGGACACCCATGTCGAACACGCCAGCGACACCAGCGTCTCCGCCCTCCTGAAATATGGAAACCCCTCGTTGAAAGTCACCGCAGACCACCGCATCAAGATGGAGGATGCACCCATCCAAGAGCCAGGACCCGGTCAAGTTCTGATCCACATCAAGACGACAGGAATCTGCGGGTGAGGACGCACCCCCATCCCCCTCCTCTCCAACCGCCACCTCGCGAGCTCCGCACTCACAAACGGCAGCTCCGACATCCACTTCTGGAAACGCGGCCGCATCGGCACCCTCACCATCGACGGCGACTGCATCCTCGGCCACGAAGCCAGCGGCGTGGTCCTCCTCGCCCACCCCTCCGTCACCACCCTCCGCCCCGGCGACCGCGTCGCCCTCGAACCCGGCGTGCCCTGCCAAACCTGCTTCCTCTGCCGCAGCGGGCGCTACAACCTCTGCAGCGCCGTCGCCTTCGCCGGCGTCTACCCGCACGACGGCACGCTGCAGCGCTTCAAGCTGCACGCCGCCGCCTACTGCCACAAGCTGCCTGCGACCGTCTCCTTCGCCGAGGCCGCGCTGCTCGAGCCGCTGTCCGTCGTGCTGCACGGTATTGCTACGGCGCCCGTTGCCATTGGCCGTGGCGCGCTGGTCTGCGGCGCGGGGCCGATTGGGCTGCTGGCGCTGGCGGCTGCTAGGGCCAGCGGCGCGAATCCGATCGTCATCACGGATTTGGAGCCGGGGAGGCTGGCGTTTGCGGAGAGGTACGTGCCCGGTTGTCGGACGTATCGGATCGAGGCGGGGCTGGATGCGAAGGCGAATGCGGAGGGGATTCGGCGGTTGTTTTTGGAGGGGGTGGGCGGTGGGGAGGCGGCGTTGTCGGAGGATGAGAGGGAGTATTTTGCCCCGGATACGGTGCTGGAGTGCACGGGTGTGGAGAGTAGTGTTTGCACGGCTGCGTTTGCGGCGAGGCGGGGTGGGACCGTGTGCGTGATTGGGGTGGGGCGGGATGTGATGAATAACTTGCCGTTTATGCATATGAGTTTGGCGGAGGTGAGTTGCAGTTCCTTAGACACTTTTTCCCACCCCTCTTCTCCGCCGTACTCGAGGGGGAGACTTCAGAGAGTGGTCGATATGCTAACGGGTGCAACTCAACAGATCAACCTCAAATTCATCAACCGCTACCGCGACACCTGGCCCGCTGGCATCTCGGCGCTGAGCGGAGGTATTCTAGACGTCAAGCCCTTGGTCTCCCATGTCTTCCCGTTGGAGAAGGCAAAGGATGCGATGGAACTTTGCTCGGACCTTAGCCAGGGAAGCATAAAGGTGCAGATTGTAGACGAGGTAGACGTTCCGGTGTGATGATTGATCCAGCGCAATGGGGTGGTCGAACCGGTAGAGTGGGCGCGTGTGTGGCGTATGATATGTGGAATTTGCATAATGTAAAAGGCTAGAGAATAACAAGCAATGCACCAATGTCCTGAAGAGTTCTACTGCGAGCTTTCCGGTTACGGGCCTTCCCCCATTACTCAAACGTTTTAGTGATATGCTTCTATTGAAAGTTTGCCCAGGCTGAGCCATAGCTCAATCGATCGTGTTGAAGGATGCTCTGAGACCCTTCAGAAGAACAAATGAAAGAGTCTGGCAAAAAGAACCATCGAACCACTCCACAAAAGAAGAAGTAGATCTCAAACCGTTCATTTTCAAAGCCACCATAATACAGGGGTTTTAGATCCCCATCTACATCAACAAATCCAAAGTCTATCCAGAGAGAAAGAATACTTAAAACACTCCATCTAAACCCACCAACCCAAAACCAGAGCGGGGGATCACATGAAAGCCACAGGCACAAAAACCGACAAGCACACCCCCAAATACTCATACAAACCCCCCTCCCCTCCTTCGATCAAGTAAACGGATTCGTCGTATCGACCAAATACCCCAACTCAAACGCCGAAAAGGACGGATCGAACTGAAACGCCAACCACTGACTCCAATCCGCCGGCGCCCCCAAGCCACTCTCCGCATCCATCGCCGCGTCGCCGAACCCTCCTCCGGCACCATTGTTGTCGCCACCGCTGCCAAAAGACAGACCGGCATCATCTGCTGATGTTCCTACACTCGGACGCGTGTGGACCGCAGCCGAAGAGGGCTCAGGCCCCGCCGACGTCGACATGGCGTCGTATCCCTTCGCCGACGCGGCGCCGTCATGATACGTCTCCATAGTCGCTGCGCCCGCCGCCGCCGCGCTCGCCGCCGCCACAGCAGCAGCAGGACACCCATTTTCGGGCGGTAATCGCTGGTCCGTCGACGGCGTTTGATCGGGGTCAACGGTTTTGGGTCGGGCCGGAGGCGAATTTTCGACTTTTGCGATGAGGGTGTAGAGGGTTTCGGCGAAGATGGGTCCGAGGTCGAGGTCGTCGACGGCCGAGACTTCGATGATGTGGACGACTTTTTTGAGGAGGATGATCATGTCGGATTTGGGTTCGACGTTGAGGCCGGCGACCTGGATGGAGGGGGTGGAAGGGTAAGCGGGTTTCGAGAGCGGATGTGTGGGAAAAGGTGCGTGCCGTGGGCTAGCAGGGGGTTCAGGGTATGTGGATAGAGACACTGGCGGTAGGAACTTACCTTGAGTGCGATTATGACGGAGGAGACGACGTGGGCCCGGAGTGGATCAGGGCTAATTCTGAAAGAGTCCGTCCGATATAGTTCAATAACAAGTTCCATGATCCGACGGCATCCAGTTGCGATCTGGTATCTTGGTCAGGTCTCCTTCTTGACTCCCGGTAGCTCATCCCGGCAATCCGGTACCACAACAACTTACCACCTTGATCAACGCTAGATCACGCGCTGTCTCCGGCATGTTCAACGTTGTAGCCGTAGTCGACGCATCGAAAGTCACCGGCTGGTCCGGTCGCCTGTTTTGATAGGATAAAGGAAGTGATCTCTCTAAGATGGCTTGAATGGCAATCAAGTGAATATAGGAGCGGGCGTTATGGAACATGATCTCACATTGGATCATTAAAGGACTTCCAGGCGCTGCATCTGATATGAGCCGTCTTTTCCGTGAGCTAGAGGGCATCGAATACTTACGAGCAGCGGCTTCCATCTTTTGGTACCAGCTTTTCATCAGCCCATCAAAGTGGGACACGGCCTCGAGATACCTCTTCGTTACTATCATATTTCTGGTGTGCGCAGGACTCTGATAGAGGGCGGTTGTAGCCATTTGCGCGAGCCGAGCCATTTCAAGGATGCAGGATAGCGAATGGTGGACAAAGGCAGAAGCATCGTCAAGCTCGATGACAGAATCGAACGGTTGCGATTCGAAGGATAAGCCGAATGGTTGATGCGTCGTCCCAACTTTGCCCGAACGAAAGAGTGCTTCGATGCAGCCAATGAGGATGAATTTCTTGAGCCGCGACTTCCGCTCCTCCTCCTGCGTAGAAATGCGGTTTGGCGTTACATCGGTGTCGTATAGGCCCATCTCGTGAGCAAGATTCGCCGCAAGACCCACAAGCATCCTGCGCCAGTGTCAACGGATGCAAATGAGGGGCCGTGTCATTACCACTTACCATGTCATTCTATTCGACTGCCGCGTAAGCTTCGTGATGATATGAGCATGGATACCTATGATCCGTGAGCTTTCTAGCTTGAACATCAGCGTTCCTAAAGCAGCCTTACCTGAAACGGTCTCCTCAAAGAAATATTTACCATGGCCGACAGTATCAAAGTCTGTCGGTGGAGCCACCTCGCTCATGTCTGACAGCATTTGAAGAGCTCTTGGATGCTTTAAGATGGTGAGTGTACAGAAACGCTGTTGACTGGTGCATGTATTCTTACCCAAGAGACAAACAGAAGAAGGCTCTCGATGAAGCCAAGCGTTCTGCCCAGTCCCTCTTCTTCAGCAATGCCCCAGATGACGCGTTGAATGCAGGCTTGGACATGCCGGAAGAGTGCATTGTGGACTATCATCCCGCGAGAAAGAGCGGCATGTCCTGGTAGCCGGGCATATCTTGATGCAATGCACAAGATGGTGCAGGCTAGTGTCGGCTCATCCCTCAGCAGCTCCAGATGATTCTTAGGGTCACGAAAGTAGTCCGAGATGATTGGATGTACCGGGCTGAGACGGTCGAAAAAGCTACGAACGCAATGTAAGCCCAAAATTGCCAAACGAAAGCAAACAATAGCTCACAAATTTATCAGAAACAAAGCTTCGTTTGGGCTGAGCAGCTTATCTCTGCAGATCCGCAGATGCATCCATGTGGCGAAGGTCTCATCATCGCCGCGAGGATTGTCCTCCAGCCGATGCTGAGCATGAAGGGTAAGCATGTCCCGACAATAGATGTCGTCTCGATGCTGCGGGTCATGTCGGGTCGTGTAGTAAGGTTGATCTTGAAAGTGTCGACCGGAGTACCTTGTGGCATGCGAGAGCAGGCGCATAGCCTCCGTGGGGTTTCTGATAGATGTGTTCATCAAGTGGTCGCGCAAATGGCCTTCGTCCTGGCTTGATGGCTGTGACGTCGTCGCCTTGTCCGGACGTGCGCTGCTGCTGCTAAACGTCGAGTTGGCTATTGGGGCGGCAGCATTGTTGCTTGCAGATGGACCGTGTGCAGGCGATGACTGCTTGGATGCAGGCCAAGGAGGCCCGCCATCTTGTACAGCGGCGTTAGAAAAGCTTGCGATGCTTGACGAAGCGGCATCGCTCGTTTCTGGAGGAGTCGTCGGTTGTGGGTTCGGTGGGCAACGCTAGCATGAAGAGGACTTACTGCTCGCTTGAGCGGCGGGACTCGTGCTGTTACTCGTACTTGCATTTCCTCTGGAGGTAAAGCGGCTCGGGCCGAAGACGCACTCTTTTCTGGCGCGTCGGCAGCGGGTGCACGGCGGCTGGGGGTTGTCGGGGGAGCCCAAGTCGCACCGGCCCTTCTGCTTCTTGCAGGCCTCGCACGCTTGGTAGTTTCTGCGGTACCCGCGTCGGTGTGGCTGTCTGCGGTCGGCCATGCTCAGCAAATCGTCCGTGGCGGAGATGGGTAAAGGCAATGAGGGATTGACGCCGGAAACCGGCGGAAAGCCCCTGCGGGTCGTTGATTTTCCGGCCCAACGGCTGCCGCTTGCGGTTGGCGCCCGGTTACCGCCGGCAATCGCAGCGTCGCTGGGCTCGATATTTCTTTGGGTCCCCGGAGACCCAAATACTGTGCGATCAGGGAGCCCTCGGATTTGCAGGCGAAAGCTTCCAGACGTCAAGCTCGCATGGCTCCGGCCGAGATATGCGGCCGGCGGCCCTTCCGACAGGCCGACCAAGTATCGGGGCGATGGTTGCGCCGACTCTCCAGCCCTACTAAAACCGTGAACCGCGTCCGGCGCATGGAAACAACCAGATCCGATATTACATCTCCCGACCGGAGACTTTACGACGTCTTGGATCTTCCTTTCCCAGATCCGACCCGTGTTTCTTTCTTGCTTCCAAGGCAGAGAGACATGGCGTCAATCCCTCTTCTTGAATCGAAGACGTAATATGTGTTATTGTGTTCGATGCTAAGACTCGTCGGTCTACAGCCAAGCATTTCGTCATTCGCAGCTACCCACCACGCATCTGCGCTGCCAGTGGTGCCTCCAGGCGTCACTTCACAAACCGAACGAGCCGATGAAGGCCTAGGTGCTTGAATGACTTGCATAGACCCCATCCAATCGACACGGTCAGGCCAAAACCACTTCGTGAAGCACTCACTGCGGCCTTCCGCTGCCAACTAGCCAGACGTAGGGGCTGAGGCAGGCACGCACGAGGACAAGAAGGGTGGCAAAGGCCACGAGAGTATTTCGAGGAGCCGTGCTGGACCAGTCCACGGGCGGCGGGAGTCAGTTCGATGGCCAAATTAAAGATAAATCAATTGCTTACCGGGCCAAAAAAACAGAACCTAATAGGAAATCCAGCGATGAACACCACTGCAGAACAACGAGCCAACCGCACCGGTCGAACCTACATATACAGTACAATGTCGGCATGCAAACGGGTTGGTAGGGAAGGATAACAACGCATGTAGCGTTGGAACATTCGTCTAGGATGTGAGCAAGTTGTACGCGTCGTCGATTCGGATGAATGCTTTAGCACCGTACATGCTGCTATTGTCTTTCCGTTCGGATCCTTTGCGGGCGAGACCCGTGCTTAGGTATCGAAAAGGTGAATAGGGTATATTGTTCAACACTCGGAAAACCTGGGAGAAAGGACAGAAACGCATGCGGATGCCGAACACACTCGATTTCACGTTGCTCTGGAACTCTGAATAAGTCAAGGAGAGAAAGGTATCTCATTGCTGGTTTAACCTCCCGTCTATCATGATATCGTGATTTCTACTTTCATCTCTTCGCGGCAAAGAACCCATTTAAGCAAAGATGCGGAGAGGCTTGTCGAGGTAGTAGCCAGGGTCGTTGAACCTCAGGCCCCTGTCGATCTTGGAGATGCTCTCGATCTCCTCCGAGCTCAGGTTGAAGCCGTTGACCTCGAGGTTCTGCTTGAGACGGTCCTTGCTGTTGGACTTGGGAATGATGGCAACGCCGCGCTGGGTGGACCAGCGAAGCAGGACCTGGGCGGGGGTGACGTTGTGCTTGGCGGCGATGCTCTTGACCGTGTCATGGTCGAAGAGGAGGGGAGCATCCTCGGCGCGCTGCATCTTCAGCTCCAGGAAGCTCTGGGGGCCGAAGCTGGAGTAGGCCGTGACGGTGATCTTGTGCTCCTGCGCGAGCTTGATGAGCTCGGGCTGGACGAGGTACGGGTGGTGCTCGATCTGCAGCGACGACACGGGGTGGCGGTTGTAGGTCAGGAGGTCGAGAATGAGCTGTGCCGAGAAGTTGCTGATGCCGATGCTCTTGGCGATGCCCTCGTCGACGATCTGCTCCAGCGCCTCCCAGGTCTCGCGGGCGGGGACCCTGTCGGGCTCAATGGTGCCCTGCTCATCCATCCACCAGCCCTGCGGAGATCAGCAATGCGTCTCGAGAAATAGAAATCACGCGAGCGGGCACTCACGGGGTATTGGCGCTTCTCCGGCTCGATGTACTTGAGCGGGACGGGGAAGTGGATGAGGAAGAGGTCGATGTAGCCCAGGCCCCAGGTCTCGTTCTGAGCGCGCATCATCTTGAGAGCAATGTCCTTGCGGTGGTAGTTGTTCCACAGCTTGGTAGTGACGAAGATGTCCTCGCGCTTCACCAAGCCATCGGCAATGGCCTTCCTGATGCCCTCGCCAGCCTCCTTCTCGTTCTGGTAGTCGTATGCGCCGTCGAACAGCCTGTAGCCGACCTTGATGGCCTGCGGGAGTGAGCAGAAGGCAAACGCGAGGCGCGGGGCAGCGTACGTTGTAGACGGTGTCGGCGCAAGTCTCCTTGGGGACCTTCCACAAGCCGAAGCCGACCAGCGGCATCTGCTTGCCCGAGGCCAAAGTGATGGTTTCCTGACCCATTGTGCGTGCTGTGGTGAGGGTGCGATAGAGGGGAGGTGCTGTAGTGAGCGTGCGGGCGGTGCAAGTGGAGCGACGGAGCTGTTAAGAGCGCAAGAATGATGGCGGGGCACAGCCGCAGCAGCGTCAGTCGGACTCCACAGCGCGCGGCTGCCCTCCGGCCAACAGATTCTTCTGGCAAGCCCCGCCACCGGAGCAATTAGGCAAAATGGCAGGTTTGCGCCTTCCCCGCCGCGCCTCACGCGATAGAGAATGGTGGGGCGCCGCATTTACCCTGGCGGCTGCTGCGTCATCTGCAGCACGGGCCAGGAGGGGTAAATTTTGCCGCCTAAAAGGGCCACTGGAGCCTAGCTTTCCGCATCCGGCAGTTGGTCCGTCACGACAATTTTTCCTCCACTGCCTCGTAAAAATGGAGCATCGAGCGAGGGCGAGCAGGCATCTCCTGGCAGTCTGCTGCAGCATCACCATGTTGTCCGCGCAGCAGGGAGGGGCGCGTGGGACATCGCGTCACTCGCGTGGTATTCTTGCTACGCGCTTGGCTTTAGCATAATTTGATGCACCTTAGTCCACTGAAATCGAGACTAGAAACGCCTATTACAGCTCTTCATGAGCGGGACGATCGCTAGGCTGCTCCGGCAGTTTCACCTTCAACACCACCCGTCGGTATCTGGTCAGCGCTGGAGATCCCGGGCCCGTCACCTCGACAATGACGTGGTACGCCTGGCACTCTCGGCCCACGCCCTCGGCCGTGTGCAGAGCAATCGGCGCATGGCATGCCTTCTCCGCCGTCGGTATTTCCACGACAACCCTACTCCCACCGGCCGCGTCGGCGTCATCGCGGTGGATGACAAGGTTCGGCACCTCCCACCGGACTTGCCACTGCGTCGCCGTTACCTCGGGGTACATCCACCACCCGAAGTTCAGACTGCTCCTCTTCCCCGAATCCGGGTCGTAAGACCCCGATGCATCCAGTGTCACGCGTGTGCCCGCCTCTGCCTCCAGCACGAGCGGCTGGCTTCCGCAAGAGCCGTTGACCACGACGACTGGTGGGTGGCTCGTCCGCGCATCCCGGCTGCCGTGCAGCGTCCATTGTATCCTCGCCGCGAACTCGCTCTGGTATGCCTGCCTCCACCGCCAGATCGTGGCATGATTGCTCACGTACCTGCGTCCGCTCTTCCCGACAACGTCATCAGCCGCGTCCGCGTAGTGCCCGCTGCCGTGGCTGCTGGGAGCGTACCGGCCGCCCCAGCCGCCCCATTCCGGATGCTCCGGCGCGTTGAGACCGTTCTGCATGGCGAAAAGGAGCGCCGGGCTGTCGCCTTCCATGATGAACATGATGTCGGGGTATGATTTGCCCAGCGGGCCCAATTGAATGTTTGTCTTCACCCAGTCGTTGGTGACGAGATCCGTGTCCGGTCCGCCTTCGTCGAAGCCGTAGAACTGCTCTCCGGATATTCCGGACCAGGTTGCCAGGCCGTAGGCATTCCAAGAGTGGACGGAGACGACGTACCTGATCTCAGGGAACCCGTGGCGGATCCAGGCACCCGAATTGTCCTGGTCCGAGATGGCGTAGACACGAATCTTTTCGCAAAAGGACCGTGTTTCTGACTCTGATCTTGTCAACTGGACGTGTCGCAAAGCCTCGGCAAGAGTGTTAGCCCCTCCCCATACTTGAACGTAGAGCGGCTCCGTCGATGCATCCACGGCATCAATGAGGAGCACTGCCCCCTCCGAGAGCTTCCCGCCGGCATCCAGAGCATCCACAGCCGCTAAGCCGTACAATGTCGGGCCGCTCCTGATGAGTGATAGCAGGTACTCGGCAGTCGGATACTGCCCGTGTCCGTGAATCTGGAGATTGTCAAGAACCTTGGCATAGTTCTTCACCACGTTCTCGATCTCGCCCGGAACAGTGGTGTAATTGAGCCAGTAGCTGGTCGTGGCTACGAGTCCTGTGATTTGGTATTGGTCTGCATGGGTGAGAAGTCGCACAAATGACTGGGCATCGTCAGGCTCATTGGAGATGTCGGAGAGGATGAACACTCGCGGCTTGGTGTCGATCTCCCACGGTCTGCATCGCGGCACATCGTCAGGCGCCGCAGCGAAGGAGATCCGTGTGAGGAGCAACAGTGCCGCGCACCGTGGAGGTGCGAACCTCATAGCGGATGGTTGCTGTGAGGGTGCCAGGAAGATTGATGGCTATGGACACCAGCAAAGTACATCGGCGCGTGGTTGACAGCGCGTAAAGCGGTACCGACGGTGGGAGCAGCTGTGACACGGCGCCGGGCGATACTTGAGGCCTCCTGAGGCCTGACTCGCCAGGCCGCGTCCTCCGGCCGCCAATAGAAACAAGAGCCGCGGTGACGTGCGGAGGCGTGCTGCCGAGGTTGTGCCAAAACTTGCCGGTTGCAGCAGCCCGCGAAGCTCCAGGCTGCGCTCGCCGCCACCAATTCTTCCGCGCTTTCGCACGAAGCAGGACCTCGACGCGGGTTGTTGAGGAGCGGGACCGACGCGCCGTGCCATCTCCTACGCGTGCTGAAACACTCGTGTCGTCGAGGAAAGCATAGCCACGTTCCCCAGCCAATCAACCCCAGCGCGTCTGCGCGCTCTTCCTCACGCGTACACAACCGACTGATGTCGAAAACGGAATCTTGTGGCTCCACTTGAACGAAACACCTTGATCTATCTGCCTATCTCACTCTCCAGCCTGCCTCGAAGTGAGGTCATGTTGCGCAATGCCGGGAGATAGCTCCACGACGGAAGATCGGCCGATCCGGCGTCGCGTGCGCACCGGGTGTCAAAGATGCCGCATTAGGAGGAGGAAATGTAGGTGCACTTTCCGTGCCTCTCCTGTCCCACCATCCAGGCCCACACTCTCATGCCCCAACGTCACTTCGCTCGTTGCCGCTGACAAATGGCCGTCTGCAAGGCGACGAACGCAAGCCGATCTGCTCCAACTGCGCGGAGCGCAATTTCGACTGCCAGTACGGCTTGCAGCTACGCTTTCCTGCGGGCAACGCGCGGACCGCACCGCAAATCGAGTCATCCCCTTCAGTCCAGTACACTCAAATCAGAGTTAGTCGCTCGCTCGGCCTTCTTGCAAAGCACTCCATGGCATATCTCTTACTTGTGCCAGTTTGCCGACGATCCCGAAGATGATGGAGATTCTCGCCAGCCCGAAAGCAGCGCTCCTACAGGGAGACGGAGCTCCGTTGCATCACGCCTAAGATCGGACCGCCAAACGTCGACATCCTACAACGTAGCATCGACGGACGTGGCACAACCTCCGAAGAGACCAGGAGACGTGAACGATGCATCGTATCAGCAACAACAGCACCATTTCGATAACGTCACCAGCCCAAGTCATACTCTCCAGTTCGAGCAGCCGCCAAGTTTTCATGATGGCTTCCACGCGGCGCCAATCAGGCAGTTGCGAGCAGGAAGCGCAGAGCATGGCGCCATACAGAGTCTTGTATCGATGGCCACCTCGACGCATCAGCCTTTCATGTTTGACGACGACGACCTGACCCAAGGCCACGCAATCGCACCGCCCGAAGACAGTAATGAACTGCAAGACACTGGCGGCATTGCTCCAACTCCAGGGTCAAGCAGCGCTGTTACCAATATCACACAGTTTCAAGCACCCCAAGATCCTGATGATGTCGTCAGCGAAGAACGAGCTGTGGAGCTCTTGCGGTACTACAGGTACCACGTCGCGCCGTGGGTAGCTGCCCCCCCATTTTCATGAACTTATTCGATTTCTCTCTGACAGGACACTCGTTAGCTTGACATGCTCGACCTGAACGACAACCTCGGCCTACATCTACCGACAATCGGCGCCGAGTCCCCCTCCACATTGTACGCGCTCCACGCGCTGTCGGCACGGCACCGAGAACTCGCGACCGGAGTCCCTGAAGAGGCTCGACTCGAGAGCGACAGGTATTACAACATGTCCAAATGGGCGAACGGAATGGGCCATTCCATGGATATGTCCGACACCCTGGAAGCGCGAATCATCCGGTTGATTGTCGACCTGATATCCACGCCTCTCCACAGCTGGACCCAACAACTCGAGCAAAACACCCCCGTCATCGCGCCGCTGTACCCGTATTCCTTAAAACCCGGGTTGGCAGCGTCACTCTTCTGGTGCCTTTTCCGCTTCGACCTCGCCGCCGCGCTGGTGAACGAGTCTCGCATGGTCATGGACCTCGGATCCGTTCTCGCGCCGGAAGAGCCCCTGGAAGCCTCCCTCAGCGCCTTCGACCACCTCCAAGCCGACGACCTCTTCGCCCCCAACGGCGTCGACCAATGCGCCCTCCGCGCCCTCTTCCTCTGCGGCAAAGCCATCGCCATCGTCCAAGCCCACCGCCACCGCGACGACGCCGACGCCGGGGACCCGCGTCCCGGCCCGCAAAACCACCTCCTACGCTGGCAAAGCGCCTGGGACGAGCTATCAACCTGGTACGCGCACCGCCACAAGTTCGTCCGCCCGCTCCTCGAAATCTCGCTGCCCCCAACAACCACAACAACAACCACCACCACCGAGAGCCCCAGCAGCAACGCCGGCGCGACAACCAACACTAGCACCACCACCCCCGCCTTCCCAACCATCATCTTCACCACCGGCGCCGCCACCCTCGCCAACCTCCTCTACCACACCGCCGCCATGGCGCTCCTGGCCTGCAAGCCCAAGACGCTAAAGCTGCTGCCGGCGACGGCGGCGGGGTCGCAGCACTGGCACGCGCAGCGCGTGTGCGCGATCGCGGTCGGCAGCAACGACGCGGCCGGCGGGTGCGAGACCTGGGATCCGTGCACGATGGCGTGCGTGCTGTGCGCGGCGCGGAAGATGACGCACCGGGAGCAGCAGGGGGCGGTGCTGGAGACGCTGGCGAAGGGGCGGGAGGCGACGGGGTGGGGGATTGAGGGGGAGGTGGGGAAGCTGCGGGAGTTTTGGCGGCTGGCGGAGCATTCGTGATTGCCTAGTGGGTGCGGTAGCCCCAGGCTTCCTCGAGATCGCGGATCCGCCAGTACATGCCCCAGCCCGTTTCGGCTTCGATGTTGCGGATGAGTTCGATGACGGTGGTGTGTTCGGAGTGGTGGCCGAGGAGGCGGCCGGCGATCCAGAGGGGTTGGCAGGCGTTGTTGAGGCAGCCCTCGTGGGGGTTGGACAGCGAGATGCCGCAGACGCGCCGGGCGTGCCACAGCGGGTTGTGCACCGGCAAGGGATCCAGCTTCAAGCCTTGCGGCGGGGCCGAGTTGAGCAGCAGGATGCAGGCGGTGTGGTAGAGCTGGTTGGAGCTGATGGCCGCCCAGTGCACGAACAGGATCTCCGGAAACGGCTTGTTGCTCTTCTGCCGGATCGTCTTCACGGGCAGCATCTCGCCCGGCCGCTCGTCCCACCACCGCTGCAGCTCGTGCCACAGCCGCCTCCACCGATGCGCGTACGCCGGCCCCGTGCACCCGTTCTCGACGCCGAGCTCCGTGTACTTGGTGCGGTCGGAGAGCAGCTCGCAGGCCCGGGAGCAGAGATACACGGCGTAGTTGGCGTGCATGTCGGGGCTCCGTCGCGACAGGAAGAGGTCGTGGACCTCGTCTTCGGACACGTCTGCCGGGACCCATTTGCGCAGCGCGAGGAGCGTGCCTTCCGTGCCGTCGGAAATCAAGGCGCCGCAGAGATCTGAACGGGCGGGCATCAGCAACAAGCGACCAAACAAACAACAGGCAGGGGGGGGGGTGGAAGGAAAAAAGGGGGAAGAGGAGTTTATTTATTTACCCATGCGGACATAGCACCAAAACACGGCCTGCAGCAACCCGCCGCTGAAACCGTTCACATCGAACGAGTCGAACAGGGTCGCGCAGCCCTCCAGATGCCGGCGCCAGTCCTGCGGGCTCGCGGACATCATTTCGAGACAGCAGAGGATGACGCAGCAGGTGAGGATGTGCGGGGATCGCTCGGGCAGCTTGGGCGTCAGCAGCCGGATGGCTTCCTGGTACAGCTCCAGACTCTCGAAGGCGTGGCGCACGCCGTTCTTGCGCTCGATGTGGCGCGCGGAGAGGGCGAGGATGGCGTAGAGTAGTGGCGGCTGGTTTTGGGCCAGGGCGGGGACGTTGATGCCGAAGTGGCGGTGCATGTCGAACATGTCCAGCTGAGACGGGGCGAGTCAGTCATACATAATGTTGGGCAGAGCAAGAGAAATTAAAAAGGTCGAAGGCGTACCCAGGGCGCAACTTTGGCAATGTAGTTCTTGAGATAATCAATCCTCTTCTGCGACGCCAAAATGCGCTTGACCTGGCTCGTCGACGAGCCATCGATGATTTCGGTGCCGGCGGGACTGGGCGCCCGCGTCGGGTGGTTGGACTGCGCGGTGTTGAACAGCAGGCTGCGGAGTTCCTCCTGCGAGGCCAGGAAAGTCGGGTTGTTGGCAAAGTCGTCCGGGCTCGGGATGGCCGACAGGTGCGGCAGCAGGGGGTCCAGAAAGTCCGGCGAGAAGCCGCCCAGCGACATGGGCGGGCCGTGAGGCTGCTGCTGCTGCTGCTGCATGAAGGCGCTGCTGTTGTAGGTTGATGAAGCGGGGGTCAGTGGCGGCCCGCCGGACGAGGATGCCGTCGCGGCGGTTTGCTGCGGCTCCTGCTCGGGGGAGTGCGTCGTGGCTGAGCCGGCGAGGGCGGGGAGGCCGGCCATGTGGAGCCTGGGGGACTCGAGGCGGATGGCGGATGGAGAGAACAGGTCGCCATGGCTGCTGTCTCCGTTGCCGGCGTGTGGCGGCCATGCTTCGCGATTGACTTCGCTGGCGTCCAGTCGTCTCCGCTTGGCTGTCGACCGCGGCCGCGCGGGGTCAAGCTCAGCCATGGCAAGAAGCTTAATCTGACATTGCCGCTGTGAAACAGAAAAACAAAAGAAGAGGAAGGAAATTTGCGAAGTGACGGGAAGCGCTCAACCCGCAAGTGGAGGTCCCCGCGTCCTCGGCTGTTCGAGCGCGCAGACGCCACGATCGCCTCGTTTGTCGTGGCCGGCCTGGCCCCCCCTTCACTGCCTGCACGTGTGTGCGGTGCGGTGGTCCTTTTCTTGCGTTGCTGCCTTCGGGCTCTGCTCGATCGCTCCGCCCGCCCCCTCTCTCTCCCGCCGATCACCAGCCGCACCTCGACGACGCCGACCGCCCCGAAATTTCCTGTTCCGGCTAGTGTTAGCCCGCCGGTCGCCGACAACGCACTGCATTCAACGCCAGCAACACGCGGCGTGCAGTGCTGTGCTGCCGGAAATAAAACACCTACTCACCGAGTGCATGCTCTTCGCGTCACAGCAGCCCTCGTCCGCTGCCACAAGGATCTCTGTGGATTTGCTCCTTGCAATGTCCGCCTTGCTGCCGCTGCCGCCGTCGCTGCGTGCCGTCTGCCGTGCATGCTGTTGGAGCCCGTCGTACAGCTTGCGCAAGCTGCAGAGCACCTGCATCCCGATCGAGCTGCGACGCCGCTGCCGCGTGCTGCTGCGCACTCTTCCGTCGTTGCTTCTCCCGTCGTCGCCTTGAGGCCGCCCGCTTCTGGACCCGCTGAACATGACACTGTTTCTTCGTATTGCGTTTCGTTTCGTTTCGCTTGCGGTTCGGAGGCCGGATTTCTCTTCAGGTCTCCGAGCAGTCAAGGGACTGCCTTTTAGATGACCTAGTCCAACAGCGTCTCTTGTTTCGCCTCCTTCAACCTTGAAGGCTGCGTCCCTTTTTCCCGCTGTCTTTTCCCGCCATCTTGCTTTATTCCGTGTCACAGCCAAGAAATACAACTTGCACGACTAGCCAGTCAAGCATGCACACTCCATATGAAGAATTCATGCTGAACAGCTCGAACGGGTAGCGGGCGAAAGTTTCTCGAGTCAGGCCAAAGATCCTCCCGTCTGGGGGATGTTTCCTGGCGGCACGTTTTCCTCCCTGCACGTACAGCCTGGGCTGGAGCGCTTGGCTGCCTTATACCAGCCCCCCGCCCTCTCTCCACCCCGGTTCTCTCAGACGAGGCGCGGACAATGACGCGTGTTCGGACGTACTGCCGGTTCTCGTATCCTGATGGGGCGCCAGCGTCACGTACATGAGGTTTACACGCCACCACCAAATGAAATAGGGGAGCGCCCGTGCGCCCTGCCGCAGGACATTCTGTTTGAAACGCCCTGCACCCCACAGCAGCTCCACCTTGTCAATATGAGGCTCCCCGCCTCTCGCAGCGCCATTGTCCGCCTTGTAGCAACTCGTTCGAGGGCGCGCGTGCCGGCGCTAGGCAACGGAGATCACACCGCCGCCGCCCTCCTGATTCGAGGCCCGTCTTGTGCCTCCTCTCTATTGCAGTGATCTGGCCACCCGGCACCCCCCAGTCTTTGGAGTACGTAGCCGTAGGGCCGCCCAGATGCTGATGATGACGCCTGGTTTCATGCCTCACGGATCGCCGTGGCGCTCCAGTCTTGACCGAGCTTAAAACACGATGCCTGATGCACATCATCCTCCTCTACGCGAGGCAGGCACAGCTCGACAAAGCTATATAAACAGCTGCCATCAGCCAAGCAGTCTTGGTTCGCACAGCAGCACACTCGCTCTCTCACCAACCACCCGCATTCGCTAGCTACAACCCGTTGTACATACAAACAAACACCAAGCACAATGGCCCGCCTCACCTCCATCCTCTCCCTCCTGGCCATCGCCGCCACCACCGTGACCGCCACCCTCGACCCCTGCACCACCAACACCAAGGGCAAGTACCCCGCCTCGCCCGGCTGCTCGCCCGAGGAGAGCAGCGACGACATCCAAGCCGCCGAGTGCTCGCACAACACCCGCGTCTCGGGCACGCAGACCTTCGCCGTCTGGAAGCGCACCAAGACCAACAGCAACGGCATCAGCTACGGCACCTGCGAGGCGTACACCTGCACCGCGCCGACGGATTCGGAGTTGACGGACGACGAGGATTACTGGACGTTTTTCTGGAAGTGAGTTGTTACCGCTGCTGCTGCTGCTGCTGCTGCTGCTTCGAGGAGTTGGGGGAAATACTGACGGGGTATCGACACAGTGATAATGGTGAGGATGATGGGTTTGGCACCGGCTGCATCAGGGACCCTAACGACGGCACCTGCGGCTGCGAGAACTCCGATGGCGAGTTCATCAAGGGTAGCGACTCTTGCACTTAAGCTCATCCATCCATCCATCCGACATGGGCACCAACCAGCTTTCGGGCAAAGCCATGGATTTTTGCGTCTTCGATTGTACGATAATTGATGGCTGAACATATGAAAAGGGAACATGAGGAAAAAACCGCGAAGCTGGTCTCGGAAATGGTGTGTATTTTTAGAGCATTTTGAAAGTGTAGCAAAACAAGAACGCGAAATACGAGGAAGATGCATTTCCTCTACATGCCTCACCTCTCGTGATATCAAAACAGAACGCCTACGCCATCATTGATGTGGTGGTAGTACATCGCGCTTCCCAGCCTGAGTCCCATTCCCTTCCCTTCCCTGCCCTATCAATCCAAAATCTATCTCATTTGCCACGTTAAGCTGCTTCCATCCTTCACTACCACTCTATTGGCCATCAAACCACCTCCCCCAGCTGCTCCCCTTCCGCCTCTCCGCCCCCGCAAACGTACTCTCCTCTTCCTCCCACACCAGCCGCTCCATCCTCCGCCTCGCCGAAAAAGCCCTCGCGAACCGCCACGCCTCCGTATCGGCAATATTCCACGCCTCGACCGCCTCGCGCACCCTGATCATATCCATCACCTTGCTCTTGACCGCCTCGCGCGCCTTGCGCAGCAACTCCCTCTCCTGGCCCAGCTCCTTCTCCGACGGGACGGGGCCGTCGGGCTTCGGGGGCGGGGGACGGCGCTCGGGGCCGGGGACGGGGGTTTCGGATTTGCCGTCGTCCGGGGGCGAGTTGGGCAGGGTGAAGCCGAAGATCCAGTTGAGGTCTTTTTGGGACTCGCGCTCGGCGGTGAGCCAGAGGGTGTGGTGGGCGCCGTGCTCGGAGGCGACGGCTTCCTTGAAGTGCGAGATGCGGCTTGCGGCGCTCTTGCCGGTGCCGAGGAGCTCCTTGGTGGCCGACACGAGCCAGAGGTCGCGTTCCTTGACTTCGCGGCGGAGGAAGCGGGCGTTGAGGGCGTCGCGTTGGTGGTTGAGGGAGAGGAAGGTGTAAGGGTGCGGGACGGTGCCGATGGTGAAGAGGTGGCTGTCGTTGCGGAAGACGGGCATGAGCTTGACGCGCATGGGCGTCGAGGCGACGCAGGGGCTGCACTTGCGGTTGGGTGGGCAGGACGCGGGCATGGGGGATTCGGAGCACTGCGTTAGGTTGCGGGCGATGTCGACGGCTTCTTCGGTGAGTGCGGTCATGTGGGCTGGGAGAGGCTTGACCACGGAGATGCCCTTCTCGAACGCGTTTTGCCAGACGGTGTGGAGATGCGAGTTCATGAGCTGCGCCAGAGCTCGCAGGCCATCGGCGTTGGCTTTGCCCTCGAACTTCTTTGCGACCTCCTTGTAATTTGCCTGGATGGTTTCCAGATCGTAGAGAGCCACTGCATCGCCCGTCTTCTCCACAGTGAACATCTCTTTCGGGATGGCGTCAACTATGTTCTTCGCCTTCTTAAGCTCGACCGGATCGTTCAAGGCAGCCTTCGCTGCAGCATTGATGGCGTCCTTCTCGCCCACGAAAAGGCCGTTTCGGAGAGGCTCGTAGCGCGTCAGCTTTGGATACTCTCCGCGACGAAGCATGACCAGGAAGGGATCCTCATAGGGAGCCATAGGCAGGGTAAGCCAATTCACCAGGATGCCGGTGCCCATGTTTCCCCATGCCAGCCAGCGGGCGACTTCAAGCTCCAGCCTCTGGAGCTCGGGATTCTCGCGCAGATTTGCGAGTTGCAGCTGCTTGTACAAGGGATTGTTCATGGCCTCAGCGCGACCGAGGACGACGGGCTTGAAGCCCTGTGCCCACCAGGCGCGGCGCCATTGAAGCAGCAGTTGCTCTTCTGCCTCACGGATGTCCGGCTCTTGCTTCGCATCTCCATCGTAGAATGTGTAGACGGGCTGGCGCGGCAGCAAGGGCGGCAGGACGGCCCTGTTTTCATCCAGAGTGATGGAGGATGAAAAGGGATTCTGCCACTTCCAATCGCTGAACCATGTCGTCTCGCCGCTCGAGCTGTTGGCCTGGACGGGAGGCTGGTGCGCGGCGGGCGCAAAGGGATTGTAGGAGGAAGGAAGACGGGGGATCGACGGAAGGCTGGGATTCTTGATTCTCTCGGAGATCTCTTCGTAGGTTGGGACGTGGTCGACGTTGGAGGGCGAGCCGAACAGCAGCAGACTCAGCAGGAAGAGGCTGAAGACGGCGAGCACGACCTTGTAGCGCGGCGGGATGAAGATGCGGGCCATTGTGGAGCAACGTGTGATCGACGCCGAACGGGCAGTGGCGGCATCCGGAGAAGTGGTCTGGATACGAGGATTTGGCGGAGGCCCCTATACACGGTCCCGGTAGCAAGGAAAGGACACGGTGCGGCGACCGAAAGAGCGGCAGAGGCAGCGAAGGGCGGAATCCGTCGCACGCGCGTCGGGGATGCGATGCGCCTGCAGCGAGCGCGCACGGAAGAGAAGCCGGCGTGATCGGGGCGACTGCAGCGAGCAGGCGCTGGAGGAGCTGGTGTTGCGCGTCCGGCGATGGCGGCGCACGAATCAGGGCGGCGACGCTCGCCAGCCCTGCCAAGCGCGGCCGCCGCCAGGGCCCCGCCGGCTTCGGACGTCATTCCCCAGCTTTTTTGCTTCGGCGCGCGCGACGCCCATTGACTCACGCCGCTGTGCGCTCTGCCTGCCCCTCCCGTCGGACCAGCCGGTCCTCTTCCTCAACACCCCCCTCCGCCTCCTCGCGCGTCTCCGGCCAGCTTCTGAAGCAGCAATGGCGCAACCCGGCCCCGCGTCCGTCCTGCCCGACCCCACTGCTGACCTGCACTGGAGCGACTACCGCGGAGGTATGCCCGTCCTCGAGCAGTCTGTGCCGCCAATGCTCACCCGCGCACAGCGATCCACGAGATTTTCGCCGCGAACGCCCAGAAGCACCCCGAGAAGCCTTGCGTCGTCGAGACGCAGAGCTCCCGCACTCCCGAGCGCGCCTTCACATACAAGCAGATCAACGAGAGCTCCAACCAGCTCGCCCACCACTTCCTGGCTCATGGCTGCGAGCGCGGGGATGTCGTCATGGTCTACGCCCACCGCGGGTCAGCAGCTCTTTCGCACAAACTCGAATTATCTCTCTGACTCTGCGCAGTGTGGACCTTGTCGTCGCTTACATGGGCGCCCTGAAGGCCGGCGCCACCGTCAGCGTTCTCGACCCCCAATACCCGCCCGACCGCCAGACCATTTACCTCGAGGTTGCAAGCCCCAGATTCCTCGTGCAGATCGAGCGCGCCACCGAGGAGGCAGGAAAGCTGCCCGACAAGGTCCGGGAATTCATTACCCAGAATTTGAGCATTAAGGCAGAAGTGCCGGCTCTCAAGCTTCGGGATGATGGTACTTTGGCTGGTGGTGTGATTGATGGAAAGGACTGCCTGGAGCCTCAGGAGTCGCTCAAGAGCCAGCTACCCGATGTTCTTGTCGGCCCTGACTCAGTCCCCACCCTGAGCTTCACCAGTGGCTCCGAGGGCAGGCCCAAGGGTGTGCAGGGCCGTCACTTCTCGCTCACCTACTACTTCCCTTGGATGGCACAAAGGTTCAACCTCTCTGAGAACGACAGGTTTACCATGCTCTCTGGCATTGCCCACGATCCTATCCAGGTACGCCGAGCTTGCCCGACCCGCGAGCAATGGAAGAGCTAATTGGCGCAGAGAGATATCTTCACTCCCCTCTTCCTTGGTGCGCAGCTTCTTGTCCCGAGCCGCGATGACATCGCGCACGAACTCCTCGCCGAATGGATGCGCAACCACAAGGCTACCGTTACCCACCTCACTCCCGCTATGGGCCAGATCCTCGTCGGAGGCGCCACCGCCCAGTTCCCCTCTCTTCACCACTCCTTCTTCGTCGGCGATATCCTGATCAAGAGAGACTGCAAGAGGCTGCAGGAGCTGGCACACAATGTCCGCATTGTCAACATGTACGGAACCACCGAGACCCAGCGCGCCGTATCCTACTTCGAGGTTCCTAGCAAGAACGACGACCCTGCCTACCTCGACAGCATGGGCGACGTCATTCCCGCCGGGAAGGGCATGTTAGATGTTCAGTTGCTGGTCGTCGACCGCGAGAATAGAAACCGCATTTGCGATGTTGGCGAGCAGGGAGAGCTTTTCACCAGAGCAGGTGGTTTGGCGGAGGGATACCTTGGCAACGATGAGACAACCGCCAAGCTGAACGAGTCCAAGTTCATTTCCAACTGGTTCGTTGATCCTGCTCAGTGGGTCAAGCAAGACGAGGAGAAGGTCGCAAGCTCTGGAGCCAAGGAGCCGTGGAGGCAGTTCTACAAGGGTCCCCGTGACCGTCTCTACAGGACTGGTGACCTGGGTCGGTACACTGCTGACGGAAACGTGGAGTGCACTGGCCGTATCGACAACCAGGTCAAGATCAGAGGCTTCCGTATCGAGCTGGGCGAGATTGACACCCACCTGTCGCGCCACCCTCTTATCCGTGAGAACGTCACGTTGGTCCGCAGGAACAAGGACGAAGAGCCCACGCTCGTCAGCTACATCGTTCCTGAGATGAAGCGGTGGTACCAGTGGTTGGAGGAGAGGGGTCTTGCTGCAGATGAGTCGCAGGACGACTCGATGGTCGGCATGCTTAAGAAGTTCAAGCCTTTGTCGGATGACTGCAGGACTCTGCTGAAGTCCAAGGTGCCTTCTTATGCAGTTCCCAGCGTCTTCGTTCCTCTCTCCCGCATGCCGCTGAACCCCAACGGCAAGATCGACAAGCCCGCTCTTCCCTTCCCCGAGCCTACTGATCTTCTGATGGCTGCTGGCAGAAGACCCTCGCAAGTCGCCGCTGCAATGACTGACACGCAGAAGCAAGTTGCTGAAATTTGGGGCAAGCTGCTTCCTAACGTCTCTGCCCGCATGTTGACCCCTGAGTCCAACTTCTTCGAGGAGGGTGGCCACTCCATTCTTGCTCAACAGATGTTGCTCCAGATCCGGAGGACGTGGAAGGGAATTGATGTGCCTATGAGCGTCATTTTCCAGTCGCAGACCTTGGAGGCATTCTCTGCCGAGATTGATCGCGCCCAAGACCCGGCTGGCTTGCGACTGGAGCACCTTCCGGCTCCCGAGGATCTCACTGATGAAGCTTATTCTGCCGACGCTCGTGAGCTTGCGCAACAACTGCCTCAGTCGATTCCCAGCGCCAGTCTTGACTTCTCGGAGTCCAAGACCGTTTTCCTCACCGGTGCCACTGGTTTCCTGGGATCCTATCTTCTGCGTGATCTTCTAAGCCGCAACCTGCGTGTGATAGCACACGTCCGTGCGAAGGACCCGGCTGCTGGTCTGGAGCGCATCGTGGCAACATGCCAAGCTTACGGTATTTGGTCTGAGGCATGGCGCTCTCAGCTTGAGGTGGTCGTTGGTGACCTCGCTAAACCCAGCCTTGGTCTCGCCCAGGAGGCATGGGATCGTGTTGCGAACGAGGCGGATGCCATTATCCACAACGGAGCTTTGGTCAACTGGATGCAGCCGTACTCAAGCCTTCGCGCTCCCAACGTCCTCAGCACAATGAACGCCATTTCCCTCTGCACCAGCGGCAAGCCCAAGCAGCTTGGCTTTGTCAGCTCCACCTCCACCCTTGACAGCGAGCACTACGTCAAGCTGTCCAAGGAGAGCGTCGCAGCAGGTGGCACGGGCGTCCGAGAAGCTGACGATCTGGAGGGCAGCCGCAAGGGTCTAGGCACGGGTTACGGCCAGTCCAAGTGGGCCAGCGAATACATCGTCCGTGAAGCCGGCAAGCGCGGCCTCAGGGGCGCAGTTATCCGCCCCGGATACGTCACCGGCGACCCCGTCACCGGCACCTCCATCACCGACGACTTCCTCGTCCGTCTCCTGAAGGGCTGCCTCCAGCTCAACGCCCGCCCGGACATCCAAAACACCGTCAACCAAGTCCCGGTCACGCACGTCGCCCGCGTCGTCGTCGCCTCGACCCTCAACCCCCCCGTCGAGCCCCTCGGCGTTACCCAGGTCACCGGCCACCCGCGCCTCACATTCAACGAGTTCGTCGGCGCGCTCGAGACCTACGGCTACGACATCCCGAAGGTCTCGTACGACGAATGGCGCACCAAGATGGAGGACTACGTCGCCGCCTCCCTCGACGGCAACAAGGAGGAACACGCTCTGTACGTCCCATCCCACCCCAACCCCACCCCATACCCTCCATCTTCCCGTCCCGTCCAATCCGCTAACACACGACCCCCGCCCCAGCCTCCCCCTCTTCCACTTCGTCACCGGCGACCTCCCCAGCGACACCATCGCCCCCGAACTCGACGACACCCAAGCCGCCGCCGCCCTGCGCGCCGACGCCAAGTGGACCGGCGAGGACCTCTCGGCCGGCAGCGGCGTGACGGTCGAGACTGTGGGCACGTATCTGGCGTATTTGCTGGCGGTCGGGTTTTTGCCGCCGCCGACGAGGAGGGGGGTGAGGGCGTTGCCGGGTTGCGAGTTGAGTGCTGAGAGGAGGGAGGCGTTGGGGAGGATTGGGGGGAGGGGTGGGGGGAGCGCGTAGGGGGATGGGTTGGTGAGAGGGGTGGTGGAGGGGGTGGAAAAAAAAGTAGGGGGTATGGTTTATGTGGTTGTGCTGATTGCCGTGTGGTGATGAGATGTGTGTTTGGTTTGGTTCGCGGGGGAAAAAGTACTTGGCTTGAGATATGTCGTTCTACTTTGACTCTCTGGAATCTAGAGTCAATTCGTAAGACGAAATCAACTAAGCTCCGGCATCTGTTAATGCGGTATCCAGACCGTAGGAAACGGGAATATTGGGAAACATAGTGCTCATTTTGTGAACGAACTGGATGGAGTGAGTATGGTAAGTGCCTCTTCACCACCAACAATCTCTTCATGGGGTTGGGGGTAAACGCCAGCAGAGTAGGGGATATCGTTTGTGTCATCGGCGGTGGCAGAGCACCGTTCATTCTTAGGTTAGTTAACGGGACCGTGAACGAGTGCCAAGTTGTCAGTGAACGTTATGTGTACGGAATTATGAAGGGTGAATGGATGTGAAGGCCCAGGAAGAGGATCTGGAGTGGTTGCGTTTAATGTAGTAGTGAAATGTAGGTCCAATAGCAGTGACTTCGAAGCTGGTACACCTGAAGGTTTCGCCAACGCCCTCCAAGGGATAACCTGCTTTGTTCGAAACTCAAATTGGTCCCGTAGAGCAGCGACAATGCTCAAGAATGTGGTTGGTCCACATGTCCATATATATCGAATTCTTGTGCTCGGTTGACCGAGTCCATATCCCTGTGATACTTGGTACATTCCTTCGATAGTCCCAATCAAAAGCAGAGTGACAAGTGCTAGCGTTGAGCTCCGGAGGAAAGCTGGCTTCCAGGTCCTGATATAGCAGGCTTTTGGGTTCGAGGGGTGGTCCTTCAGGTTTGTGTTCCGTCGATGCACTGCTTTCCCGTTGCGAATTCACTGTGTTCATCTCGATGACGCTTTCGTCTGAGGTGACTGCCTCTAGGCGATATCGGCCCATCTTATGATGGATATAATCGTCGTGAGTTAGATCGAATAGATACGAGGTCTAGCTGACGACTAGCCTCATTTTGTCTCGTTGCCATACTCCGAAACTCCGGCGGCGGACTCTCACGTGGAGTGGTCGTTGGCGATAGATAGTATCGTAGAGGAAAAAGGCTGGTACGCATCCAGGAGCCCAGGCTGTTAAGGTAGGACTGAAGGCGTTGAGAAGAGATCAAACAAATCGAGCGCCTAGTGGTGTTTTTGACTAAGCGCAGCTTTGTGGTCGCACAATTGGATTCAGGCTTGCTTGGTAGGAGAGCCGAGGCACCAGCGCCGCAATGCCCAGGTCTGATGTATAGCATGTTACTCTGGATCCAGCCTTGCGGGAGTACATATTGCCACCCAGGGCTAGCTTGACGCCCGGCTTACTTGTTGAAGGACTGGAATAAACCCTCAAAGAGAGTGTGGTGACGCCTACTGCAACGCAACACCATCCAAGCCTCATCTGACGGCCGGGCAGCCCTTCCCAACTGTTCGCCAGTGAAGCCGTGTGAGATGGGCCCCTCACATACATAGGTATTACCGTGCCTTTCATCCCACTCTGTGGGATTAAGAACCATACCTTTTGGGGCAAAATCTTCACCGCTGATGTGGCAGCGTGGGTCGCGGCACCGTTGCACAGTCTCAGTGCATCACACAGTGACGAGGCTGTGCAAAGATACTGGTGTAAGCATCTGTGTATAGGGGGAAAGAGACTTGGAGGCAAAGGGATATGTAGTCGTATGCATGAAAGGCACAAGTTACAATCAGCTGACACCAAGTTCCAACGCCACGTCTGTTCCGCTAGCGGTCGAATTGGGCCTCAATGACACCCGTATCGAAACAAAGATGGACGCTTCGCAGTATGCGTGGACTTTGGGGATTTGGATTAGAGCAATGCGAATGATGCAGACACGCGCAGGCATGTTGAATTCCGAATCACCCTCTTAGATCCAAGTCTTTGAATACCAGCGTTGCACACAGCGAGCACACCGCCACGACAAATCTCCCAAGTCCAAACACCGCGAACCCTTTGTCCCGAAACTCGTGGATCACAAACCCAAGAACTCCAAATATGATACACGTGAAGAATACCCCCAGACTTCTGACGACTCCCGCTGACTCCTCTTCAACAAACAGTCCCCATCCATACGGAGGGTCATAGAGCGACCCTTGCAGCTTTTCTTTGATCCTTTTCAGGTAGACGTCGATCATAGCTCCAGGTTAGACTACTCTGCGATCGCCGCACAGTCTGCCATCGCAAATTGCTTTCAGTGGACCGAACTGGTAGCTGTGCCACTGAGTTGAGGCTGGAAAGGCTGGTGTTCTCGATACCTGTTTGCATTCCGGATGCAGGTCCGTCGGCTCGATTCCCTTGCCTGGACGAGCTCGGGAACGATGGTTGATTGTCGTTGGCGCTTTTATATGGAGACGCTTCATCAAGAGCTGCCTCACAGCCACCAAGAAAAAGACATTAGAAAGCTTCGAAGGAGGTATTAGTCTCGTCTCCCCGGTAGGTTTGGACCAATTCCTGACCGCAGCTCTGCTTGAAGTAAGAAATCAATCCAGAAGCCCTTATGGACTACACCTTGCACATTTCCAACGCACTTTGCTCAGCCCTTCGGTCAGAGGCTGAGGATAGTGTTTACAGAACTCTTGTTCAAGTAGAAATTTCGATTTACTGATCCACTCATTGAGGATTCCCCGAGTGATGTAAGAGCTGAGTTCTTGGGTTAAGAGTATTGCTGTATAGCCTGCCATTGGTGGCAGAATGGTGAGTAGTAAAATCGGCCAGGAAAGGGTATCGCGAAGCTGCTGGAGTGCATGGATTATTGGAGTCAGAGTCAGTTACCAGGAGCATCAAAACGCAGGAAGCACCTTCAAAGGTCGTATAGTCGTGAAATGTAGCTTGAGAGGTGTTTTACCGGTTTCGATACGGCGAATTGAGTCAGCGGTGTTTGAAGTAGAAATATAGATGCTGTAAACATGTTCGGCGCCCTACTCTGCCCGGCCCGATTTCGAAGCTAAAGTCCGCATCGTGTCCAACATCACAGGTATCGGCGTTTGGATACTATGATTAGCATCAAGAATGATTCAGAAAGGAGATTTCCTCCCATATAAAACCGAACACTGCTATGTTGTGTGATCAACGTACCATCTTTTCCTTTCCCACACAAAGTATCCAGACTTGAAGAAGATGAAGTACCTTGCAGCCCTTTTTCTGTACATAGCTACTGCTTATGGGTACGTATCACTCATATGTCGTGTTTCAGTTGAGAAGCACACATCATCGAGAAGAGGTTATTTCAAGAACCAAGGACTGACATTCTCCACTTGATGCAGTTACCTCTATTCATGCAGCGCACCAAATGTGGACGGCTTATGTGGCGGAGCTGGCGGAGCACCTTCAGGGACCTATGTAAGTGAAATGGTCTTGAGGTTGATTATCCGTACAGCTACGGCTGACACATATTACAGGACTGTTGTATCAATGATGGAGGGGTGCTTTCGTCCTACACCAACGCTTGTGGGAAACGCGGCGGCGAAGTCCTATCGGTGAACCCCAACTGTTGAGCTACGGGGCGCACAGCTACCACAAAACCATCGTCATGAGCTCTGCATGCAAGACGGACCGGAAAGTAAGCACGCGGAGCTATAGCGATAGCGTAAGAAAGTAGAGCTAAGAAGATAGAAGGTATTAGAGTACTAGAGGTAGTATCTAAGAGCTCCAATAAACACGAGAAATCATGAACAGTATATCCCAGCATTCCAGGGAACCGTGATCGGAGAGATTTCTGCCGAGAATCTAAGCAAATCATGGACCCCGCTTGATTGGTATAGAAGAACAAGAAGCTCCCAATAATAAATGCAAAACATTTAGTTAGTATGCAAAAGAAGTGTTACAAATTCAACGCGGCTAAGAAAACTTCTGCGAAAATCAAGCAATGGTCAAAACAGTCAATTATTTCCTTACTGCACACCCCAACTCTCCCCCCCCTCCCTTACCAAAAGAAAAAAAAAACCCCCCTACCACCTCAATGCCAATACCCCACCGCACACCCCCCCACCCCCCTCCACCCCCCCTCCAACGCCTCCAAAACCTCCTCCCCCAGTTCTCCCTCCTCCAACGCCTCCAAATTCTCCCTCAAATGCCCCTCCCCACTCACCCCAACAACAATCGCATCCCCCCTCTCGCCCCTGAGCGCCGAATGCCAAGCCAACCACCGCAGCGCCGCCGCCGCAACACTGACTTCGTGTTTCGCGCAGACGGGGCGGAGGAGGTCGAGGGCGGCGAAGGTGGGGGCGTGCCAGTAGCGGTGGCGCATGGCGGTGCCTTGGTGGCGGGTGGGGTCGAAGCGGGAGCCGGGGTCGGTGGGGGTGGTGGTGGTGGTGGTGGAGGGGCTTTCTTCAAGGTGGTAGCGGGAGGTGAGGATGCCGCCGGCGAGGGGGTTGAAGACGTAGAGGGAGATGTTGTAGTGGCGGAGGCAGGGGAGGAGTTCGGCTTCGATGCGGCGGTTGTAGGCGTTGTAGAGGGCTTGGTAGCTGTGGGGGAGGGGGGGTTGGATTAGCGGGGAGGATATGGGGAAGAGGGGTGGATGGGTGGGTGGTTGCAGGGGGGAGAGGTGGGAGGAGAAGGGGGCAGTGGATGGATGCACTTACACGGTCGGCATCACCCAGCCGTTCTTCTTGCAGATCTCGCATATCAGGGCTACTTCCCACGACTGGAAGTTGCTGAGGCCAAACCGCTCGAACCGACCCTCTTTGTATAATTTGTCCATCTCCTCCAGCGTCTCTTCGAACGGCGTGTTCCTATCCGGCGCGTGCAAGTAGAAGATGTTGACCTTCTCTGCCTTCAGCGAGGAGAGACTGCGCATGAGACAAGCGCGAACATCTTCCGCCGAATGGGTCCAGTCCTCCTTCAGCAACCACGAGGCATTTTTGCCCTTGGTTGGGTAAATCTTGGTGTCGACGAGAATAGGGCGTTTCTGCTCGTTGACAAGCTTGCCGATGTATTGTTCGGAGGTGGTGTTGCCGTAGGTGCGGGCGGTGTCAATCTGGTTGTGGCCGTACTGCTGGAAGATGTCGAGGAGGGTATTGACTTCGTCGTAGGAGGAGATGCGGATGCCTTCGTTGCCTGTGGAGTGAGAGTGTCAGTTGGTGAAGATATCAGACTGGTGGGTTTGCTGTTCGAGGAAGTACCGGCTTCGCCAATTGTCATGGCGCCGAGAACGACTTTGACTGGGCATTTCGATTGGGTGCTCATGATGACTCCTCCAAGCGTAGTTGCAGTTTTCAAACACAGGAAAATCGCCTTGGCGATCTCGAAGCTCTTGTAGAAATTCAACATGTGTCTTAATTCCGGTTATATCCGTTGGTCATTAAGTCCGCGAAAGACCGCAAGCCTCCTGAGGATTGTGGCGCGGTGGGCTTGCCCGTACATGGTAGATTGGACTAAATGCTCACGTCATATCGGATACCATTGTAGTAAACTGCCACGTGAATCGTATCAGCAGCGAAAATACCAGATAAGCGTCCGACGTCCTTCATATCTTTCAGAGAAGATTTTGGGGGGTGGAGGAAGAGGAATACGCCCGGCAGATGTTAGATATGTGCCAGTGAGACGGCCTTGTCTAGAGAGGGAAGACCCAGGACGATTGGGACTCAGGACCAGGAGCGTGTCCCAGGCTGTGATGCAATCGCCATGGGCAGATGCACGGAGGAGTCCGCGATTTACCCGTCCCGCAGCTTCTCCGCGTGCTCGAGAGTTAGCGCATCCCACTTGCTTAGCGCAGCCTGCCTATTTCAACCTTTCTTCTCGTCCTGTCTGGGTATTCCGTGCATTCTATGCATTCCGCTCCAGCTCTCCAAGCTCGGACGCAAATCTGAGGAAGTGCTGCGGATAGCATGTGCGGAACGAATAGAACCGCCTGAAAAGGTAAACCAGGTAGAGAAAATACAACAGACGCGGACTTATCCCTCGCTTTAACTCCGAAACCTCCGGTGTCCGAGGGAGTAGAGCTCTGAAGGAAGGCCTTTAAACCCCGAACAGTAGTAGTACCTACCGCTGAGGAGTTTCTATGATAAATAGAACAATTTCGCGTTAAGGGAAGAACAGTCGACCGTAGGAAAAAAAGGACACTGGACGAAAATGAGAAGAAAGCAGAATTCACGCAGACTGACAAGCTTCGCAGAGGAGACAGAGTGACAGCAAGCCGACCTACCGTTTCGGGTATTGTCATACCCTCCACATACCCACGCGCTTAACATCCCAATCCTATAGCTCCGCAAGTCAGCTTGATGCAAGTCAATGTTGTTCCTCTCCAAGCCAGCAGAGGAAAAGACAAGACGCGCAACCCCCTCGTTCCCCAAGAAAAGACCTCGACGAGCGGTGCGACAAGCACTTTTCTTGGCTGAATCAAGCCTGAGGCGCATCATCGCGACCAGGCCGAAAGAACGATTCCTCTCGTGGAAGTGCCCCCCGAAGCGCGCTCCGATCGCAACGCTCGACTTGGCCGGCAAGGGCATCGACTTGGCGATTGGCAACGAAGCCGGAAAGGCACCCGCGTCCGGAGCTCGTGCATTGGCGTGAAGTAGAGCCAGCCAGCCTGCCTGCCTGTTCCTGCCTGATCGCGATCCGCCAAGGCAGCAGCATTGGTCATCAACCGGATAGACTTTTTTCACACGAAGCTGCGTACCTAGGGAAATGAAATCCTCGCCTCGACACCTCCCTCCCTCCCTCCCTCCCTCCCTCGTAAGCAACCCAAGTAACTCACCCATCAGATCTCCCTCCCACTGCGCCATTTTCCCCCGTTCCCGCCTTGCGCGGAATCCGCATTATTGGCAGCCGAGAGATTGAAATTTTTTTTTTTAACTGGGTCCGCCAAGTAGCCGCTTCGAATCGCCAAGTCGTTCTTTTGCGGGCACATGCGTCGAACGTATTACCTTATTATACATGTGCGGCGGCCGCGGACAGCACAGCACACAGCACACAGGGTCCGATATCCACAGTTTTGACACGGAAGCACCGAGACACGCAGGCGCAGGCGCGATTGATTGCATGTGAATGATGCAATTGCGCGAATGTGGGGCCGGAAGGGGTCATGAGTGACTGACGGCTTGGGTTGGTTGCTTGGGTGCTTGCTTGCTTGCTCAGCGCCGCCCGCGGCGATATGGTTGACTGGCTGGCCGGCCAACGGGTGGCAGAGAGAGAGAGAGAGGGCGGCTTGGTGCTGGTGCAGAGAGCCCGGACGGGGGGCTTGGCTGGCGCGGTTTGTGTGTAAGCGCGCGTTATCGTTGTGGTCGTAGTCGTGGTCTTCGTCGGAGGAGGAGGCAGAGGACGGAAGGTGTGTTGATGCCATCCCGGCTGAGACGAGGACGGGTGGGTGTGGAGCACAGGCGCGGGATGCATGAAAAAGGCCAATCTGCTGCGGCGCGTCCGTGAGCAGCTGCGTCTCGCCCGCAGCCGGCCGGCCGGCCGCCCAGCATGCGTGTCTGTCGGTCGCCGTACTGGTAGATGATAGGTAAGTAAGTAGCGCTGGGTGAGTGGACGGGCGGGGCGGGCGCGCTTGCTCCCGTTGTTCCGTCGCGAGACGAGCACCTAGCGGTACGGCGGGATCCACTCGCCGCGGCTTGGCACCAAGCGGAGCGCAGATGGCAATCTTGCAACGATGGCTGGCCGTGGTGTTGAGGTTTCAGCTGCGGCGGCGAGGGCTGTCACAGCCGTCTGGTTGGTGTGGTGTCCGATTGGTGAGACGGCAGCCAAGCGGCAGCTAGATGAGCCTCTGAAACATTTCAGATAAGGTCCAGCAGCGCGCGGGCCAGGCGTCGTGAGGCTCGCGTCCCGAATGACTCGGCCTTGCTGCGCCCAACAGCTCCGAAGCGGGCTTTTCCTCCTCTTTGCTGATGTTTCTGGGACGAGTCGACGCCCGTTCAGCGCGCGCGGCGATGCTGGTGGAGCACGGCCGCGGTGGCTCCGGCTTGGAGGGCGCAGCAGGGCCAATGGCGGCGGCGAGGTGACACTTCGGGCGCATGGCCGACACGTCGACCTGAGCGGGCAAAGGACGACAGGAGTTGCCTGCGTACGCGTCTCGCCGCAGCCACGCCCTGTGCCGATCGGCGGGCCGGAAACTTACCAAGAAGCAGAAATCACTTGGCGGCCTTCGCCAAACACGACAAGCTGATAGCCCGCTTGGCCCAGGAGATCCCAATCTTCAGCATGCTTTGGGAACTATTGCTCTCCTTTTCGCCCTGTCTGGCCTAGCTGCCGCGCTCCCCCGTGCCCCAAATAGCCCGACAAATTGTGGCGCCTCCCTTCTAGAAAGCCTCTAGCACGCTTTAGGAAATCGCTGAAAGACGTTGAGATAACGGAGATAACCCTTTTGGCATTGCATGTCCCTGTGTTTTCCGCAGCCCGTTCGTGCTCCCAGAACGCCTCTAGAGTCCTCTAGGTAGAAGCCAGAAATAACAGAAAAGTCTCCGTCTAAACCAGAAATGCGAAGCGAATGCAAGAGTGTGCCGTGACAAGAAGGAGAAGCCGTTACAAAAAGATATCAAAAACCAAGAGCGAAGAACCCCAAAACGACACCGAAAAATATCGAAGCGAACTTTTGACCCCTTCCCCTGCCGCAACCCTAAGCCAGCATCTCCTTAACCTGCGGCTGATCCTTATCCTCATCCTTGCCCGGCCAGAGCACGTTGCCAAGCATGATAGCCCTAATCTGCGCACCAGCCACGAAGAACCACATCACGACCAGGAAGACGGTCATGACAGTGCTGACCCACAGGATCGCCTCGCTTCCCAATTCCCTCCCAACGTTGATCGTCGCGATCGTGAAGCCGACGTTCGGGAAGACGAACGCCCACCAGGGGGTCGCGAACTGCATCTTGGGCACCACCGCCACGCACGCCACCACCGCGATGCAGAAGAACCAGAACGCCAGCGCCCACAGGAAGATGGCCGCCCACGTCGCCATGATGCGGAGCACCTCGGCCGCCAGCGGGTGCGCCGCGAAGTACCCGTAGTCGGCGGGCAGCGCCTTGGCGTTGCCGATGAGCGCCAGCGCTGTGAAGGACGGCGGGCCGACCAGCATGAACATGGCCGGCCGCACGTTCTGCGGCAGGGGCCCCGAGCGGAAGAGCCGGTAGAGGAAGATTGTCATGAGGCAGCTCGCCACGAACCAGCCAAGTCCTTGAAACGAGATGCCGGCCACGATGATCGGCAGTGCGTGTTCGGCCGGTTGCTTGGCGCCGATCACCGAGGAAAGGGTGCCGGAAAGCATGACGGGGAAGATGGGAAGCATCCAGCCTGGGCCCATGGAGTCGGCGTGAAGGTGCTTATTGATGTGCGGCGTCGTCCAGATGGCGAAGTAGAAGAAGATGGCGAGGCACAGCGTGACGGCCGCGTATGTCCAGAAGACTACCCGCATGGTCGCGAGTAGCCATGGTCCGCTCTCGGGAACACCGTAGACTTGCGTGTTGCTGATGATGGTGGATATCGTTAGGAAAAACGCAGGCATGAAGAATCCCTCATGGCCGTCGAGGAGTGAGTTGCGGAGCGCCTGGGGGCAGAGGACAAAGCGAGTGGTGATCATGGACGTGAGCGTCGCGAAGAGAAGAAGGTTCATGATGAAGATGATCTTTCCAATCGTCCTGATGCCGTCGAATCCGTGAGGCGTGACTCCCAGCACAAGAGCTATGCCGCCAGTGCTCATGGTGGTCGTGAACCACGCCCATGTGGTGTGCGAGACACGGTCCCTAATTCCAATTCTGCCATTGCCGTATTTCCGTAGAGAGTCGGCACCGGGCTTTTGCTTCTCCATGTCGTCGAATCCCGACTGCTTTGCCGTGAGGTGCAGGGCGACCATACTGGAGTTCGTGGAGGTGATCTCGTGCTTCGACCTCTCGGGCCAGCCGTGGTTCACGAGTTGGGGGGTGTTCGCTCCATGAGTGGACTCGCCGAAGTATTGAGGGGTTGTCGTGCCATTGGTGTCAGTGGTAAAGCGAGAGTCTGGTACGCCATCGCGGTCGAAGTGGACAGCCGCCCCGGTACCGGCGGATGTGTGCGCAAAACGGCCTGAAGGCTCGCCCCCGGAGCCATGGAATGACATTGTGACGAGATGGCTAGAGTGGGTGGGTCCCACAAGCGTGATCCTGACGAGAGAACAATGCGAGTAGTCTGTGCAATGGAAAGTGCAAAGGAGGCAGATATATTGCTACGTGTGACTTGAAAGGATGCACCGGAGAGGACTGATATACTGAGGAGAGGTCGGTTGCCCAGGCGGGCAGCAGTCGTATTAAGAGGAGGCAGTGCTGTGGACCGCCACACCCTTTGCTGGCCGCTCCGGGCAGGCCAAGAGTTCCGTGATCTTACTAGAGCCGCAGTCCGCTTGGCGCCGCGCGCGGCAGCCTGTGGTGGAGCTTATTGCGACGACGCCCGAGCACCAACCCTGTTACAGGCTGGTCGATCGCCGGTGTCGGGCCGTACCCGTGAAGAGTCACCCGACGATCACACCCCTGGCTCGAGACTATGACCGTTCCAGCAGCTTCGCGCTGCGTGTGCGCCGTAGCGTTTTCGTCGCCCTCGAGAGCACGGAATCCATAAGAGCTGTATGTACGAGGCATCGCTGTGACGACTAGACCCACCCTTTTCGTCCGCCAAGTGCTGTGCTGTCTGAGCTGCGATGCGTGCCCAACCCTGCTGAGAATCGGAACACCTCGTTCCACAATGCCCAATCGTTCTCATCCCTCTTAAAATTACCCACCCTCCTTATCTCCTGGGCCCCGAGTTGATCCGGTGCTCGCTGATAAGCCGGAGCTCGTTCCCCCTGCTGTCACTGCGCTCCCTGACCTGTCTCTCCAACGTCGTGTCGACCAATTTTACTGCTTCATCCATAACGTCGCTGCCGACTCGCCAAGTTCGAAGCACAACTCCTTTCTCCCCGAGGATCTGCTCCGCCCGCGCCAGTCGCTTGCGCCAGAGGTCCTCGCGCTTGTTGCCCGTGCTGCCCGTCCCGCCGTTTGGCGGTGTTGAAGCGAAGGTGGCGCCCGACCCGCTGGACACAAACGAATTGTTGGGCCTGGAGCTCAGCGTTGTGGACGATGCGCTCGCGGCATTTGCGGTGTACGGCCGCCGGTTGTCAGGGTCGCTGTATGGTTGACCGTTTCGGCTAGGTGAACTAGTCGGGAAGCTGGGAATGCGGTCTGCTGGGAAATCCCTTGCGGTATCCGTCAAGGATGTGCCGGACCGGCGGGGAGGAGGCGGCGGCGGAACCTTCTTGTTAGATGACGTGCCGACGCTTCTTGGCTCGCTTGGCGCGCTCGCACTGTTCCATATCGTAGACGCTGCCGGCAAACTATTGTAGGCCTGCGCTAGCTTGTTGCGTGCGGTGGATGCGTATCCAGATTGGCTGGGCTGGCTTGTTTCAGTGCGTCTTGGCGGCGGTGGTGGAGCATTGGCCTTCGCTTCTGAGGGTGATTCCGGAACTTGAGGCGGCCGACCTAGAGGGCTACGCGCCCTCGGCTGATTCGCCTGCACCGCTGTAGAGGGTCTCCGAATGGGCGGAGGGGAGGGCTTGGCGGGAGAAGGGGATTCTTGGCGTATTGAAGCGGCTATGTTTTCTTGCGACGGACTACGTAGACGCATGGGCTTGTTTGGCTTCACAGGAGGCGCGCGTCGCTCTCCGGGACTTGGCGACATGCGTCCCCTAATCGCATTGCTTCTTTGGAGAGGTGCTTCAGCAATTGGCTCAAGCAATCTCTCCGAAGTTGGGTCGGAAATGCCACGACTGAGTGGAGGTGGTGCGGAGGCAGTCGAAGCGACGGACGCGGCGTCCTCATCGTCCGACAGATCGATGAGCTTACCCATAGGCGGGTTCATCCTCTGGCCCTCAGGCGCCGCGGGCTCAGTGGGCCTCCGTGGAGGTAGCGCCGGGCGCTTCTCCACTACATCGCTCTCGCTCGGACTTGGGCTGTGCCCTGGGGTCCACACCGGATAGCGGCCTCCAGGTTCGTCGAAGTCTCGAAGTGATGCAGCTATTGCAGCCCGCAGCTCTGGGTCGTCGTCTTCCGAGGCTTTCGATGATCGGGCTGAGCGCTTACCGGTCAGCGCTTTCGAGCTCCGTTTAGACGCCTTGTCACCGCCAAGTGGGCCCGTGGAGGGATCAAAGAAGCCCTTCGGCACCGGAGTGGTGACATCTCTGATGAAGACAGCCACCACGCGTCCGGGGTTCTCCAGCACGAAGTCGGTGTAGACCTCAAGGTCTGCCTCACCACTGTCGCCAACCAAAATGAAACTCCTTTGCGGGAAATCTCGTGCCAGCCGGTCCAAGGTAGCCTTCTTCCGCTCCGCAACGGGTTCGAAGATGCCCTGCAGCATGCCGCTGTATTGCTTAAGATGGAAGGAGCCAGGAGGCAACCCTGCCGATTTGAAATACTGAGAGATAACGGGGAATAACTGCCAAGGCGAGTTTGACACGTAATGGAATTTGACTCCCTTGTCGTAGAGGGTGTTGTACCACTCCCGAACTCCTTCGATCGTCAAGTCGCCGAGTTCGCGGATGAATGCATTCCGAAAGATCTCCCTAGCTCCGGAGCTGATTGCAGAGTGCTTGATGGTGTCGTCGATATCACTAATTACGCTGACTCCCTTCGGCTCCGTGATGTGGACCTCGGCGGTGGTGGACAGAGTCTCAGACACTATCACTCTGATGTGGGTCGGCACGAATTCCAAAGCTGCTCGAACGGTAAAATGGCCAGAAGCGTCCGTATAGATGGTGCGTTGCCGGGATATCTCGTCGTTGTAGAAGAAAATCGATATGGGGGTATTCGCTAAGGGGCTCGAAAGGAAAGGCTTCAAACGCGCCATCAAGTGCGAATTTGCCTTCTCGAGTTGAGAGGGCGTCATGTTCGCCGGTTGTGTCCACGATTCGCGTTTCTGGATTCCGGTCATTGCCGGTTCTTCGTTCTCGCCTGCAAGTTCAGCGACTCTGCTGCGCCCTCTTGTTGGCGACACATCCCGCGAGCGACCTCCGTACATGCTGTCGGTGTCTGAGCCCTTCGAGGGAGCCTCGCTGTAGTCTCCCTTCTCAGCTCTTGCGGCTTCCGCCTCACCCTTCTTGAGGATCGATAGAGCCTCTTGTTCAACAAACTCCTCTTCTTGCTTGGCGCTCCTCTCGTGCGCCTTCTCCGCGAGAGATTTGTGTGGGCTGACTTCTCGGCTGTTTGGCTTGCTGGACTTTGCTGACGGTGCTGGTAGGCCGACCAGCTGCCTGGCGAGGCCCACGAAGAGGCGGTGCTTCCGCGTCATTTGGCCTTTGTGCGGATAGTAGATCCATCCGCGCACATCAACGTCCACAATAGCATTATCATCTTCAAACCTCTCGAATTCGCGTTTCCAGAAATCTGCGTCTCCGGGTCCGGTGGAATCTCGTCCATAGCCGGGCGTGTCCTGAATGTTGCCGGGGGGAGCATGGGGCTACGGCAGTTAATACCAGCACCCACCACGACAGTCGGAAGTTTTCACTAACCTTCCGCTTGACATGTGCCCTCGCATAGCTCGGGAACAGAACCATTTCCTCATCTCCGCTCCTAATTATGGCCGCATCCGGGAATGCTCCGGGGGTGTCGTCCCCTTGGTCCCAATCCAGCTTATCCCCAGCACCGCTACTCCAGCCCCTGGTGTAGCTCTGCTGGTAGGCCTGGCGGAGCTCATTCGCAGCCTTCAGATATCCGACCAGCTTCTTCCGGCGAGCGCCGGGCTCGCGTTCGGGGCGCATGCCCGTCAGGCCACCGTCGTCGCCGTCGACATAGGGGCTACCGGTGTAGTAACGGCCGGCGCCTAGAGAAGCCATCTTGTCAGGGCCTTCTCCGCGACGGCGGACATGTTTCTCCGGCGGGGCGGGCAGGGTCGCGCGGGGTTGGCGGAGGAGCGCAAGAAGGCGACTGCCTCGGGTGCCGAGCGTCTTGTGGGCCGTCTGCGCTTTGAGCTGCTGGCGGCGGAGGATGTAGCGCCAGATGCGCGACTGGGCGGCGTGGCGGAGCAACGGGAGGAGCTCGTGGCGGAAGTCGGACAGGCGCTGGCGGGCGCGCAGACGCGTGTGGGGGAACAGGTAGCGGGAGAGGGAGAAGGAGGAGCGGGCGGCGGGCCTGTGGCGGAAATGCTTCGGGGCCAGCTTGGGCGGCGGTGCGCGGGGACGGGCGCAAAGTTAAAGGGGCGGCACGCGCGAGCTGGAACGGGTGGAATGGTGGGCAGTCGGCATGGCTTTCTGCGCGCGAAGTTCGTGGTTGCGGGCCTTGAGGCGATCGCGAAGGGAGCTCGAAACACGCCCACGTCATAACGCACCAATCGCTGCCCGCCCGCTCAGCTTTCGGCTGCTGCTGCCTCCCGCAAGAGACCTGGCCGCTCACCTGCGCCTCACCGCCTCCCTTCTCAGCCGTGCAGAGTCCGTGAGACCCCAGCCCGGCGGTGATCGTCCCCGCCGCATCTGCAAGGAAATTCTCCACGCTGCCATCGGCTTATTCACCGTTCGCTTTGGGAAAGACATGCGCGCACAATCTCCATCAATTCTGGAGCGAGGCCGAGGAATGCTGTACCCTCCTGGCCTCGGCCGTGGATGCTACCGCAACGACGCGTCTCAAACAAGTTTTCAGATGCCTATCGAGCGCGATCCTTTGTTTACTACCCGCACAGGAGGCTAACGGGCTGTTATGACGACAGATCGACGTCCTCAAGTTCTCCATGGGAAAGCGGATTTCTCCATCCCCACCGTCCAAGCATCATGCATGTTGTCCAATCTCCACGCGATCCAGCGCCGATCACCGCCAGGATGAGTTTGCTGCTTTTTGCCAAGGAACAGGGCGGCTGCATTGAGAATCACTGCTTCAAACTCAGAATTCTTCTTGATCTGCTAAGTGGACTAGCGGAGCAAACGTCCGGCTCATACATGAGCTGGTGCGTCCTCTTTAAGGACTGAACTCGACCTTCTAATCTACAAGTCATCCAACAAGCTTTCCTCGCAACAAAATGTATTGACGAGCAGGAATACTTCCAGCATAAACTGGGACATGGGTGCGAGTCCATGCGATCACAAAGACGCAGAAGAAAAACGTGGCAGCCGACCTCGAAGCAACCTCAAACAATAAATTGAACCATCCACCATTCTCAGACTCGCTGGCAGTCAACTGGCTCATAGCTTTACCATGCTACACGTCTACATATCTCATACATTTGTATCATACAAGGCCTCCAATTTCCCACCCTCCTCTACAAACACACTCCTCACAACAGCGCCCAACCCACAACAGCACCCGCCGCCAGACCCACAACCCCCTTCACCGCAACCCTGCCCGCCGCACCCTCGAAGCTCGACGGCGTCGCCGAAGGCGTAGCCGCGCCATTGAGAGGGTTAACCGGCACAGCGGTGGTCGACGCCGACGCCGTCATACCAGCACTCTGCGTCGCCTTAGACGACGACGACGACGAAGACGACAGGGTCGACGCACCCGTAGACGCAAACGCCGACGAAGACGCCACTTCCTTGCTGCTGCTGCTGCTGCTGCTGCTGCTGCTCTCACCCACCTCCTCACCACCACCACCACTCACACTCCCACTCGCCGACGCAACACCCGCGCTACTGCTCAAACTAGGCGCCGCAGTCACACTCGGACTAGCAACCGCACTCGTCGTCGCCGCCGCACTCGTCGTCGTCGCCGCAGCACCACCATACCCAGCCAAATAACTCGGCGAATACGTCGCAGTGCCCACGTACGCAGGGCAGCCCGGGACGGTGGTCTTGGGCGGGGCCATGCCGCCGCCGCAGTCGAGAAAGTCGCAGAGCTCGCCCGTGCCGGGGACGTACCAGATGAGGGAGGCGCCGCCGTACGCGACGGTTGCGGAGGAGATGCAGCCGGAGAGGTCGGTGCGGGCGAGAGCGGTGGTGGCGGTGAGGAGGAGGGCGAGGGAGGTGGGAGTGCGCATTTTGGTTGGTTGGTTGGTTGGTTGGTTGGTTTGGAAAGGGAGGGAGAAAGAGTGTGTGCGTGTGGTTGGTTGTTGGGGTTGGGGTTGGTGGTTGTGGTTGGTGGACAACGAATGTAATGCAGCGCGCTGCGGATTAGAGCACGCGAATGGTATGAGAATCGAAGGACCGTCGTATGTAACGAGAGACGTGATGTGGAAAAAGTAAGAGGGAAGAGAAGCGCCGGAAGCAAGTCAATCTTATAACACCTTCCGCGCACCAGCTGAATCCTTCGCGCACGCGCGCATGACGGGAGGCAGCACATCACACCCCACAAATCATCCTCGTCCCGTGCGAGCCACCACCACCACCACCACCACCCGGCGGCAGGAGCGGCGGCAACCAGACAGCGCCGCCGCAACGACCACCGACTCGAAAAAAACATAACACAAGCCGAAACATCCACGCTCCGTTCGACACGCGCCACAAATCCTTCCGAAGCCAGAACATCGCCGGCCTCCGCACCATCGTATCCGGCTTAGTCCCAAGCCGTCGTCCAGTCGGAACGAGAAGTTGGACTGTTGCAAGCGCGTAAAGGATGCCAATGCAAGCATTGAGGCGTCGGCGGCGGCCGAGGCGGCCGGCGTGGCCGGCGTGGTGGCCGAAAATAGCGCCAGGGGGAACGAGAAAGTCTAGATGTCTTGTGGCGTCTCTGGCGCTCTCCTCCTCCTCCTCTGACGACGACGACAACGAACGATGACGGCCGTGGCTGGTGGGCGGCGCTGGGGCTAAGCCGTCCGTGCTACCTACGTACGAGGGGAAAACAGTCTCGGGCACCACGAGAAGACTGTTGACTGAGTAAGTACTTCGTAAGACCTGCGTGAGTGAAGTTGCTCGCTCGCTCGTGGTAGATCATCACAGCCGCGGTCTAGACCGCCGGCCAGCAGAGTGGAAACGAGCCGGTGCCGGTTCTCGTTTCGTCTCGCCCGAACCAGGCAGCCAGACGAGATGACAGGCAAGCAAGCGACAAGAAGCCTCGCGATCATCATCATCATCGTTTAAGCTTACCCGGCGATCCGCCCGAACGGAAAAATGAGGTGCCCCTGCAGGTTGCGTTGCCTGACCGCAACGCTCTGAACCAGAGACCACTTTTTGAACTACCGGAGAGTTCCAGGACTACTACCTAGTGACATTCTGTGTACCTATGTATCAGTGCCAGGCGCCCGTTCCTCGGCGGTTGGATTGCTCCACCCAATGAGGTTGAGTTGAGATCTGCGATTTTTGTTCGACTCCACGTCTTGCCACTGGTAGCTATATCGGAGTGTGATCAAATGTTAGATTCACACAACAGTAGAGAGCCCGGTATTTTCTATCAAGTCCAATTCTTCGTACAAAGCTCATCAGTCGAGCAAGTAGTAGAATGTCTCTACCAGACGTAGGTATACAAACGACAGTGCAGGACCAGAAACGAGTCTCATCTTTAGCTTTCTCTTTTTTTCTTTTTGCTTCTCCACCTCCCTCGAGTGAGAGAAAACAAGAAAAAGAAAAGCTTGTATGGAAGTTCCAGCAAACCGCGCTGATCCGCTACGCTCACCATTATATGGATGGCTTACTACCCTCTTTTTGTGCCAGCCCCGAAATAAACAAGCCCGTCCATCAATCCTCTCCGTTCGCGGTCATCCCATCATTTCTACCTGGCCGTCACACACAAGCCGGCCGGCCCTATTCGCTGCACATGAAACCCATCATATCGCTGCTGCTGTTCATCTTACCATCTTCTAATTCGTCAAAATCTTCTCTTTCCTCCCCCCACGCAACGCTTTTCTTTCTCTCTCAGATGACATACCCCTCCTCCTGCTCCACGGCCAAGCTATCCGACGACCCCATCGTCGCGCCGTAAACCCTAATCGGCACCGCCACCTCGAAGCTCTCGCAATTCAACCTCTCCACCGCCGCCAACACCGTCCCCCGATCATCGATCGCCATCTCCTCCAACAACCCCCCACCGCCCCACTTCCTCTCCTCCGCGCCAACCCCGCCGTCCGCCCCCACCCTCGGCGTCACGAACTCCACGCGCAACTTCCACTCCAAGTTGATGCCGCTGGTGATGAACTCCGGGGTGGCGTTAGGCGGGATGGTGGGCGCGAAGCTGACGCGCCGCGCGAACAGCGTGTTCTCGGCGAACGCGGCGTGCACCTTGCGGGTGACGCGGTGGATGCTGGCGCCGCTGCGCAGGGCGATGGCCGGGTCGACCTTCTCGCTGGACTCGAGGGTGACGGCGATGCCGTAGACGGGGATGTCGGCAGGGGAGTCGAAGTCGATGACGGCGGAGATGGTTTCGCCGAGGCGGTAGGCCGGGCGGGCGAGCTTGATGACGGCGACGCGGCGGCCGTTGCGGGCGATTTCGAAGCGGTTGGTTGAGGGGGCGTTGGTGGAGGAAGAGGAGGAGGAGGAGGAGTAGCAGCTGCTGATGTTCGAGCGGAGGATGGCGAAGTCAATGGCTTCTTTCATCGAGTTGACGGGGTGCTCGTCCAGGGTGGAGCGGCGGCGACGGTATTCTTTTGGGGCTTCGCTGGGGGAGAGGAGGCTTACGTTGCCGTCTCGGCGGGGTGTGTCGAGAAGGTGTCGCACGTAGTTTTCGAATTCGTTAAGGGCTTGTTTGGCTTCGCCATTTGCCTTTTTGCTGATGGAGCCATTTGGAATTAGTTGTGACTTGGGGCCTGAGATGGCATTGACGATGGCTTGGTCTCGCAAAATGATGTATGGAGACATCAAGTCGTGGCCAAGGATCTCGCCGCGGTCTGGAAATGGTTAGCAAGGCATCCTCGAGGACATGAAAGAACCTCAGCTTACTAGTAACACTACCAAAGACCCGGAATGGCACAGTGATACTTCTCACTGCTTGCGCCGTGTTTCCAGGTCTTTGAGTGCCAATGCTCAGGTGGTAGTTCACCTTCATCGCCCTTCCTTTGTGCGTCGGCGGTAGCCCCCTTGGGATCGTGAAGGTGTATGTGTAACTTCTGCTCTCGCCTGGAGCCAGTTTCAAATCCACAAAAAGAATGCTCTGCGGAGTGCTCAACAAAGGAACGGTCTTCGCGCTTGCAACGGATCGCATTTCGCGGATGCTGCTTGGCTCGGCGCCCCCGAGGAGCCCACCGAGAGACTCGCCCAGGTTGGACCAACCAAGAGCACCAAAGAGACCGCTTTCTCGTTTCGTTCGTTCGATGCCGACAACACCGCCACCCCCTTGCCCTCCCATCATTCCTTTACGCTTGACTTCTTCGAATGGTCCTTGATTTATGAGCGATCCATCCAGGGTGAACGAGCCCATTACCTGAGCATATCCCATCATCAGGATTTCGGGCTTATTCTGTAAACGTGGGTTCGCTGGTGCGAGATGAGACGGTTTTCGGTCCTGCATTATTTTCGGAAGCAAACGGGCGGTCGGTCGTGATATGTATTCGGACGCAAGTGTCTCTGTGGAGTTGTTGCTCATTGTGTAGAATTCGCCACTGCTTCGCGTACTACCTCCATTCATACTAGATCCCGACAGTATTCGTGTGACCGGCGAAGGCTGCAGTTTGTCCCGTGGAGCGACGATTTCTTCTGGGCTTCTGGTCAGGGAGCCGCCCAGCGACGGAACCAGAGACGAGTTTCTTGTTCTCGGCACATTGAAAGGGTCTTCTGCCGGGGATATTTCCAACGCAGGGCTCATCTCTCCAAGAGCCGGGCTGGGCTCAGGCGACATTGGAGGAAACTTGAAGCTGCCAAGAGATGGCTTCCTGCTCTCACTGGCGGCCGGTGTACCTGGAGCCGTGGCGCTCTGCTTCGACGTTCGTCGACTGGGTCTTGGCCGCGCTGGCACTATGTTATCCGTCTGTGCCCGACCGAGAGAAGGAGGCGAGGTGCTGAAAAAGGGCGACGGTTGTAAAGCGCGAGCGCCTGGTTCGCCACGCACGGTCAGCGTCAATGGAGCTCAATGGAAGTCAAAGATGGTGGACTCACTTTGAGGAGCACCAAAGCTCGCTCCGCGCCCAGAAACCACCTGCAAGCTGGCGCTTCGGCCATGGCTTCTCGGCGGCCTCTTTGACGAAGCGGTGTTCGCGCCGGTGTTCGTGCCGGTCACGGCATCGCTGTGAATAGACATTATCGACAAAGACCTGCCATGCTTGTGGACGGGGGTTGTCGAGCCATTGAGGGCATTATTGGGGGCGGACGGCGACCGCTGGGCGCCGGGCAGGTTTGGGGTGTTCAGGCTGAGGGTCGGGCGGTGGCCGCGGGCCCTCCCTGGCGGCGCGGCAGGTGGAGGCTGGGCCCCCTGGGGGACGACGGCGACATCGTGGAAGGACGAGTTCCTGCTCGCGGCGGGCTGGACCGACGACGGGAGGGTGGGAGCGAGCGAGGGCGCCACGGAGTGGGCGACGGAGGGCGCGCGCGCGGGGAGGGGCTTGGGGCGCGAGCGCTCGGGATGCAGGTACCTGGCGTCTCCGGAGGCGGCGTGGGAGGGGTTGCGCTCAGCCGGCAGGGCGGTGGGGGCGACGTTCTTGAAGGTGATGGTGCATTGGACGTCTTCGCCGGCGAAAACGGAGGATTCCTTGAAGGCGACCGACACGCGGATCGGGTTCGTCTTGGTGCTGGGGCTGGACATTGCGGAGATGAGGGAGCTCCTCCGCGCACGGGGGCTCTGGGGTCATGAGAGGGCGGGCAACGAGCGGCCGTGCGGGCGAGACATGCTGAGCGGCAGCAGCGACGAGAGGGCGAGGACGTGGGCGGCGCGGCGAGCACAGGGCGCGCAGCTGTCACGGGCGGATGACAGGACGGAGGTGTTGCGGAGCTTGGGCGATCTGGCTGGTCGAGCGCGCGCCATGCGTATGCCAAGCGGCCCTGCAGAATGACGGCTCGTGCTGTCACGCGGCTGACACTACGCTACGTGAAGGTGCGAAGGCTATAGTATGTACAATATTGCAATCACGGCCACTGCCCCTGCCACTGCCATCTACAAGATCCTGTCGCCCCAGCCGCCGTCGTCGCCGTAGCTCGTCCGAGGCGACCCGGCATAGACCTGGGAGCGGGCATTGCCCTGCTCGAGCTGGCCCCCCCGTGTGCGCGCGCCCTTCCGCTGCTTCCACGGCGGCTGGTAATCCTTGCCGCCCTTGACGCTTCCCACGCCCTTCACCCTCCACTTCTTGGGCGGCTTGACGCCCATCTCGGCCTGCTTCGCCCAGATCTGCTCGCCGCGCTTCTCCCACCGCTTGGTGCGCTCCTCCTGCTCCTCCTCAGTCGGCTGCCATTTCGACTTCAAGATGCGCCGCACGGCCTCCGGGCTGACTTTGAACTCGGCGGCGAGCACCGGCGTGGTGTAGGTGATGGGGTCCGAGCGATGCAGCGACCGAATGCCCTCGAGCGCATCGGGCGACAGCCGCTTCGGCGGCCGCCAGCCCGTCTCTCCAAACTTCTCCTGCAACGCTTCCTTCTGCACCATCCAGGGCGCCCTGTTCTTATTGCTGCGTTGGAGCTCCGCGGTGTCTGCCTGCGCTGCGTGTGTTTCCTTGCCAACTCCACCTTGCGCCACGAGCTTCGCGATCTTCTGGCTGAGCCGGGTCCGCTCTTCGAGCTTGCTCTGGTCCTGCTTCTTTTCCGTGTCGCGGGGAGGCTTCCTCCCGGACAGACCTCCCGTCAGCTGCCACAAACGAGCCTGCACATCTTCCTCCGACTCTGGCGCCAGCCCAAGTTCCTTCCTCAAAGCCGCTGGGTCGGGTTCCGTATCAGCGCTGGGGGCTGCAAGCTCGTCGATGACATCGACGCCTGCACTGTGCGATTCGGGTTTGGGGCTTGCATCTGGTGGAGTCTTATCCGCGCCATCGATTGGCGCTGCGTCGAGGAGCCGGCGTGAGTCTGTGAGTCGAGCGGGCGGTCGCGTGCTGAAAGCGCTCGAGCCGGGTTGCCGCAGGGCAGCCAGAGCGACTCGGCGGGGCTGCGGTCGCAGGCCAAGTGGGAGGCCGGTAGCGCCTTCAATGAAGAGGCCGAGGACGCGGCGCGAACACGCTGGGCACGACATTGCTGGTGGCGGTTGCTGGTGGTCGGTGATAACGATGCTGCGTCGAAAAAGCGCGACGTTTTTCTGACGCAGTCGCGGCATGACTCGCGCCCGCCCTGTGGATCCGAATCGTGTGCTCGTATTCGAATGGGCACACCAAGATCAAGATTCTGGCCTGCTTCCACGCGAAGGCGTAATCTCCACCGCTCCTGCCGCTTCTCCCCTCTGATGTTCGCCCGGATTCTGCACAATCATGAGTTGCATTATGCCTCAGCTACCAGAGAAGGCTCACAATCCTGTGCGTGATCCTCAGCGCCCCGTACGTGCTGCCTGCAAAGATGGCCGCCGCATAGAGCAGCCACCGCAGATTCCTCCACTCGACGCCGTAATCGTCACTCAGCGTCGCGGGCTGCGACTGCCCCAGCTCGGTCATGATCGAATACTCAGGCACGTACTTGAAGTCGAAATGCGTCGTCTTCCCCTCTAGCCCCCACTTGCTCTCGATGATGTACTTCCAGAAGATCTCGCGCGACATCTCGTTCTTGTACTTGTCCCAGCTGCGCACCGACCGGTACGTGTAGTTCATCACCATGAAGAAGATGCACTGCCCGGCCATGAGCGCCCAGTAATACAGAGACGGCCGCGGCAGCCCGAGCCTGTCGCCCAGCTCGTTGCCGTTCAGCCACCGCGCCGACGCCACCAGCATGCCCGCGCTGGCATACGCAGGCGGCTGGTCTTGCAGGCATTTGATGAGGTTGTTCGCCAGGATCCTCGACGTCTCCGACGGATCGATCTCGTAGAGGTACAGACTCTGCATGACCGCCCTGGCCTTCGAGGGAGTCGCAAAGAAGTCAGCCGGACATCCGACGAGATATCCGATGTACCGCCACAGCGCGATGTAGTCAACGGCCTCCTGCTCGCGGACGTAGATGCCCTGCCTGGGCCAGCTCAACCAGATCAGCGTCGCGGAGAAAACGGAAATCGTAGCGATGCTGTCGAGATCGTTGATCGGAACACCGTACTTCTCGACGCTGTAGTACTCGGGCCTCGACTCGGCGAGTTTCATGATGCGCTGGCGCACCGCCGCGTGCAGGAGGCGGACCCGGATGCTGCTCGCGAACCCCTCTCCGCCCGGCTGTATTCCCTCCAGGCTCCTCGTGCACTGCAGTATATGCTGCGTCGTCTCAAAAAGCCGTCTCCGCGCCACCTTCGTGCTGAACCCGCCCGTCCGAGCCAACGTCTCCACCACGCGCGCCGCACCCATACCACCAAGCAGCGATTGGTACGCCAGCCCCGTCAGCGCCGCGCTGCCGTACCGGTAGAAGACGTCCTGTCCGCGTTTGATCTGCTCCCAGTCCACCCACTCCGGGACGGTGTTCGCCTCCTTCCACAGCTCCGCCAGCTTGGCGTCCTTGTCCGCGTTGTCGCGCAGCAGGACGTACAGGTCTCTGTGTGGCGGGCCGTCGGGCTTCTCGGGGTTCTTGTCGTCGCCGAGCGACCTGTCCGTCTCCTCGGGCGCTTCGGGCGTTTCATCCATCTTCGCCGCGTATTGACCGTTGTTGCGCGGGAGCGCGTTGCACGGTGGCGGCGAGATTTCGTTCAGGCGATGGAGGCATTGTTCGCCGAGGACGTCGTAGGAGTGCTTCAGCGGGAGCATTTGCTCCGGTGTGAGATGCTCGGGGGTTAGGTCGAATGTATAACCCCATGCTCTACAATGGAGTCAATACCTTATTTTCAGTTTAGGGGCGGTACATACGTTCGAGTGTTCTCGGTGCGCCTTCTGAATGGATTTGGCCAGGCCATATCGGATCGAAAAATGCTGTGAAAAGTTCCGAATACCGACTATCCAGTGCTGGAACAAGGAAGATATATGGGGTGGAGGGAACGCAGGTACAAATGCACCCCAGACAAGGAACGCGCTATCGTCGGCATAGCGTCATGAGTCTGGGATCGTCCCCGCGATCAAGCGGCGGGGCAGCTTGGCCGCCGTTGCAGCCTTCGAGCTGTGATTCGCCATTCGGCAGATAGTGAAGCACATGGCAAAGAGTCGGTGGGCGGAAAGGAACACCGAGTGCCGAGTGGACACCGGCCGAGAGTGGGCTAGATATGATGGAACGGTGGGTGTCTGGAAAAAGGTTAGATCCTATACGCTGGCATGACAGCAACACGACTCGTGATCGTCGGCGGTCAAACCTCACCTCGCCTTTCTCATCCACCATCACCATCTCAGCATCCTTCCCCTCAATCGCTTCTCTATTCAGAGAAAATTAGCGAGATCCATCGACGATCCACGTACTACAACCTACTGTGATGGACTTATCCTGCTATCACATGCAACGGATACCTACAACCCATCTTCCACCCTATAGGAACTCAGGCTCTAACATCTACTTCCATTCCCTCGATACTTGCTAGCTTGGCTACTATTGCATGGCGTGTAGTCTTCTTATACTGAGATAGAGTTTTCTCCAGCAGCCGTAACTGAATCAGCGAAACAGGCATGAGGGAGGTGAAGAACATCCGATGCATGTACTGTTCCCATAGGTTTTTTCGCGAAACCAATTCTCCTCGTGCCTGCTAATAGTGATAGATGGGGTTTAGCCGTGGCATCCTGCAATCAGATGACCGCAAAGTGACGTTACTTTGAAGTCCATTGACCCTGGACCAATCCGGAAGCTACGGGAAGGCCAGATTCCGACAACTAAGCAGCAATAGAGACACCCCTTCATGTCGCTCAATTCTCTGGTGTAACATGGAGATCACAGAGAGCAGCGTCTGACCAAGAGAATGCAGAGGACTTCGAGACCGTGAAAGAGCTTGAGAACGTAGAACACATCAAGAACACAGAGGATCGCAAGATTGCGAGAGCATCGCACATACTGTCAAACTGGAGATAGAAAGCGTCTCCAACCCTGGAGCCCAGGCCTGCGTACCGGACTATCAAGCACAAATCGCACTCGGCTATCCATGCGACCAACTCAGCCTCTCCAAAGTTACTTAAAGTAGTAGTCGCTATATCAGGCAACTCCACCCAAGTTTCTTCATTCAAACCTCACGCTCTCGACTTCCGGACAGCCGGCCAGAGTCTCCACTCAGATCTGCGACCCGCCATCGGCCCGCCCGCCGGATTCCCGACAGCCGAAGATAAGCGATGGCATCACCGTCCGATCCCGCAGCCAACGAACCAACTATAAACCCCGGAATCCGAGTACCTCAGAATCCACGGGCGAAAAGCACGTACCATCAACACCGCAATGGCCAAGATCACAATCCTCGGCGCGGGGTAAGCCAATCCACCCGCAATCCCCATCAATCGCGTCTCACGCCAGCCGTTCCGCAATTTTCCCAAATCCCTCCAACTCCCGTAATTCCCACGCATAACACGGCTTGAACGCACATGTACATACAGTACATCCCATCCACCAACAACCACACTAACCCCACTCCCTCCCCCCAGCATCACCGGCCTCTCAACCGCCTACATCCTCGCCACCAAAGGCCACACCATCACCATCATAGCCCGGGACCTCCCCCCACACACCACCCCCCTCGACCTCACCTCCACCTCCACCAACTGGGCCAGCCCCTGGGCCGGCGCCTTCTACATCCCGGACCTCCGTGCCTCGCCCGCCGTCCGCCGCATGCAACGCGCCACCTACGCGCACCTGCGCCTTCTCGCAACCCATCACCCCGCCTCCTCCGTCCGCGCCATCGAGATCCACGACGTCCGGGACGATGATGGCGTGGAGCTGGCGGACGTGTGGTATGGGGAGCACGTGGACGGGTTTCGGGAACTGGCGGCGGAGGAGCTGCCGGCGGGGTGTGGGATGGGGACTGCGTGGCAGACGTTTGTGGTGACGCCGCCGGTGCTGTTGCCGTGGTTGCGGGGGGTGTTGGAGGGAGAGATGGGGGTGAGGTTTGTGGAGAGGGAGGTGGGGGGGTTGGAGGAGCTGCGGGGGGAGGGGCACGATGTGCTGGTCAATGCGTCGGGGTGGGGGGCGAAGTTTCTGCGCGGGGTGGAGGATGGGAGCGTGAGGTTGGTGCGCGGGCAGACGCATTTGGTGAGGACGGCGTGGGATAAGGTGTTTATGCGGCAGGGGAGCCAGTATACGTACTGTATTCCGCGGTTGGATGGGACGGCGATTTTGGGCGGTGTGAGGGATGTGGATAGGTTGGATGTGGGGGTGGATGAGGATCAGAGGACGGATATCTTTAATCGGGTGGGCGATAATTTGCCGCATGTTTTTGCGGCTTTTCCGGCGGATTTCGATGTCGTGAGGGACAATGTGGGCATTCGACCGGGGAGGGACGGCGGAGTGAGGGTTGAGAAGGAGGTTGTTGATGGGCAGAAGGTTGTCCATGCGTATGGTAAGTTCTCCTCTTCTCGTTCTAATGAATGCCTCGTCGCTTACGACCATTTCTGTAGGTGTTTCCGGTAGTGGCTACGGCTTCAGCTTTGGCCTGGCCGAAACTGTGAGTGATCTGGTGGACGAGTTCCTATTAAGCCCATCTAAGGCGAAGCTATGATTCGAAAAGAAAAGGAGACGAATGCGAATCACTCGTTCAGTACTGCTGCTAGGTGCTTGTATTTCTTAAGGCTTGACTATAATCATCTGTGAAAGTAGCAAAGGACAGCCCGATATGACTCACCGTCTCTACCAAGAAGAGAAACAAAGAAAAACGAACGTCATGCGCAAGTGCTGTGTGTTTCGAGAAGTTGAAAGGTAGAATATGGCGAATATACGCAGAGAGGCGGGCTTTTGGATCAAGTTTTAAAAAGCTCATTTAGAGATTGGGTCTGGGGTTCTGCCGTGTAAGTAAAATGCTGTTGGCTAGGGAATGGAAGGAAGCTGACAGGCGCGGTGCCTGGAATGCGGAGCATCTTCGGATGGCGGCGGGAGGATTCAAAACCGTTGCCTGCTGCTGCTTCTTTCCACTTCACTCATCGCTCTTCCAGCGCCTCCATCCAAAGTCATCGGCCAAAGAAGCTCATTTCGGATTCCTCTCTGCCGCAACTCATCTGCGCGCGATCGCTCCTCTCCTCTATGTCCTTGGATGCGAAACCCACACCGGACCGACCGCCAGAGCTTTTCGTACACGATGCAAGCACCCAGCCGAGCGCCATGCTGCTTGGCAGCATGCTTGCTTCAAGAGAAGGATTCGGAAGAGATGGCGAGCCATTCTCAGTCAATCCTTGTTGGATTCGTCATCACGGGTTGGGATGATGCAGAACCCCGCCGTCCTACGACGCTACGCTACTTCCCCGATTCACGCATGACCTGGCAATCTGCCAGTCCGGTGCAGCTTGTTTTGGATCCGGTTAAGCAACTCGGCCTGCAGGAGCGAAACAGATTCGGAGTCGGAGGCATTTCTCCATCGGCGGTCACTAAAGACGCCTGCCGACTTGTTTCAGGACGGTGTTCTCCGGTGGTGCAATTCGCACAGCTCCGGCTTGTGTTATCGCGCAATCTCCAATTAAACTGGCACCTTCTCTGAACGGACCCACCACGCGCCGAGCGAGCGAAGGCGAGCTTATCTGGGCATTGCTGCAACGACAAGCTCTCCACAAGCCTCTGCCAACTGTCGCCGTCCCCTGCCCAGCCGTGCTTGATGCTTCACCAGCCAAGTGGCGCGAGAACAGTCCAGATGGCCGCCGACTTCATGCGCGAGCCTGAGAGCCTGAAGCCCCGGCCGAGCCCCGTCACAGTATTGCGTTGCAAGGTTACATCCATCCGCTGGCCGAGTCCTGTTGCAAGATAACGACCAAGAGTGGCGTGCTTGAATAAGGTGCTTTAGCCGGTCCTGCAGCTAGCCATGGGTTGTGCTAACCACGACGCCTGATAAGGCTCCCGCTTCGAAGATCTCCCAACCTACCGGTGCAACCGCTGCACAAATATAAGAAGCCTAACCGGCATGGCCTGCTTCTTTCCTGCAGCGACGCGTTTCTGACGATCGCCCACGGTTCCGTCAAACCTCGGCCTCCTGCTGTTCGGTCTTGAACAAGGGCAACATGTGTACGTTCTTCCACCTCTACTACAGCTCGCCTTTGCATCTGTGCTGAAAGATCAGCAGCGTGTACGTCCGAGCACGTTACCACCGACGTCCTCTCCACGCGGGTACCAAACGAAGTCATTGAGCCGCATGGTCGCAACTCTTTTGCTATCGGCGATGGAGCCAGCCGGGGAGGGAAATCTCTGGATGAGAAGCAAATGCAGGTCGAGCTGAGGCGGGCGTCTACTACCACAGATGGCCTCCACCCAGCGCCCACCGAGGAGGAATACCGTACCCTCCGCAAAGTGGCCGATTCGGTACCCATGGTCATTTGGCTGCTCTGCCTCGTGGAGTTTGCTGAGCGCGCCTCTTACTACGGAGCCAAGACGGTCTTCTCGAACTTCATGATGTACCCGCTGCCTGAAGGCGGTAAGTCATAGCACGCGAACATCTCATGTCTAGTATAGAGCTCACGAGGAACTCAGGAAACGGTGCTGGAGCGCCTAAGGCTGGCACTCAAGGAACTGCTGGTGCTCTCGGAAAAGGCCTCCAGTTTGCAAATGCCTTTGTGCTGCTCTTCTCCTTCCTGGCATACGTCGTTCCCATCTTTGGAGCCTGGATTGCCGACACTAGACTGGGCCGTTTCAAGACCATCGTTATCGGCGTACTGGTCTGCTTTATCGCGCATGTAATCATGGTCTTTGGCGCTATTCCGAGTGTTCTACAGGCTGGCAAAGGCTTGGCCCCGTTCGTCATTAGTCTGCTCATTCTGGCCTTCGGTGCTGGTAAGTCTCACCGAGAACTGATTCAAACGTGCCAGCTCTGACATTTCGAAGGTCTCTTTAAGCCCAACATTGCGCCGACACTCCTAGACCAATACGAATACCAGAAGCCATTTACCAAGGTGCTGAAGTCGGGCGAGAAGGTCATTGTGGATCCTGAGGCAACGATCCAACGCCTTATGCTCATCTTCTATGGTAAGAATTCGACTACCACAGTGTTGATGAAACGGGAAAACTAACATATGTAGCTCTTATCAACGTTGGTGCCTTCTTCGCCGTCGCGACGTCCTATGCTGAGAAGCGCATCGGTTTCTGGTTGGCGTTTCTCTTGCCTACGATTGTCTTCATGCTTCTCCCCCTCCTCTTGGCGTTTTTATACAAAAGACTCATCAAGGTTCCCCCGAGCGGGTCGGAGCTCACGCAGGTCGGCAAAATTTGGGCTATTGCGATCAAGCAGAACGGCGCAAAGTTCTGGAGGAAGGGTTTCTGGAATGCGGCCAAGCCGTCCAAGCTCGCCGAGCAGGGCATTACGACTTTCGCCGGCAAGCCGATTGATTGGAACGATAAGTTCGTTGACGACGTTGTCCGCACCTTCGACGCCTGCAAGATCTTCCTCTACTTCCCGATTTACAATCTTAACGACGGCGGTATTGGTAGCGTCTTGTCGGCCCAAGGTCAGTCCCCTTGATTCCCCACCCCCGCATCAAGGAGGCGCAAGAATCCAGCGCACTAATCCCTACACCTCCACATTAGGCTCCACCATGACCACAAACGGAGCACCCAACGACCTCCTCGGAAACTTCAACCCACTGGTCATCATCATCGCCGTTCCGTTCTTGAGTCACGTCCTCTATCCCTTGCTCCGCAAGTACAACATCAATTTCGGCCGCGTCTCCCGCATCACCTTCGGTTTCACTCTCGCTTGGATATCTGGCGTCATTGGCGCCATCATCCAGTGGCGCATCTACGAGACCAATCCCTGCGGATACGACGCTACGACTTGTGCCAACGATGGTCGCGTATCTCCGCTGAGCATCTGGCTCCAGATCCCCAACGTTGCGCTCGGTGCCCTGTCAGAGTGCTTCTGTAACGTTACGGCTTACGAGATCGCGTACGCGCGCAGCCCAAAGACAATGAAGGCGACTGTCATGGCGCTGTTCCTCTTCACGACTGCGTTGTCGTCCGCGTTGGGTGAGATCTTGTCGCCGGTTATCAAGGACGTGAGTTTCCCTCTTCGCGACTCTTTCTCGATATACGTAGAAGACGCTGACCTTTTTCTTTCGGACAGCCCTACCTCATCTGGATCTGGGCCGGTCCTGCCATTGCGCTCTTTGTACAGACCGTCATTTTCTGGTTCAGGTACAAGCACATCGACCACGACGACTTCATGACTTACGAGGAAGAATATGAGAGCCATGCTACGGACAGCTCGGCGGAAGAGAAGTCTGAGAATGCTAGTGAGAAGAAGGCTTGAGTAGAAGGAGATTCAAAGGGCGATGCATTAAACTGGCGCAGGGTGCAGCGTGAGCTTTATGAGCGTAATACGATGGAGTGGCACAGTCAACATATCTAGCTGCGACCGAGGCAGCTTTTGAATGAGAAACTATTTCAGTGCGCACCAAAGATCGCGAATCATAATAGTTTGATCTTACTTGGCAGATAGCAGCACAGGTATTTTTACCTCTGCTGTGATCACTACGTGACGTGAGAGGACTTGAAACACCTCCTTTACGAAATGTCTCCATATTCTTTTGTACTTTATACATGACTAGCTTGTGTTAATGGAGTAAATCGTTGCCATGGCATTCAAAAAAAGGTCTTGGTTTCTTAAGAATTCTTTTGGGCGGAATTTAGCAGTAGGAAATTATTGCCCTACATTAACATCAAGCGTTCAGGGCCCAACCTCTGAGGCTTGCACTAACACTTCCGATGTGCCATCCACTGCGGACTTCGCTGATTGCGGATGTAGTGCTTTTAAACTGTTCAAGGTAGACGAGGTAAGCAGTGGCTAAGTGTAAACATTAGTCTGCGTCTCCCGCTGTAAGGGCCAAGGGGCGCTGCTGTCCGTGTGTTCACGAGCCCAGAGCTGTGTTACCTAGGCTCCAATTTAAATTTCGCACGCCGTTCTACGTCACATATGCGCTAAAATGCATTTCAGTTCTACCGCTTTGGCTTACGGAAAGATCCCGGTCAACTGCTGCGCTGGTGATAACGGTGCCAACGACAAGGTCTGCACGCAGACCTCGCCCTTCACCATCAACATCTAGATGATTTGTACGGACTTGGTTCACGGATAATGTATATAAGTTATGATTCATGGTCAATGTAAAGATAAACCACGCTTATCTCATACTGCTGCTGCTCTTTTGTGATAGACTTATATGAATTTTGAAATGTTGAGGAATAACCGACCGTGCACATTTCAGTGACCCACATTGAACGCGGATGCTCAGCCCTACCAGGCTGGCAATTTCGAGTTATTAACCCGCTCATATATGCCGCTGGACACGTGTCTTCGAAAAACTTTGAAGCGCTTCCGATCTGCGAGAGTCAACTCTCCTACTTTCCCCCAGCATCCCATTTCTCGGCACTAACATTTCCTCCAGGTAATAAAATCTTCCCTACCGCATCACATAAGAGCAGACATTCAACGCACATTGCCCTGAGCCAGCCCAGTCTCAAAAGCCCGACGATAAACGTGAATTCCCTCCAGACTTATCTCTCACAGATCTTCCCAATTTATGAGCCACTCACTACTACAGCTTTGCTTGATCCACAGGTTTTACGGCAGAAAAGTGTTGGATCGTAGTTCTGGAGCATGGTCTTGGCACAGATGGGGATTCATTGGCTCAGAGGGGCAAAGGAGAGCAAATTCTTCCTTCACAGTTCGTGTCATCCTCACGCGGGCATTTTAACCCCACAAAGAGGCTCGCCGCGATCAGCGCCGAAGGGGTGAGACTTACTGTACCAATTTTGGTCAGAAATCTACAAGGAGTCTAAAGTTCGCAATGCTCGAGGGCCTGCTCTGCATATGTCAAATGCTTTGGGAGAGCACGCGTGCTCACTACAGCGTTGGCGCTGCTATGCGTGACGGCATATAAACAAGACAAAGTTGAATAAGCTTCTCAAGGCGTCCCTAAGACTCTCTAACAGAATTCTGACTGGTCGGGGAGTTCGGTCACATCACGTGATTGTCTTAGCCCTTGGCGCCACAGGGGCCGCAGAACGGGTTTCATATTGCCTGCACCAGTCAAAGGCGGATAGTCTCACACTACGGAATCACCCATGCACGGCTCAACTGCCGTTTAAGTGCCATGAAACAGATTAGCATTGACATAATGACCCCCTTACGCGTGGCCTTGGCGAAGCTGAACCGCTTCACGGTTTCACTGCCGTCTTCTATCACCCAAGCGAACTACAGCTTGCGATCTTACGAGGCAAGTACAAGCGCGCGCTTCCAAAGACTGTGGCCTGGTGTCGAGTAGCCCCTTGAGGGGTTTCCAGGGTACAGCAGTCTCAGAGGCATGTTCGCGCTGTGTAGGACATGGAAGTTCTCCGCAGCGCTGACGACGATTGGTGGCACTAGTGACACACATGTCAACCACTTCGCCAATTGCACTGTAAATATCTGTGTATAAAGTCCAGGTGTGCATGCCAGTCGACCACAAGCCTCATAACAACCACACTCCTCTCTAACTCTTTAATTCATTAACCAACGTCGTGCCGGCACGTCTTTGGCTTTTCGATTCGTCTAATTTTTCTGGGCAGGTACCCTTTACATCTTTTCTTTTCAGATAAAAGTCCTCCAATCATGCATTTCCATTCCATCACAGCCGTCTTCCTTGGAGCACTTGCTCTTGGATGTGCCGCCAAAGATCACGAAAAGGCATCAAACGGCACCAGGCACGAAGTCAACCAGACAGTTGCTGCCTGCCACCAACTTAACAAACTGACTGCCCTGTCCGACATTGCGACCAATCAGACCAAGTCTGCTGAGTTCCTCAGCCGCTCAAAGAACCAGACCAAGGCTCAAACTGAATTGGACGACGCTGCCGACAAGCTGAAGACTCTCTCAGCCAACACCACACTTGTCTCAACATGCGAGGTGATCAACGCTCACGACGAGCTCAAGTCCTCTTGCAAGAAGGTTAGATAGCCAGAGCAGCCTCGAGTCATGCGGGGCTAACAACGTCACAGATGGCAAAGCTCCAGAAATTCTCTGACGCTGCGACAAACGCTACCCTCAAACAAGCGCTCCTCGACAAGGCCAAGAACGACACCAAGATTGAAGACATCATCGCCGCTGCCTCTGAAAAGCTCGCGACCATGACCGCAAACACCACTCTCGTCTCCGAGTGCAACGCCCTCGCGCAGGCCAAGCAGGCCGACAATGCCAACAAGGGTACTTCGTCTTCTGCTTCGTCTTCTTCGTCCGCTTCTTCGACTCCTTCGTCTACTTCTGGTGCCGAGGCCATCGCTGTCGGAAAGGTTGCATTCGGACTTCTCACTGCTGTGGCGTTGGGAGCTGTCACTATCTTCTAAGTGTTTGGCTTGTCAATGAAGAGAGCATGAGGATGGAGTCTGGGGCTTTGGTGTGGAGGCCCCACTTGACAATGACCACCTGTGCTTAGCCTCCCCAATACGACCACTTGGTGGTTTGAAGAAGAGCAAAGATAAAACCTCTAGCAGTTATGTCAGAGGTTCGTGTATTTACACTGTCAATGATACAAGAGCAGATTCGCCGCAACCCATCCACTTTGAGTCATACTTGATGCCACAAGAGTTTGTGTCCTCGCGCATGTGGTGTTCGGTCTTCTAGACCAGACATTTTCTTTATTCACTTTATCACATGGGACACACTGTCCGAGGGGTGAGCAGGTTAGGAAACCAATATGTCCTATTCAGATCAAAGCCTAGACCAATGAAACGGAAATCTTTGACATAAAACAGTAAAGAGATAATGAGGAAAAGAACAAGGAAGTAAGGAATAAAAATTGTTCTCTCGTAACTCATGACTGTCAAACAGCTGAAAGAATATCCGAGGTCGACCCCCGATGATTGACGAAAGTCTATGCATATTGTGTTCATGATCCGCTCTTTCGTCCTGCTTGAGATACTCGAATTTGCACTCTTTTGAGCGGCAGCGGAGTCTGATTGCCTTAGCCTTTCTGCTGCTCCAATGTCGGTCGCGGTGCCTCTTTAGGTTCCGCACACACTGCTGCCGAGGGCCTAAGCGTTATCGCCTAGTGACAGAATATAACAGGCACTCTAGATAGCAGCCTCAAGGACCTGTTTCGCGAGGGGCTCATGAAGCCGCTTCATTGTAGGTAGTGAAGCGGCGAGTCGCTCTGTATGGCTGACGCCCTATTGCAGCAAGGTGTCGTTTAACACCTCATTTAACTTGCGTTCCTGTCTTAGAATCATAAATGCTGTGATATTTTGCCCTGACTATTCTCCTCTGCTTCGATGCGTAGTCACCTCACTACCAGGAGGTAGTTTGTGCATCTTCTATTAACGCAAAATTCCCCTCGCTACCGCGCTCCATCCATCGGTTTGTCAGAATGTCAAATTTACGCAATCTTACAAGTGTTTTTTCAAGTAGTGCTCCTGATCAGTTGTTATCATTTTTGTTCAAGAGCATTTTCTATAGAACAGATAACTTACAGGTTTGTGAGTAGTCTCATAATCCACGTGCACGTAAGCTCGCTCGATGTCGGGCAGCTGTTCAAGCTTGATCTGAAGCTCTTCTGCAACGTCGTGGCTGGTTTCCAAAGGAATATCACGATCCATGACGACATCGACTTCGGCAACAAGTCTCGGGCCAGAGTAGTACGCGCGGACAGTGTCGACCTGGCGAATGAGGTCCGAATGTGTCATCGCTTACACCTTCACGTCAGCTACACTCGTAAACATGTTCAAACCACCCGAAAACACATACCGATATACGTGATGAGCTGCTGTGTTTTCACGTCCGCAGACACCCCGATAAGCAAGAGGAACTCCTGATACATGGTCCGACACCAGAGAGAGGCGATCAAGATGGACAAGAGGATGGCGCCCATGGGGTCGATATACCACTTCAGCTTTGAGCCACCAACAGAAGTAAGGATACCAAACCCATTGATGAATAGGTCATTCCGGTGATCCTTCCACAGGATACCAACCTGGGAGTAGAGATCCTTGAGGGCCCAGCAATAAAAAAAAAGGCTCAGCTTTGTGCCAAAAGCCACGCCCACGGCGATCACCGACGGGAGGTGGAAATCGTTTGTTTCGGCGTCTTGGCCATCCGCGATGTCTCGGGCAGACATGACGATGAGAATGAGCGAAACTGCGCACATGATGAAGGAAAAGACGATGTTTCCGGCGGTCGAGATGCGGGCTTTGCCGGAAGGGAATTTGTGCGAGTCGACCTTCTTGACAGTCCGGTGGGACATCATGAGCATGACGCCAGAGAGGGGGTCGAAAACCGAGTCGACCATCGTGGCGAATAGCGAGAGGGAACCGGAAGATATGGCGCCGTAGAGCTGCAGGGCGGAGAGCACGACGTTGGCGGCCAGACTTCCGCGGACGGCAATCTTGTATTTGAGGTTGTTTTCCTCTTGGGCCTCGGCTGCCTCCCGCTGGTGGTCGTCGACGGGCTTGAGGAACAGGCGAATGTTTTCGTTCTGGTTCTCGTAGAATTTGCGCACGTCGTTGGCGCGCTGGGCATCCTTGCCGATGCTATACTTTTTCCGACGACGGGAGATGTTCGCGCTGATCGATTCCATCTCGTGGTCTTCCTTCAGCCTCGAGCTCAGCTGATAAGGATCATCGTAGGGCGGTGGCTGGTTCTCCATATCGGCGGCGGGTTCTCGTGATATCGGCTCATTCCGATCTTCAGTTGCCATTGTTGCTCTTAAAACCACAGTCGGAGGAGTGTCGGAGGTCGCCATTATGTTTGTAAACGCAAAAATAAACAGCGAGACTGTTCAGCAGAAGTGCGGGGGAAGATTTGCGGTTTTATCCTGAATCGCCAAGTCTTGGCTTTTGAGGCAGTGCTCTAGGCGTTCTTGTATGTACAAGCTGTTGAACGGACTAAAACGCTGCTTCAAGACAGGCTCGAAACTACAAAACGCTTGGTAGCATTAGTTTTGCATGTAAGAAACTTGCGGTGTACGCGTCAATGCATACTTGGCAGATAAGATTTGATCTTTTGCGTGCATCTTTCTCCGACTTTCGTATGCGGAACTCATGTATCAGGTGTTGGATCAGACAGCTCTTAAGAAAGTTCTGAAGCAAAGGCAGACTAATACTTCTGCTGAAGATAATGACGTATCTTAGACTCTCATTGATTTTCGTCGGGCCGAAAGGCAGTGAAGAATGGAGAGTCAGAAGCCCAGAAATGCCCAGATGCCACCAAGCCACGCTTTGCCTAATCGAGTGGCAGAACATCTACGAGAACCTGGGACGAATCAGATAGTGGTGGATTGCTCTCTGGGTTCAGATATGGGCGTATTTCGGTGCAGAAAGTATACCCCGACTCCCCATGACCTCTCTCATGTCTAATAAAAGGGAAACGACATTACATCATCTCATTCAGGCTTTGGGCTCGTTGGTTCCAAGTGCATCCCGCAAGAGCCAAACGGAAAAATCCCAGAGCGCGGAGAAAAGCGCCTCAGCTGTTGAACATGAAATGTTCGTGAAAGAGTGACTGGTAGAAATGATCGAAAGCGGGCAGTAGCCGAAAGCTGGCATTGAATGCGCACATCATTCACGATCCCCATACCCCTTCTTAGGCTTCTTCGAGTTGTCACTCGTGCTGCCGGATGCTCGTGAACTCTCGGTGTTGCCAGACGATTGACCGGTCGACGGATCCGATTCTGGCGTCTTTCCAAGCCGTGGCGGGTCGATTATCCTTGAACCTCCTGCGTCCCTGGGCCAGGTTGATTTCTCATCTGCCGCGCCTTTATCTTGCTTGCCACTCACTGCGCATGGTCAGGTCTTCAAGGACGATTTTGATCTTCTCGTGACGGGAGAAGGCGAAAAACATTGAGGCGTACTTTTGAAGGAAGGAGTGTTCGAATTATTCCACTGACGTGCAAAAGATTTTGACTTCAAGGTCGTCGACAACAGAGTCGAGGTAATTCTGACTTACTTTGGAAAAGACCGCCGTTCGAGAACAGCAGACTTAAGTATATCGTCAGCAGCTGCGTCATGGGGCCGAATCCCTCTCTTCACACCACAGATTATCGCCCGGGATGCAAAGCCATCACACATCCAAACCCACGGCCTCGACCCAGCCTCAGATCAGGGCCCCCATTGGCCTCCACCAGTTCCTCGGATAAAACACCCTGCATGAGGCTTAAAAACCTCCCCCCTCATTGGCCCCCATCCGTGATCACAAACAAGCCCTTCCCCGCACCGCCGCCCATCACATCCACCCGGAGCCCAGAGCATGACCTCCACCAAACCATTCTCCCATCACTAAGCACAATCCGCCGATGCCCACAACAACCCTCTCCCCCCAACACTTTCCCAGCGCCACACACGCCCCCTTCCCCCTCCTCAACCAGCCAGCCCCCCCAGTCCGTGGCGCAACGCGTCGTGCACGAAACACAAAAACGAAACCGAACACCCACCGTGCCACCACCACAAAGGCGCGCACCAGCACGCCCCTACCCCCTGCATCTCAGCCCCCACGTGCCACTATGCCACCATCCGCGCACCCTTGTGGCTCAGCCTCAGCCTCAGCCTCAGCCTTGCGGCCTGATGGTCTGGTCTGGCAACATGAGTGGGACCACCGGTAGTACAGTACATAGCAGCCACAGGGACACGCGTTGCGGTGGAGGCTGAGTGGGATCGTTGTACCTAAGGGGCGGCTTTGGGTTGGGGGTGGCGCGGGCTGGGCGGGTGGAGGAGGTGGCCTGAGCTGGGGGGTGAGGATGGGGCGGTTGGCTTGGTGTGCGGACGTGGTGGTGGTGGTGGGGAAGAAGGGGTAGTGTTTGGTGGGGTTGGAGGAGAGGAGAGGAGGGTTCAGCTGGGGAAGAAGGAGCGGTGCTTTTGTGGGTATATGTATGTATGTATGTACAATAAAAGAAAAAGAACAAGCAAGATTCGGACCTGCCAGGGAGATATGCAGGCTCGACTCCGTGTTAATGAGGAAAAGAAGCCGCCCGAAGAGTTTCCGACCCATCATCCACGTGTTGCAAACCCCTTTCCCTACTCAGCAAGGAGATAAGCCGCCTCCAACCAAAAAAGGGTATATACAAGAAATCAAAGCTCGCTCAGCTCACGCCATCGCGCTCCTCATCCTCCTAAACCTACCCCTCCTCCCCACCCTCGGCAACCCCTCATGCCCATGCCTCGCCCTCTCATGCGCCCTCCGCGCGCAATCCCTCGCGAACGTGCTCTTACAGCTCGGGCTCTCGCATTTGATGGGCGGTAGGATGGTGTCGCGGCGAGGGCAGGAGTGGGCGAGGTGCCGCTTCATGTTGCGGGGGAGATCGCGGGGATTGCTTGTGAAATGAAAGCCGCATTTGGGGCAAGTGTTTTTGGTTGACCCCATAGTGGGAGGAGTTGCGTTGATGGGTTGGGGGTGGAGGGGCTGGGTTTGTGGATGTGGTGGCGGCGGTGGTGCTGCTGAGGGAGAATAAGAGGGGATGGGAAGGTTTGTTTGTTGGCAGGGCGGCGCGGACGAGGAGTGAGGTTGGTGTTTCTGGAAGGGTGGAGTGTGCGAGAATGTGTCTTCGAGATATGCATCGGTGCCGACTGCTGGAGAGAGGTTTATGTTGATTGGAGAGTCATTGGGGAGGGAGTCGTAAAGTGGCAGTTCGAATGGGACCGACGAGCTTGAGGTTGTGGGAATTGCCGGAGAACTGGAAAGGTGTTAGATAAAGGGTCTAATTATTTGGTTTCTTCAGTAAACTTACCGAGTATCCAACGCTGGTGAGAAATGCATCTCGTTGCCACTTCCAGGCCTGGCAGAATCAAGTAGAGAGCGTGACCCCCAAGGTAGGTTGTTATTTGCAGATTGTAAGCTGCTGGAACGGTTCGATGACAGTGGTGTGGCGGAGGACGCCTGAGTCGAGCTCCATGGAGATTGGCGGAAGGAAGAAGGCGTACTCGAGGTTTGGCTTGGTAGGGTTTCGGATGGGCTTCCTTGCCAAGAAGGTCTCCTGAACGAGGACGGAGAAAGATATTTACCATGGTTGGCGGTGTTCACTTGGAGGGTGGGGCGATTAGGAATCCTGTCTCTGATGGCGGAGTTAGGAAACGTTTGACAAGGCGCTCCATGATGAGAGACAGTATGTGCCCGAAGGAAGTTATGAGATACCATGGAGTGGGTCACGTCCGGGTTAGGCTGCATGCTGAAGTCGGTTGTGGGCTGAATGTGGCTCTGTGGTGCTGGTGGTTGAAATCCGAAAGATCCCGAGCCAGAGGCCGACGATGCATTGATTTCTCCGGATGCAAAAGAAGCTTCAAGGTCTTGCGCACCATGCGACGCAACAAGTCGTGAGCCTTGATCCAGGGGCAGAGATCTATCAGAGGTCGCAAATTGACGGTTGACCGTGGAATCGCGGATGTGCCAGGTACTGGAACCCTCGAGTTCCGTCGGTTCGAGAGCATTTGCTGTGTTTGGGAAATCGGAAAGCTCATACCGCCTAGGCATGGAGCAAGAGGGAAGCTCGGAAATGCTCGTTCCTCCAAGTTCAGTCGGGTTGAAGCTTGAAAAGTTGTTTACCTTTTTTCGATGACGCCAACCGCCAACGGGATTGCCAAAAGGGATGAAGGATTGCATTCGGTCTTTGAGATTTCGGAAGAAGCTCCGACAGCTCCGACAGATTGAACGCGAAGGAGTTGCTGCGGAATATGGGGTTGCGAAAACAGCTTCAGGTCGTGCTGAACCTTCTTTTGCGCAAGCCTTCAACTGCACAGGCGCGAAGGGTGAAAGAGGAGTTAGTCGAAAATTATCCTCTGTGGCGGGTTTCTCAGAGGTAAGGAGCTCCTTCTCCGTTGAGAACGTGGCAGTCGGTGATGAAGAGCTGGACGGAGAGACTGCTTGGCAGTCTGTCGGAAGGCAGATGTCCTCCGGTGTGAATGTTTGTTGTTCCGATGATGAATAGGAAGCTGGAGATTGGGGACTTGACGGCGAGTGGTGTTCTTGATGTCCTCTTGAGCGAGCGTCTATGAGCGAGTGTTTGTGTGTTATGTTCCGGGAGTCGCAGACGCAGTATGTACTGCGATCAATAAGACTGAGACTACAGTCAGCTCGCCTCGTTAGTAAAAGTCATTGGTATGGGTTGGACCATACCGACTGGACGTAGAAGTTCTTGGTGGAGGTCGTCTTTTGGGTCATACTGTTCGAGGTCTTGAGGGATCGAGACAAGTGTGTGGGAAGACCTTGGTCTTATGTGGTAACGAGAGGAGGAAGGGTTGAAAGCGAGCGACGCGGTTGATTTATCAAGACCGGAAGAGCCTCTTATCGTATCAGTCCATCGATGGCGATGTGCTGTTTCAGTCCGGAGGGGAATATTGGACGGACGGCGGGACTATTACGCGCCGGATCGGATCGAGGGCAGCAGTCGCATGGACGGCTCAGGCTTTTGCACGAGAGCCCGGTGAGAGGGTGTCCTTCGCCCTGCATCCACGGTGAATAGTCCCTCAGGACGGCGAAGACGGCAGGGCGTGGTCCAATCGGCAGGTCGGCGAACGCTCGCAGTAGTCCAAGGTGGATTCGGCCAGGGAACCAAATCGACGTCGAGCCATTGCGGGACTTTTAAGCCTGGTTGAAACAAGTCCTCCGTCAAGGATAATCGATCGCCTCGTTATTCTATGGGCGCATGGTGGCAAATTGCACCGCCTTGTCACTGGTTGCGGGGGTCGAGTGCTGCCTGGGGCTAGTCAACCCCAAGTGCGCCTTGCGGATGAGGCCGGTCATGTGCTTGAGGCCGCACGGCATGCAGTGTGGACGACAACGGTGGAGGACGCAGCGACGGCCGAGCCGGCGAGCTCATTTCGATTCGGAAAATGGACCACCCGGTGACAGTCCTTCGCAAGCCTGCCAGCGACGACAGGCTGCATGTTACCAGTCTGTCCAGTCGATTAGTACGTTTTTGGCTGGGGCAGTCGCGTCCCTCACCGTTCTTCTATTTCGCATCTCGGCGGGGAACTGGGAGGTAAATCGGTCGGCCAGGCCCGTCGAAAGCGACCACTTTAGGGAATCGGACGGTTACGAAAGAGCGCGAAGGCGGGAAATGGGCGTGGCCCTGTTATACCTGCAAGCCCCTCAGTGGCATAAATCTATTCATAGAGCACCAGCCGGGTAGCGGTTTGGCCCCATCACCGATCACAACTTGCAAGGGAAATAATAGAGCCACATTCTATTGACTTCCCGGGAGGAGCGCTTTCCCCCTCTTACGAAGGTGGACACGAGAAGAAGCCACTGGCCGGTGATTGGCTGAGTCGGCGCTGCGGCATCACTGTGCATAGATTATGCAGGCATCGGCTAGCGATCGCAGGAATGCGCCGCAAAGCAGCAGGTAAAAGAACGGCTTGGCTGCGCAGCCGCAGCGGCAAGAACAGCCTGGGGTGTTTGTCTTTCAATGGCGCGATGATGTTGACTTGTGATTTGAAGGCTTATTCTGGATCGATGAAGAGTGGACTGTACTTGCGTGCCGACCCGTCCTGCCGTCCTGCGCGTGCTACGACCCCGCTTCTTCGATCGGCGTGGATTGCGCACTCAACGCAAGGGACTGTGGACTGATGAACGGTGGCGGTTAGACGCCAAGGCGCTTTCGAGTCCATGGCTTTAGTTCTAATTTCCGCCTTGCGCTCTAGTCGCTGCCTGCCCGCGTCATCGGCGGAAGCGCTGCTCCCGTGATAGTCCAGCCTCGTCGCGCCTTGTTTTTGCATGCTGCCGTGTGCTGCTCGCGCTGGATCGATGTAGTACCTGGCAAGTCCTGCTCAAACGGCGGACCAATCATGAGGAGAACGGGCCATGCTTTGTGAAGAGGGGCGCCGCATTCTCGGTAAGCACTGCTCAAAGTGGTACTAGGCGGGAAAAGCAAGTCGGTGTTCTTCAAGATTCAGCTAACTGCTGGATCGCCAGGCTCCCTCGGCGTTCCTCTCGAACCACCCAAGGCCTGGCGTCGATCCGGCCCTTTCGGCTGTTGTCGGGTCCTGCCGCTGGGCCACTCCGCCTGCTGACAAGTCCCGCAAGATCGACTCCTTCCAATATGCGAGCCTTGTAGAAGACGTGCGTTGCTATGTGTCCTTCATCATTTGCTTTTGGCGCCACCGTCTCCTTTCATGAATTTCCATGTCGTTGGTTCCCAGATCGGACCCATCCAACCGTATTGTAAGGATCGTCTCTCGGATCCTGCTGCAAGTACCTCTGCATAGGATCGGAGTCGCCGTTGGAGCCAGAGCCAGCTGCCGTTGGTGGACCGCTTTGAGGGTTCTGCTGTTGTGTACCCCACTGGCGTTGAGACTGTGTGGAGGACCAGTTGGATTGCTACCAGTCCAAGCATTTAGCATTCTGCCCGAGCCTTTTTTTCTCGTTGGATGCTCACATTCTGACAGCCGTTCTGGCTGCTCTGGTGCGACATAGTGTCCGACTTGACGAAGTGTGACGACCGAGGAAGTGTGTGTAACTGACTTTGGGCTTCTGGGGCTGAGAGGAGGAGCAGAAGTGCGAGGCCTGAAAGCAATTGGACTTTAAGTATTGGCAGCTCGAGTCTACATACGTCCCTCTAAAGCTGTGGACGTTCATGCAGCGGGACACATCAAGCTGATGAACAGGCAGCAAAAGCACAACATCGGGACAAGAAAGATTTGGAACGAAGGACTCCGGGCTCGGTTCGCTTGATCAGCATGTATGCACGCTGTCAAAGGGCGGTCACAGGATGGCGCGCAAAGGATCGTGCATGGCTGTTACCCCGTGTTGTGCCTGAAAAAGGGCATTGCTTCTCGCGTGAAGGATGAAATCAGGCCAGAACGAAGGCGTCCACCGAACATGGATGGGTTAAAGAGCTCAGCATCGCGTGTTCTGGACCGATCACTCAGCTGGTTTGGGAGCTACGTAGCCGCAGGGGCGTTCGCGTCTGTCGCCCATCCACGCTCTTTACCACGTCGTACACGGATCTGCGCGTGGATTGACAAACGCGATCGATCTGGATCTCCACGTGCACGGCGGGCTGAACACGGCCGAAACGGGCGAACAAGAGGTGAAACGACAACAGCGGTCATCTGCAGCTGCTCTCGTGCACATGATCGCCGTAAGCGGGATTCCGGTGAGGGTTGAGGCTCTGCGGAGATTAGAAACGGTGCAGCGTGTCGCAGTTTTAGCGGATGTCCGAAGGATAGGTATTCCGCGCTGGCCAGGGGAAGACAAAGTAGAAGTGGCTGGAGCGGTCGCCCTTCGCGGCGGCGCGCGGTGGCACGCGGGGGCTTCGCCCTTCCAGGACCACGCGAAGGCTCAGCTTCGCCCTTCCTGCGAGCCCATGCTCCCACAAGGGCGCAGAACCTGAAACGGCATCCAGGCTCCGCGGGGCAGCGGCGAGCCGGCAGTGGCAGAAACGAGAGGCGATCGCTGCCGGCGTGTCCGGTGAGGATGGCGGTGTCGGGCCATGCCCGTGATCATCTGGCCGAGCCCCAGGCAGCCATCGGCCGGGGCTGGCGCCGATCCGACAGATGGAGGAGGGTGTTGTTCGTGGCGGCGAGGTTGAGAGGGCGGTTGGCGTGTCGTGCAATTAGGCGATGGGTAAGCGGGTGGGTGACGTGCGCTGCAGCACGGCAGCTGACGCCGGCGCCGCTTTGCCAGCACAGCGGCTCCTGCTTCGCGTCTTCACCGCTGCGAATTAGAGCTAAGCGGGAGGCTCTGCGGAGGATGTCGGCTCGCCGTCGCTTCTGACACACCCGGCGACGCCCAGCCCGGCGCTGCTCCCCTTCTCCTGCCAACGCACCCGTCAATGCGACAGCCTTCTCTCACACAGCCGGACCGTCGTCGAGGAGCGATATGCGGAGGCAGCCTTATCCACTGCCCATCCCACACCACAGCCTTTCGCAACCACTGCGCAGGGCAGAATAGGGCCCCCAGCTGATGCATGGCTCATCATCTCGGCGTTTGCGCAGCGGCAGCGCGCAGTATCTGAGCTGGAGCCGAAGCTTTTTGTCCGCAATCATGCTTGCAGTCACAAATTCCGCGGGAGAGGCACAAATTCCGGAGATGGCGGAGTTAAGCGGCGAGTAGCTCTGCGCTAACTGCTTACGCTCCTCTTCACTACTGCCAACTTCGTGACTATAAGGACCGGCAAGCGTCCGCTCACTCTTACTCTCCTAGGACGCAAGCGAGCCGACGCCGGTGCACTTGATCCAAGGACTTGCCACTTCTTCCAACATGGCTGGACGCATAACCCCTTACGCCCACCTCCACACCACTCTGAATGGCCCTGGTGATCAGAGACCGACCGCTCTGAGCATCATCCAAGATGAAGACCTCATCGGCAAGTGGGCTGACAAGACCATTCTCATCACCGGTGCCAACCAGGGCCTTGGCCTCGAAACTGCACGCGCTCTTCACGCCACAGGCGCAACACTCTACCTAGCCGTGCGCTCCATCTCCAAAGGAGAGACCGCCAGGGAATCAATCCTCTCCACGTCTCCGGGAAAAGGCTCCGTCAACCTTCTCGAAATGTCTCTCGACTCGCTCGCCTCCATCCGCGCCGCCGTAGACAACTTCCTCTCCCAATCATCCCGCCTGAACATCCTCATCAACAACGCCGGCATCATGTCCGCCCCTCACGCCCTCACCACCGACGGCTTCGAAAGCCAGTTCGGCACCAACCACCTGGGCCATTTCCTCCTGACCTCTCTGCTCCTCCCCACCCTCGCCTCCTCCTCCACCCCCAACTTCGCCAGCCGCGTCATCAACCTCTCCTCAGCCGGCCACAAGGCCCACGCCGACGCCCAAATCGACCTCACTGATCTCACCTGGACGCGCCGCGGCTACAACCACTGGAAGGCCTACGGCGCCGCCAAGACCGCCAACATCCTGCACGCCAACCACCTGGACCGCTTGTACAGCTCCTCGCCAACCACCCCCGTGCGCGCCTTCAGCGTCAACCCCGGCGGTATCTTCACCAACTTGTTCCAGAGTTTGAGCGACGAGGAAAAGGCCGGCTATGAGAAGTGGCGACACATCTTCAAGAGCCCGGAACAAGGCGCTGCGACGACGGTGTGGTGCGCGACGGCCAAGGTGCTGGAGGGGAAGGGGGGCATGTACTGTGAGGATTGTGGAGAGTCGGCGCCGGCAGAGGTAGGTCCGAATGCGAGGAGGGATATTACGTATGCGCCGTGGGCAAAGGGGGATGTCGAGACGGAAACGAAGCTGTGGGAGATTAGTGAGAAAATGGTTGGGTTGAAGGCTTAGGGTTGTGAGATTTTTGGTCGCTGGTGCCTCAACGGTGGCCATTTTCCCACAGAGCTGGTTTTCTGATCTCATTCAGTTTCATGATCTAAGTTTCCGACATAGGAATACTGTAGTTTCCTATACCTTGAAGTGTAAATGGCGTCGGACACACCGCACCTCCCATAATGGGGGGTCGTACTTTCTCACCATCATAACACCTGGACATTCGTCTTCTCTTGCGCTCTTCTCAGCTGCACTTTCAAGGTCTAGTCAGAGCTTCAGCAACGTTCTCTCAGACAAGGTCCCAAAAATGGGCAACAAAAGTGGCCCTCCGCCGACCAAAAAGCAAAAACATCAGCTTGAAGGCACTTTCCTCACATGTTCCTCTATTTCAGTCACAATACTAACATCCACGTAGAATCTTCCTCCTCTCTATCTTCAGAAGACCTCGATACCAGCAAGAAAGACACCACTTCGACTGTTTCCAGTATCGATCCGGCTATTTCTAGCCATGATGCATCCGGTACAGATCAAAAAGAAAAACAGGAGGAAGACCGCGAAGGGCATTTCAACGGTCAGCGCAGAACAGAAGCCGCCGTAAACTCCACCTCTGGACTTCGCCCCTCAACGCCGGTTACCGCCACAACCTCTACAACATCAGCTGTCAGCACTCCAGGTGTCATCGTCCGCCAGAACCCATCTTTTGGTCTCTACGACATATACAAGCAACATCTTACCCCAATCGTTCCCAATAAAACATCGTCAGCAAGCCACATGCAGAATCCCGCCAACGGATCAAACACACAGAACTCGAGGAATGGCAGCAAGACGCAGTCAACGGCGTCATCCCAGCCTCCTCCTCCTCGTCGTCCTCGTCGTCCTCGGGCGCCATCTTCATCCATCAGGCTCAGCGCACAGGATTCCATCGCCAGAAAAGCAGCCCAATACGCCTCGGAGCGACAGGCAATAGGGCTATATCATCACCACCACCTTCCCTCCTCCTCCTCCCACACCGCGCCGTCCTCGAACCACCCGCCCCAGCCAGCGCCCCCATATCCACAGCCGCAACAGCAGCAGAATCCACCACAGCAAACCCCCACACCCCAACCCGATCCGCCATGCCCGCCAAACCAATCAGCACAACCACCAACTCCTCATCACAGCAACTCCAACCCCCAAGCCACCGTCGCACCATCCGCACCTCCAATCGATCCCGCTTTGGAGTCGTCGGACGCGCCGCCGACCCGCGAGGACAGGAGGGTGGATGAAGCGGAGGTGGCGGAGGCGCTGGCGGCGTTGTCGGAGGCGGGTCCGTATGGGAGGATGTGTAGGAGGGGAGGGTGAGGGGGAGGGTGAGGGTGAGAGGGGGTGGGTGGTGGAATGGCATTCTTTCTTGCGGCGATTGCGTCGTGGATACCATCGTTTTGAGTGGACGCCTCGCTGATCAGAGGAAGTGGTGGGGGTATGACGCCGGTCAGGGCTCCATTGATTGCTGGAGGAAGGGTTGACATTGAACTACGAGATACTCAACTCCACATTCGCTTCTGAAGACCATTCAATGAGACAGAAGAAAAAGAAACCACCATCCCCCTCGGAAAAGAAGCCCAAACATACCACTCCTCGTCAAAAAAAAGAATTCCAGACCCATCAAACCGAGCCCCCTCCAGGCCCACAAACCTGTCTCTGCCCCCTCCTCCCTTTCAACCCCGACTCCTCTCCAGAAAACAAAAAGCCCCCTCTTCCTAAGCCCAACACCAATCCCCCGGCGGCCCCTGCTCCCCCCCACCACACTCCACCCCCACCCCATCAACCCACCCCCTCCCCGCCGACACATTCGTCTGCAACGTCACAACCTGACACCGATACCCGACATCCTGCCCATCTTGACAGAACAGCGCGCAGCAGCCTGACCCCTGCTGGTTCCAAACATAGCTGCGTGCGCGGAAGGGGAGGGTGTAGTTGCCGGGGGCGGTGATGTTGTGGGAGGTGCCGGTGAAGGAGGGGAGGGAGTAGAGGGTGAAGTAGAAGGGGGATGAGGGGGCGGAGGAGGGGATGGGGGTGGAAGTTGGGGTGGTGGTGGTGGTGGAGCTGTGGGGGTTAGCTACGGGTGTGGAAGAGAGGGGGGGGTTGGGTTTGGGGCGGAGGTGTTTGTGGGGAGGGGAGGGAGGACGGATGGTAGGCGGCACTCACTCGGTTGGTAGGGCTTGGGGCGCCGTTGCGTAGATGGTTGTGGTGGCGCTGCCACCGTTTTTGGCGGCGGCAAGGCTGCCGCCGACTCCGCCGCCGATTGCGGCGCCGATGAGGGCTAGGGCGAGGAGCCCGGCGACGATGTAGAAGGCGACGGGCGCGAGGCCGCAGATTTTGGGTTTGTGGTCGGCGGTCGAGGCATCGCTGGGGCGTGCGAACTCCTTGTCGTCTGGAATGATGGCTTGTGGGGCCGACTCCCAGTAGCGGTCGACTGGGTACTTGGGTTCTTCGTGGAAGTGCTGCGGCATCTCGACTAAGTTGCGGTCGTGCGGGTCGGCGAGGTGGAGGCCTTCTGCGGCGGGTATGTCGCCGGGTGTAGGGGAGTTGTTATCTTGACTCATTCTTCGAGAGTGGAAATTGAGCTTTGGGGATGAGAAGGTGATCGGCAGAGAGAAGAGGTTGGAGACAACTAGTGAAATCCTTCGATTGAAACGGACAGGAAAATGCGCGCACTATATTAAGCATACAGCATCCCGTCGCATCGCGCCGAGCCGAAATAGTCTAGACGGTTGTACAAAGTACATGTGCGTACACATCTTGCCCGTTTTACGAGCCGCTCCGTTGCACAACCCCGCGCGCCAACTTCCCCCCTTCTCTCTAATCCACGGGGTCGCCGAGGCTTAGATGTAGCTGATCTGCTGCGGTGGAGTTTTCTTCTTGTCCGCTGATATTTACTCGCAAGAGTAAGGTTGTGTGCACTGGGCGTTTATAGTGAGACCAAATGAAGATATGATCGGCGGTCAGTTCCGGTGCCTGGACATGGGGGCCAGTTCCAGATGGAACAGGCAGAGAAGGATGTTCAGGAAAACGACTTGGCAAAACCGACTTGGCAGAAGGATCTGTCGAGTTGGTCGGAAGCGATTGGACAGTCGATCAGGATTTGCTTGTGATCCATCAATGCAAAAGACCCTGAGCTGCGTGGCTAGTCCAACCAACTGACCGGAAAGCTGAGCCCAAATCTCTTGGCTCCATCGGCGTTTCAACTCCCCCAACCGCCGACTGTCACACAAAAACTGCGCCAGTCCTGAGAGACAGCTTCGGTAGAAAGAAGATCCAGGTAGCTTCCAAAGGTGCGTGGAGCAAGGTGCGGAAACGTAATGCCAAGTCGGCATGCCGGACGGGGCCGGTCGGAAGGGATCTTTAAAAAGACTCCGGTGTCAATTAGCGGCTCCCGGTGGTATTCTGGTAATCTCCCGTCTCAGACCCCAAATAGATGAAACAGGCAGTTGCAGCCGCTCCCATCCTTTCCCCTGGGTATCTCTCTATCCCAAAAACTCCTAGTACCCTGCGGCGGCAGGGTTTCGAGAAACACTCCACAAATAGCGGCCCGTTCGTTCTATCCTTTCGGTTTTGTTTCTCTCGGGGGCACAGCACCGGGCCGCCCTCCCGTCAAGGCATATCGACCGCGCTGCAGTCCGACAATTAGCATTTGCTGCTATTGGTTCGAGGCCGACATGCCTTGGTAGAGAAGAGCAGACTTCATGTCGTGGTTGTGTCGCCGTCCTTGCCCTGCTTTATCGGGATGACACCGCCGGCGATGGAAGCACCGACCGCAAGCGAAAAGAATAAGGCCAGGGAGAGCCAGAAAACGGGTCGGGTGCAGCCGCAGATCTTCTTCTTCCTTCTCCGCGTGTCGTTCTTGGCCTTGTTCATTTCGAGATCGACGGTCTGAGCCCTTGTCAAGGAGATTCCATCGTCGCTGCCACGATTGATGGGGTACGGCCGATACGAAGGCGCGGGGGTCCTTGGAGTGCTTGGTGAGACGGGACTGATGTTCCTGGGGTCCTCAGTGAGGTATTTGGGCTCCTCGACGGCGATGACCTGGGGTGCCTCGTGCCAATTGTTGTCCGTAGAGTATTTGGGCTCTTGGACGACGGGTTGCAGGGCCTCGGCTATCTTCGGATCGTAGGGAGAGGCAAGCTGCAGGCCTTCATTGACCCTCGGGTCGTAGTTGGGGAAGACTGCAGACTTTGAAATGGACATGGCGAAGCGTCTGACTCCTCTGGGGGCCGTCTGCGGGGGCGGAAACTTGGGGAGGACCGACTCGAGGAGGACAAGAGGGCGGCTTGTTATACGGCAGACGAAAATAGGAGCCTAACGACTCGCTGTTCATACGAGAGCCAGGGTTCAGGCTTCAACATTGCGCGGACTCGCCGACACAGATCGTCGAGCTTGGACGACACGCGGTCCGGGTCCCAGATCTTTCCAGGACAGGTAAAATCTTCATCCAAACTCGGCAGGGCGGGGATAGTGTGTAGGGATAAGACGAGGGCTCAGCCTCTTACAAATGTGAGAGTACGATAGCGAACTCGAAAACGAGCCATGATGCGACGGTTTCGAGTAAAAAGGCTTAGCGAGGGTACGCAACGACGCGTTAGGCAGATGGACTGATGCAAGGTTCGAGTGCAGCAGTGGTGTCTTGCTCTCATTTCCACCTCCTCTGTTCGCCATTGGCATTGCTCGGCATATCACGCTGAGAGTCGGCGTCTTGGCTCTAACAGAGTCCGCGCGGCTGGAATAGCGGCTCAAAAACACGCTGGACGACGAGGCAAGAGTTGACGTGATGGGGAGCGGACGATGGGCGGAGAGACCGGGATGGCGATGGCGATACGCGCAGGCTCGGACCGAGCTCGTGTGTCTCGCATTCCACACGCGTATCGCACGCGTCAACCCGAGAAACCCGAGAGCCTTCTTCGCCAGCACCGCCCTCCACCGCGACTCAGCCCGCCACGCAGTCTATAACTCCGCCAAAATGCCCAGTGTCCCGCTGCACCCCCCGCCGGCGCCGTCATCCTCCGCCCCCGCCGCCGAAAACCCGCTGCCGCAGCTGCTCCGCACCCCGTCCGGCCTGGCCATCCTCGAAATCCAAGGCACCATCCACTCTCACCCCGCCGCCGACTCCAGCACTGATGCACCGCCTGCCCACCTGCCCATTGGCAAGCTTGTCTTCCCGCTCTACTCGCCCGCCGATCCTCCCGAGAGCACCGCCTGGATGAAGCGCGTCCACATGTATGTCGGCAAGCACCAGCGCATGACGGGCGAGGTGAAGAAGCTGCCCAGGCCCTTGGCTGTCATACGGCGTAGGGAAGGCGGCGACGAGGCTCGAGAGGAGCTGGAGATTGTGGAAATCATCAGGCACAAGATCGTCTTCTCGCATCGCCCGGAGCCTGTGAGCGGCGATTGATTACTCCTCACTGCGCATGATACAGTGGAAGCTCCAGACGCTCAGTCTAATGAGGTGCACATCATCAGCCTATGGCCGGCTGGCGCACGCTTGTTTCAGAGCCAATCAATGTCTCCCATCACAGCCTCACGCTCGCCTTTTCCGTCCGCCCGCAGCGCGAGAGCGAGCAAGCCCTCACAAGCCAGCTGCGCAGCCTCGTGCTCACAAACTTCAGGCATACGGCTGAGACTCTCGATCGGAGCGATTTCAAACACGGGGTCTTTCGGGTGCGCTAAGTGGAGCACGCATCCATGAGTCATGAGGTTGGCTCTGCTTTTCTTGAAAAAGGGCGAGAATTCCGCTGCTCTTCGATGAGGCTCTTCAGCTGGTCCCGTGGCTTCAATCTTCTATTGGCCATGTTTTTCGAGAATCCGGAGATAGGCGCCATTTACCCATAAACGGACGCCATGGGGCTATGCCATAGGTCACACAAGACCAGGGTAGCTGCGGCGGTTCCACTCCGCGAAGCTCAAAAATCCGACAACTCATCAGACTCGCTCTCAGCCTTCCGCAACTTTTCTTCATGACCGATCTCCTCCCCCCTTGCTTTCCTCGTGTTTTGTCCCCGGTCATCACATGGCGTTGAGCGATAATGCCAATATCGCCACTACGGTTGGCATATGGGTTGCCGTAGTGGTTGTTGTTTTGGCCCTCATTGGAGTTGCTGTGCCTTTGCTGATTTACAAGGCTTCTAAGACTGAACGATACCAAGCCCTCAATTCCGTTCGCGACAGCTCTGGATACATCACCGGAGGTCTGCGAGTGAGCAAATCCATCAGGATTCTCCGCCAGGTCAAAGCACCCATCTTAGCCTATGAACCAAGCTTCAACGGCGAAGAGCTCGACATCAACATCCCAGGCTATCGCCCATCTAACTCACGCATTCGCCTGAATAAGATTCTGTATGCAATCAAGGAGCAAAGCCCAACAGATGAACCCCTTTACCACGGTGATACTCCTCTGCAACTGGACCTCGAATCCACAACCCTTAGTTGTCGCTCGCCTACGTCATGGGTCAGGCTCGGCAAATTGCTTGAAGCGTATAAACAGCTTTCTATCGAACGAGGAGATACGCTTCGGATCGAAAAGAACAGAACCTTCCTCCCGGTCCATCAACTTTGGATTCTAGCCTTTGGTCTAGCTGGCCGCTACGGCCAACGCAGCGAGGACAGCATTTTGACCCGAGCAGCCAGGCTCCGCGCAGCTGCTCCTGGGGCAACCGGCATCCCTGGAACTTCTGGCGACGGAAGAAAAGCCCTTCGTGGTATCACCGGCGCCATTGTGCCTTGTCCAGACGGGCCTAATGCTGCCTACACGTTCATACCGCATGACACCACATTCCTTGGGTCTATCATGCCCGATTCTCTTTCCCTTCGCAGCCTCCTCTGGCTTTCTCTAGGTGCCATACCCTGCGGTGAGGGCAAAGTATACAGTATGGCAGATCTTGAGCCAACAAAACCATACCGTCCTTCCTCCCAAGCCGGCCAAGATGGTTTCGCCCATGATTCCTTAGCCAATGGCGATGTCAACGGCACCATACACATGAACTCACTATCCCATTCCACGTACGGAGAGTCAAACCAAAACGTAGATTCAAGACCACCCAAGTCCATCCGTGGATGCAAGTTCGTCAAGATCGATGACCTGGGCAACTTGCCTTTCGACATCCACCGCAGATTTGGCGGCGGCCAGCAAACCCTTTACGGGCTTGAAGAGATCGACGTCGACCCCAAAACCGTCCCCGAACTCTCCCACGAGTCGGGCGCAAGATGGGTCCCGGCCCCCCGCGACTGGGTCCGTCTTCCTCCAATCGGCAGACCCAACGCCGCCAAATATCCCGAACCCACCTGGGTCATCGTCCGACAACACGCGCAATTCCTCGCCCTCCGCCTCCTCGGCCTCAATTGGAACGCCGAAGGCTACCTCTTCGGCCAACACCGCGCCACGCGACTCTGGCACTTCCTCAGCGCCGCAGCCAGCAGCCTACACAGCCTCCTCACCCGCGCACGCAAGAACCTGCACCTAATCGGCGAGACGGAAAACGACCGCCAAGAGCTCGCCGACAAGCTCGACGCGGCCATCCGCGCCATCGACAAGAAAGACCTCGACCGCGCCGGCGTCAGCGCCCTCTACGACGCCAACCTCGCCTTCCAGAAACGCCTCAAAGCCAACAAATCCCAGGAAATCATCGGCGAGCTCGTCGGCGTGCTGACAATCACGAACGAGGAATTCCGCAACCTCATCGACCAGTCTTCCAGACACCTCTCGCCCGCCACAGCCACCTCATCCTCCTCGCCCTCCTCCTCCTCATCCGCCACCCTCACCCCCTCAACCCCAACGCCCGGCCCCATCGCCGCCGCCGCGACCAACGTCGTCACCCTCGACAAGCGCGCCAGCGTCCTGCGCGTCCCCTTGGCCTTCGGCGTGCCCCAGGAATTCGCCGTCGACATCGACACGCTCTACCACCCCAACGGCGTGACGCAGGAGTTCTTCAGGCAGGGGCCGGTCGAGAGCATCGAGGCGACGCTGCGGGTGGTCATGTTGGCGGCGATGCGGGCGGGCACGGCGAGCGCGCTGTTGAGGGGGACGTGGTCGAGTGAGCCGTTGTTTGGGTTTTTGAAGGAGGTGCCGGAGGGGGCGTATTTTTCTTGAGTGACTGGACTGGGAGGGTGGATGTATGTGGTTTTGTTGGGCTTGTGTCTCCTTGGTTTGGGGTAGGGGTGGGGGGGATCAAAAGTAACGGGTATTGGATGTTTTTGAGTATGTCTCGGGCTGCAGACTGTTTAGCTGAGAGGATAAAATTCCGGCTTCCCTGTCCTGCTCTCTTTGCGCTTTCTCCTGGTTGGCTGAATTTGTTGTCACGGGGCAGGCAAACGAAGTGTGCTACGGTTTTTTGGTGGTAATGGTAATAGATTGTCACGGTGGGTCTGCTGGGAAAGGACTTAGCCGCATCAAAAGTCTTCTCGTCCACCACGCTTTCCTTTTCTTTGACACCACGCAGGAGGTACGCGGGACAGATGGTCGTTCCGACCTTGTATGATTCTGGAGCTAAAACAATTTTTTTTCCATAACGGGACAATCTCCGCGGTTCTAGTCTTGTTCTTCCTTCGGCCACGGTATGTACAATGGGACAGGCTGTTTAGCAACATGGTGTCCGGATCTCTAGTGCGGCATTATTCTTTTCTCAACTCCACAAGATTTATGACTTGGTCTTCGGTTCTCGGCCTGGGCGTCTCTAACCATGCATAGCGGGGGCTTGGGTCATCGTTATGATTCTCTTTTACGTCTTTGGTTCGTGTTGACACTCGGGAGGATTGCCGCTTGGCTATTACGTGGCCGCATTTCAGGGAATTTCGGGAAGTTCAAAGCGGAACGGACTATGTAGCATAAAGAGCAATGATAGTGAGACTGAGGAGAAGGAGGTGATGAAGTTCTAGATTGAAGCATGATGTGGTGAACAAAGTTAGCAAATGATGAGACCTTACCCTATGATTTGAGTGAAGTGGAAAATACTATTGAGCCTCTTTCAGTTTGCCAGTCAAGTGGTGGGAGGTATCGAGACAGTGGCGTGACACAGTGTCGAATTAGAGGGGTTGTTAGCAGGACTGCTCGTTTTACTACTGTAATAAAGATGTTGAAATTGGAGGATGGACAGATGGTACTACTGCCCGGATTTTAGCTCAAATCTTCATTCCTTTCTCTGATACCGAATTCCATACCCTGCTATGTGTAATCGAGACCCGAACCTTCTATTCCATGCCTGAACACCAGATCCTCATGTAGCCTGTCTATGTCTCTTCCTCTCCAGTCCCGACAGCCTGAACCCGCCATCATTCAGCCAAACGGGAGCAAAAATCCTCGCCGGAAGCGTGGAGCCGCCATCCTAAAAACCGCAGGATATCCTCCCACAGCCTCGTCTCTAGCAACGAACAGCCTCTTCCAAGGCCAACACCCCTAGCCCGCCCCGTCCAAAACCCATATCTTCCAAACCATTCATCCACAACCTCCCGTCTCACCTCGCAGCCCACAGCCCCTCCCCCCTCCCAAACGCCCCGATCCCCCCGGAAAACGCACCCCCACCCTCCGGCCTCTTCGCAACCCTGCCCTGGGCCCTCACGCCCTGCACAACCCTCTCCAAGCCCGTCTCGACGACGACGCCTCCGACAATCATCTCGCTCAGCGTGGCGTGCAGGGTCTCGAAGTTGAAGATCAGGTCGAGCTCGCAGACGTTTTCGAACAGGCGGTCGAGGGCTTCGACGAAGACTTGGATCAGGTCGAGCAGGGCGAGGGGCGACTCGGTGGCGGTGCTGATGATGATGAAGTAGAGGGTGGCATAGTGGCGGTAGGTGACGATGGAGGGGGTGTCGGCGTAGGGGCCGGTGGAGGAGGAGTTGGAGGAGGAGGCGAGGAGGGGTGGGAGGCTGCGGTGGGGGGCGTGAGTGGGTTAGTTGGTGTGGTGGTAGCGGGACGCGGCGCGGAGGTGGGAAGGCGGCGGGGAGGAGAGAGACTTACGGAAGGAAGTTGCAGGATGAGTTGGGCCGGTTGGATACCAGAGTGAAGATCTCGGAGATGAGGCGCTGCTGGACGGCGGTGTCCTGCGTGGTGGTTGTTAGCGGGCTGGACGGTGTTCTAGGTGCTGCGCGCACGCCGGGAGCGTACTAGCTGGGTGTAGAACTTGGTCAGGCGCGGCTGGCCGTTGTTGTTGAAGACGAGCACGGCGTTGATCATCGTGGGTGGTGGGCGGTGAGCTTCGGCTGCTGCGCTTCGCGCGTGGGAGACAGGAACGAGGGAGGAGAGACGCCAGAGCACGCAGACCCCGGCGGATCTAGGGAGGAGTGAGCTTAGGCGGAAGCTTGGATTGCGGGCGCAGGGCGGGGAAGGCGGTGCGTTGGGTTAGCACGCGAGCGGAGCAGGTGTTTTGGCGGGGAAGGCGCAGGTGGCCCCTGCCCGTCGATTCGCCGGCGCCGCGCATCCCAGCACCAGCTCTGTCGTCACCGAACAAGCTGCTGGCGTATTACTTACCTCTTCTCCGCTTCGCCCGTTCGTCCTGGCCCGCTCGCTCCCTCCCCCGCCAACCACCACCGCCTCCACCACGCCCATTGACGGACCGCCGGCCAGAAGCTAGCTGCAAGCAACCCTGCGCCCATCCTGCACCTTGCCCACAATGCTCGCACAAACAGCTCCCCGCACCTGCGTCCGCGCCGCCCTGCGCAGCACCAGCGCCGCAGCCCGCCTCCGCGGCGCTCCCGCTTCCACCAACGCTCTCCTCCGCCCGCGCAGCGCCGCCGCCGTCTACGCCCCCGTCATCTCCACGAGCTTCCGCCGCGCGCTCTCCGGCTCGCCCCGCTCCAAGAGCCTCATCCCGGACGCGGAGAACCCGCCGCCCAAGGAGAGCGAGCCGTCCGACCCGGGTGTGAGCGCCCAGCCCACCGACATCAGCTTGGATGAGTACCACGAGCACGCCGATCGCTATCTCGAGGTGCTGTTGGTGAAGCTTGAGGACAAGCAGGATGCGGGTGAGGGGGTGGAGGTGGAGTATTCGGTAGGGCTTTTTCCTCAGTCATGTCGCGTCTTCTTCTCTCTCTGCTTCTGATTTTCGCGGCACGGGTCTTCCAAAGCTCCACGCGCCTGAATGACGTCAATTGAGACTTGATTCCCCATCGGAATTGCGCTCGGGTACAGTGTCGCTGACGGCTGATCGATTTTCTCTTAGGCCGGCGTCCTCACCGTCGAGAAGCCCACTGTCGGCACGTACGTCCTGAACAAACAGCCGCCGAACAAGCAAATCTGGCTCTCGTCCCCCATCACCGGTCCGAAGCGCTACGACTGGGTTGTCTCCGGCGAGTCGATGCACCAGAAGGCCGACGGCGGCATGGGCGATTGGGTCTACCTGCGGGATGGCACCTCGTTGACGCAGCTGTTGAGGAAGGAGCTGGGCGTGGATGTGTCCATTGATGGCGAGGTGCCTTGAGCTCGGAATGTTGGAGAGGAGACAAGAAAAGATCAAGCGAGGGTGTTGTGCGTGCATGTGATGGAGTTTTAGGACGGATGGTTTAAAGGCTGGCTGTAAACAATAACAAGTGGAACTGAAAATTTCTAATTTGGATGCGCGATGGCTTAAATCGTGATTAAGGATCACCGATTGGGATATGGAGACTAAGGCTCACGATCTCACACTCATCTCTCTGTTTTACTGTATTCATCGTTGTCTCTTTGGAAAGGTCCACGAACTCAGCACTCAGGTGCACATGGATTAATGTCGAGGTTTATCTCCGATTTTTCGGGAGGGATAGCAACCAAAGCTGACTGTGCACATATTTGTATCTCGGACATTCTCTAATCCTCATATAACGTTGTATCAACGACCGTGAGCCATAGAAGCTTTCACTCTTACCAGTTGTGGCGCACAAGATGGCCCTATCGGCTCCTACTTCTTACTCTGGACCTTGCCTTACTCAACGTCTTCTTCAGCCTTGGCCAGCACACCTGAATGCTAAACCGCACCCATAGTATGTAGTTTCGCCAGAGCGGCGCATCCTCTGATATCTATTCCCAGAATCCCTCATGCGTCGACCAAGACTTGTGATACCAGCCGGCCAGCCCATTCACTGCTAGCAGCCATTCCCGCTCCACGCCTCCCCAATCCTTCCTCCCCTCTGCCGCGTAATCCGGGCCAGTCTTCCGCGACAGAAACACGGGCGCGAACGAACGAGGAGCAATCGTATACGCAACAAAACGCGTTTGCGACACAGCGCACGCACCACGCGCAGCCCTCACGCCGCAACAGCCACCGGCGCAGCGCCCTCGTCCTTCTTCTCCCCCTCCTCCGGCGGAAGGTCATCCTGCACAGAAACCACCCCAGTCAGCCCTCTGCCTCCGCTCCACCACCCCTCCTCGACACTCACCTTATCAAAAATAACCCTAATCATCAAACTGCAGCTCGGACACACGCCGACATCCTCCCCATCCCGCAGATCCGCCAACCCAATCTCAAACCGGTCGCCGCACGGGCACGGGTAGTGGTAGATTTGCAGTTTGGAGTCGAAGGTCATGTCTTCGATTTCGATCTCGTCGTAGAAGGACTCGGCCATTTTTTGGTACGGGTACGTACGCAGCGGCGGCGGCGGCGGCGGCGGCGGCGGTGGTGGGAGGCTGGTGGTGTCGGTTTGTTCGTTCGTTCGTTCGTTCGTTCGGGTGGCGGGGATATATGGGGAGAGAGGGAGGGAGGGAGAGGCGCGCAGTCGCGGCGGTGTTGGGGACGAGGTGAGGTCGGGTTGGTGGAAGGCGTGGCGGGGTTCAGCTGCTGCGCGGGTGGCGGCAGGCGGGGTTGGGTGGTCGCGTTTGCGTTGCTGGGGTTCGTGACAAAAAAGTTTGGGGAAGGACGGCGGGGATGAGTCGTGCGGCGGGCGGGCGGGAACTTGGGTGCCTGAGGCGTGCGAAGGGCACGTGGGGGTAAGGGCGCGTGGGTTAAGATGTTGCCGGCTTTCAGCCGTGATCGTGGGGAGTTTGCGGTCACGTTTAACTCGTTTTCCCTGAGGCAACCGTGAAAGCTTAAGGTCAGCCATGTTCATCTCTTAGAATCAAGAAAACCTTATTGGTTCAAAGACGCAAGGATCTGCCAAACTTAATTCTTGCATGTGTAGTATCGGGCTAAATGACCTCCAAGGTATAGAAAACACGCACAGATATGTCCTTGAATTCATTCAATACTTTTTATATCACTGAGACAACAATCTTCTTTAGGAAAGACCCGGAGCACATTTCACATCTCCAGGGGATCGGGAGTTACCGACAAACAAGTTCTTGATGTAGAGATATTCGTGCGAACCCACAACGGATTCGATGAGTGATTTAATTTCACACAAATGCCTATTGCAAAAACATTGGGACCCGGTTCTAGAGTGCTACAAATGATTCGTGAAAAAAACTGAGATTTGACCCGCAATTCCTGGCATGTATCATCCAGCGGGTCTACGGACATCCGTTCAGCCAAATGCTTTACTCCTTGAACTTCAAGTTCCGGAATATTCCTACACAGCGAACGAGAAGTACGTTACAAGCGCCCATTGAAATGAGTAGGCAAATATTTTGTTTGAAAAATTTGGGAGAACAAAAAGTCGAAGAAGGCACGGTCTCGCGCTGCTCAATATGCCGAGCATTCGAGATTCTGAACGGGGAGTAGCGTAGAGTTGTCGTCTCGAGTCTAGACGCACAGAGAATTGTCTACACATTGTACAAGAGCAGCACGTGGTGAGAAGATGACACTTGGCTATTGTCGTGAGGCCAAGCTGATCATTGGCACTGACATTTTCACATGCTTTCTCTGTGGAGATCCACCCAGCGGTGAAAGCCGTCCCCGTGCCCCGTAGCTTTAGAGGGTGCTCGTTGGGATATTTCTCGAGGCGTCTCAACGAATGAATCAGTCGTGTGACGGAGCAGAAGCTCGCTTCGACGCGGGCGAAACAACTCTAGCCGCGCCACTGGATCCTCTGAGTTATCCGGAGATGTAGTAGAGGACGTGCACGAGGTGGTGACCGGCTAGCTCGTCCCAAAGGGGAAGTGGCGGCGAGAAACGGACGGTACTAAAAAACGGTACGGAATGCGAGAGCCGTTAGAAATGACGTTGGTAACCACCGGGTCGCGCCTCAGGTTTTGGAAAAAGATTTCGTATCTAAGCACAGCGACCACGGGTCTTTTTGCCTCTCTCAGTAGGCGTTCACACGCGAGGTTGGCGCGCTTACGCATGACCCGCAGCGGAGCTTTCGGGGAGTGGCAGTGATGATCATACAGCACGAAGATTGGGACGGGTGCAGCTATCATTACTCATCGGGGACAAGAGACAAGGTTGTACCATACGCCCTTGCAGGCCTAAAATTTTCAACGCCTCTTCGGGCCGACGCACAGATTCCAACCTCTCTCGCCCACGCGCAGCAGCAGAGCGCCCACGCGGTTACCCGCGGGGAGGAATGCCCCAAGCAAAAGACGGCTCGACGCGCAGCGGCCGGCGCAGACACCAGCGCTCTCGATGGCGTGCCCAGGGCCTGTCGCGCCGCTGTCACCCGGGAATTCTGGACGCCGGCATTGCGGGCTGGCGGCACACTACGCTCGAGGCTTTGCCGCGGTCCCGGGCAGCCAGGTGAGATCGATCGCATGCACGACAAGCTGAACGGGACGGCAACTGCCACCGAATGAGAGAGATGCCGCAGCTGCTGGGGCTCTCGGCCCTGACATGCACTAGATCCTCAGCCCGGCGCTGTTTTCCCTGCAGGACGTAGTCGCCAGTCGTCAAACGCTCGCTTGCCACCGGCTATCTGGGGCCCCGTTGCTCTCGCCGTCCACGCCGCTCGTCCCGCGCCCGCAACTGAACGACGTACGAGCCCAAGTAAGGCTGGCCCACTGCGACGGGCCGGCTCCACCGAGCTTGGCCGCGATAGCGAGGCGATCTGCCGTTGGACGCGCTCACGCGCTGCACTACCCGTGGCAGCTGAGCGCGCAGGGACCAGCCACAACCAGAAAAGCGCCCCCGCGGTGCTAGACTCTGGCGCGGGCGCATGGGCGGCGGCGGCGAGCGTGGAGGCGGCCTGACGTAGTATCTCGCCTGCTTGGCGTGCAGGCTTGTTGCCGCTGCCAATCCAACATAAGACGCGCCCAGCCGCATGCTCCCGCTTCTCTCCACCAGAGCGCTCCCGGGCCAGGCCGTCGCAGCCCAGCAATTCAACTCTTCCCCCAGTGCTCATCACATGCCGCCCGTGGTGAAGTGTGACGACGACCCGATCTACTCCTGCTGCTCCAAGCGGCTCCTCCGTCTGCGCAAGTGGAAGTGAAGCCGACGCCCCCGACGACTCCCAACGCACCAATCGTCTCCCGCTCGCCCCCACGCAGCTGCCCGCCATGGCCGCCCTCTTCGTCGACGAGGCGCAGAACAGCGCCCGCAAGCGCAGCATTGCCGGGCCTGGCCGCCGCCAGTCCATCCAGCTCGAGGGCCTCACTGACGCTGACAAGGCTCTCGCTACCCAGTTTGGCTACAAGCCGGTCAGATGTCCCCCCGCCACTTCACTTCGCCCACGCGCGATCGCTGACTGCCGAGCAGGTCTTCAAGCGTGAGTTCGGCTACCTGTCGACCTTCTCGTTTGCCGTGAGCATCAGTGGTTTGTTTGCAACCGTCGCCACCACCTTCTCCTACCCGCTCACCTCCGGCGGCGCCTCCGCCGCCGTGTGGTGCTGGCTGATCTCCGGTGCCGGGTGCATGTGCATTGCCTGCTCGGTTGCAGAGCTCGTTTCTGCTTACCCGACTTGCGGTGGTCTGTACTACACCGTGTCACGCCTCGCCCCCAAGGAGTGGGTTCCCTCCATTTCGTGGGTCGATGGCTGGGTGAACCTGCTTGGCCAAGTTGCGGGCGTTGCCTCTTCCGAATATGGCTCCGCCCAGCTCCTGCTCGCCGCAATCTCCATGGGCACTGACTTCAAGTGGTCGGCCTCCACTGGCGCGACCGTTGGCGTCATGGCCGCTCTCACCGTCATCTGTGGTCTCATCAACTCTCTCTCCACCTACTGGATGGAGAAGATGACCAAGACCTATGTCATCTTTCACGTCTGCGTCCTGGTCTCGTGCTGCATTGCTCTGCTCGCCAAGACTGAGCCAAAGCACGAAGCCGACTACGTTTTCACCCACGTGGAATCAACTACTGGTTGGTCTCCAATCGGCTGGTCTTATCTCTTTGGCTTCCTGTCAGTCTCTTGGACCATGACCGACTACGATGCCACTGCCCACATCACCGAAGAGTATGTCAGAATTCACACTCGAAAGTCTATTTCAAGCTAACGGAGTCAGGATCAACGAACCTGAAATCAAGGCACCCTGGGCCATTTCCATGGCCATGGGCTTCACCTATGTTGCCGGATTTCTCTTCAACATCGTCCTCGCCTTCTGCATGGGCGATCCCAATGATATCCTCAACTCGCCCATCGAGCAGCCCGTCGCACAGATCTTCTTCAACTCTCTCGGCAAGGCCGGTGGTGTCTTCTTCACCCTCTGCGCCTTTCTCATCCTGCAGTTTGTCTGCTTCACCGCCACCCAAGCGCTCGCCCGCACTGTCTTCGCCTTCTCACGCGACCGCCTCGTGCCCGGCGCCCGCTACTGGACCAGGATCGACAAGAGGTAAAGCCCCCCAACCAGCCAACCTTCCATCGCTCCGCAACACCCATCTCATCCCAAACAGCCCCGCTGACCATCCCCTCACCAACAGAACCGGTACCCCCATCTACGCCGTCTGGTTCAGCATCTTCTGGTGCATCGCCATCAACCTCATCGGCCTGGGCTCCTACACGGCCATCGCCGGCGTCTTCAACGTCTGCGCCATCGCCCTCGACTGGTCCTACATCATCCCCATCGCCTGCAAGCTCATCTTCAACAAATTCGAGCCCGGCCCCTGGCACCTCGGCCGCTTCTCGCCCTTCGTCAACGCCTGGGCCTGCCTCTGGACCCTGTTCGTCTCCATCATCTTCATCCTGCCCACCGAGCGCCCCACCACCGCCGAGAACATGAACTGGGCCGTTGCCTACCTGCTGGCCATTTTCGCCGCCGCGATCGGCTACTGGTATCTGGGCGGCCGGAAGTGGTATACGGGGCCGTTGGTCGAGACGGAGGGCGTGGAGGTTGGTGCCGGGTCAAGTCGGGATAGCGAGGAGAGGGTTGAGGAGAAGCATGCGTTTGAGAGGGCCGCGGGGGTGTCGGAGGAGAAGAAGAATTGAGCGTTGTCTGCTTGGTTTCGTTGAAATGTGTTTGGGGATGGGCTTCGGAAGATGTCGGCAATCTCTCGAACGATTTCATGGGTAGGGTTTTTAGAGTTCGGGGTGGGAAAAGAGATGGTCGGGAGGTGTTTTGATTGATGGTTTATGTTCCCTGTGTTTTGTACAGCTTGATACCTACGCAGCGGGCTAATCGATACGATTGAATGATGTTTGAAGTCTTTGATGAAACACCACGTGCCAGCCGTGAATCTTTCACGTGCTGAGATCTCAACGAAGAGTAATAAACCCACAAACTTCCGATTCCAAGAAGCATTGTCTCAGATGTCATAGGAAATGATTTACGTTCTCCAAAACAGCATGAGGCGGAAACAATGATTTTTTTTCGTGATATATCTTGTGTAGCCAGCAGCAGGATACATGTTTCGCGGATTCATGGCCGCTGGTTCGTTGATGCGACAATGTCCTGCAGGATCCGTTAGGGCTATTCGTCAAGGTCTGAGCTAATTGCGCACTCCGCCTAGTGAAATCAGCCTTATAGGCGCTAAGATACCCATAAGCATTCCACAACCAATAGCAGAACGTAACGTGTTGAGGCTGCGCTAATGTGGGAAATGGCTGCCTGATTACTCCCCAAACATTGATACCGCGCAACGCATTTTCCACCATGTTCTTCGATAAGAAACTTCATTTCTTCTGGATCGCGAATGTTCGAAATGTCCTCCAAACAAAGAGGCCCTAAAAGACGACGCATTGACAGCGAGCTACACGACCAATCACGCACGCCTGACAGTGCCGCGCCCGAAGACGGACCCAATGATCCCGCTCAACTTTGCGACGCATGCTCCAAGCTGGACTTGGTTGGAATGTTTGCCAAAGAATCAAAGACGACGTTTATGGGTTCTCTTACAAAATACACAAGTCCAGACTGCCCGTTCTGCCGTTTGATCTCCGAATCGATCAAGACCTCCTGGGGAGCTTTTTGGGATTCCGCAAAGCTCTGCTCGGAGTCAAGACGGCTTCGGAAGAAGACCAACTTATATATTAAGAGCCAGGGCTGGTGCACTTTCAATCATTTGAACGATTCGGGAAGCGCAGCGTGGGTGCAACCACGGCTTCTATTGGCTATGAGCAACTGGCCGCCGGAATTTGAGCTGGGAAGACCGAAATCGTCGCATATAGACTTGGACTCTCGCTTCCCCTTCGGAGAACTCGAGCTCCTCCCGGAGTTCCAGAAGCCTTTCAAGGCTACCGACGGACCCATGGTCTTGCGACGGGCGGTTGGGAAGCACGTTGATGTACGTATCATACGAGACTGGATCGAGAGCTGCAACTGCAAACGTCACCAGAATACGCAAGCAGGCCTTGGCTCTGTCCAGAAGAGAGGATTGCGTCTGATAGACGTGATTGACGGACGTCTTGTCCAGGGCACTGGGAACGAAGAATATTTGGCTCTTTCGTACGTTTGGGGGAAGGAAAATAGCTCCCTCGTCAAGACATCTACCGGTACGGTCGAATCACTGAGCAGACACTCCGCCCTCAAGAATTCCGTCACGCCCTTAGGAAAACGAATTCCTCGTACAATACTTGATGCCATGGAATTGGTTAGACGAATGGGCCAAAGGTATCTTTGGGTGGATGCTTTGTGCATTATCCAAGATAATGACGAGGAGAAGAGGAGTATGATTCACGGAATGGATCATATTTACGAGAACGCTATGGCCACAATCATTGCCGCCTCTGGCACTGATTCCGATGCGGGTCTTTCTGGAATAAGCCCTCGAGCCCTTGAAAAAGTAACTGAGATCAGGATCGATGATCAGAACCTCGAAATCGTCCACGCCCGGAAGTCACTTTCGGAACAAGTTCGACCGTCCCATTGGAACACAAGAGGATGGACGTTTCAAGAGCAATGCCTCTCGCAGCATTGCTTGTATTTTACCGAAAGCGAAGTGTTTTTTACCTGTCCGGCATCGAAAAGACAGGAAAGAGAAGGCTATACTCAAGAGCTCCAAAATGAAACAACTAGCCTTACGCTCCGGAAAGGACCACCTTGTTGGCGCCGTCATGGGGAAAAAGATCCTGACCCCGACCTGTGCCCACGTATCAACGGTTCATTCTCGAGTTTCAAACATGCGGTCATGGATTACACGAGGAGACACCTTACCTACCCGAACGATGTATTGAACGCGTTTTCGGGTATATATCAACGCCTATCTGCCTCTGAAGCCGACGGATATCTGGGTATTGAAGTCTCTCAGGGAGTTTCTTTGCAGTTCCTACCAGACTCTCTCTGCTGGTTTCCTTCGAATGGCGCCTCCATACGCGAGATTGATGCGGACTCCACCGGCGGAATCGAACTTTCAAGTTGGTCCTGGGCTTCGTGGATAGGAGGAGCCGAATTTCTTGGCGGCGGGAATACCAGCTTCATTGCTATAGAGCCTGTCTTTGATGCTGATTCTTCCACGGAAGTCTTTGTTGATGAATGGCATCTCAAATCCGCAGAAGGAAACCAGGTCGTCATTGCACCAAAATGGAAAGCCAGGCTTAAGCCAAAACCTAAACCTGGCTCTTTCAGAATAACACATTGGTTGGATTCACTGGAGCGGAAGTGTAAAAGGACAAAGAAGGGCAAGGACACAGATAGTTTCATTCTTTCCAAAGGGCAGCTTGGGTTCTGGGCTCCATGCTTTTCTTTTAAACTCCCATTCTTGAAGGTCTTCGAACGGAATTTGACACGATGGCAGTTCTCTACAGAGCACATACGGTCGCTTGAAGAACAATTCAAGTTCAACGGGTTCTACAATGGCTTTTTTCGTTTTGATGATGGTAAGTATACACAGGTTGATGAATTTGTACTACTTTTGCAACACACTGCTGAGCTCGTCGCATTGGGCGTCACCAATGAGAATGGCGTGTCAACTAGAATTGGGATTGCAGTATTCATGGTGTGGGAGAATACAGATGGAATTTTAGAACAGGCAGATTGGACGTGGAGATATATAAAGCTGGGATAGAGCACGAACATAGATTCAACTACCATCCCTTAGTCTAGAAATGTGAAACCCTCGAAGCGAGCGACTACCCAAAATTGGCTCCAGCTTTCTACACAATCAGTTACCGTGATACAAAAGCAAATGCAGGATACAGTCAAAGATGCTGAAGTGCAATAAAGCTACTTTCGGAGTAGAATAAAAGTTATTAAATGTTGTTCAGATAACAGATTTAGCAAGATGTATCATTTTCACTGCAAACGACAGTGAAAGGAAGAAGTGAGGCTCGTTCTCGTTGTAGCCCTTGGAACATCTAATTCTACTTAAGTCACTCCAGCTTGTATGGAATATGGCTGTGAGGCGCGCTGCGTCCACAGGCCCTCAAAAGCTAACGATGATTAAAGCCTTGCGTCTCCTGGACCACCAATCACATCACGCATTTCTCTCTTCGCCCCTGCTGTCATAAACCCAAACTTCCCCATCACAGCATCTGCCTTGGACTCCCATGACCACTTATGAACCAACTTCTCCTCCAGCTGTCCGGTCATCGAGTCAACCACAAACTCACCAAGAAGCGGTAAGAACTTCCAGCCATGCAGGGAGCCTCCAGTAGCAAGCTGCAGGTTGGCGAATCTCGGATGGGAACAAATCAAAAACTCGCCGTTGGTAGTCTGCTCGAGCCTAGCACAAGCTCACTGTCAGCGATGAGTCCCCTCCCGGCTTTCAAGGCGAACCTACCAGCAGAACTTCGTTTTGGCGAAGGGTCGATCAGCGAACTGTGGGGCAATCTCTCTCAACTCATCGCGAACGCTCTGTTCCATCTCCCGCGAGAACCTCTGCATCGGATCATCCAGCGCCGTCCGAGGATACGAGACCCGATAAGTCCTCGAAGAGTCTTCCGGGTCCTTGAGCGAAACGGTGTTGCGCATGCCGCCGGTCCGCCGAAGAACCTTCAGGAGACCGCCGATGGGCGTGAAGAGGTTGAAGCCGGTGACCAGGTTGGTGTGGCAGGCGATACCCTTGTACCGCTCGTACTCCGCGGGCGTGAGTTGGATGTAAGCAATGCCGACCGCGTTCGCTTCCATCTGCTGGTCGAGCCGGATCAGGCGACTGGACCAAGCTCCTGTCGCGAGGATGGTCTTTTCAGCACGCACGGTGCGGCCGTCCTCCAGCACCACGCCCTCGACGGACGATCGATCCGCACTGTAAAGGAGGCGGTCCACTGGCGTGCCCAGAATGAAGTTGACGTTCGGCTTCGAGCGGCAGCGGTCGTAGTAGACCTTGACCATGGCCTCGGCATTCACCGTCGCACAGCGCTTGCTGGTGTATCCCTTGACCCATTTCCGTGCGCGGCCCAGCTCTTCCTCAGGAACTGGTTGCGCTGTTTCCCCGTTCAGGTGGCGAAATACGTCCGCGTGGGTTTTCAACTCGTCCCACGCGGAGCCGCCCCGCTTCTTCACCTTCTCAAGCATCTGCGCCCATAGGGTTTCGAATTCGCCGGGCTGCCCATCTGTGCAGAAGGTGAAGCCCTGTTGATAGTAGTGCGGTCGAAGCTCGGGATCGCTTTCGATCAAGGCCTGGGCCTTCAGCGCTAGCCTCTCGTAGTCATCGTCTACGTAGTCTGTTTGGACAAGTTAGCTTTCCCTCGTGGATCCCGGGTTCTGTCAAAGCAGACCTGGTCGAATGATTCTGCTCGTGTCAACACTTGTACCGTCGGGTACCGGAGGAGTCTGGCGGTCGATGATTGTGACGGTCGTGGAAGGAAATCGTCGGGTAATTGCAAGCGCTGTTGAGAGACCGAAGACTCCGGCGCCTACGATGATAACGGAACCAGGGAAAATTTGCGCCATATTGGAGATTGACTTGATCGAATGCGCCGATGGTCTTGTTTAGAAACGGAATTAGACTGACGGACGTCGCAGGCCGGTTCAAGCTCTGTGGTGGATGTCTCAAACATCTCTTCGGGCAGAACTCTGCTCTTTAAAAGTTACATGAATGGGCTGATAGCATGTTAGCACTTTCCCATGTCGGTGTTCTGTGTGGTTTTTAGTGTTGACGCGAAAGTGAGCGATGTGGATTGCGGATATCGCATCCGTGTTTTCCCCGCACGGATATGACACCCGCTTCTCATGCGGAGGCGATTCCCGAGTCTCAGGGTTGCTAACCACGCCACTCGTGATGGCTTTTGCATGTGGTAATCAGTTCGGCTCAGTCCTCGATTCAGCTTCAGTGGGCTGTCATGACTTTTTTTTGGAATCCTGAAAGCCCGGTCACTGGTTTGCACGTTGTATCCTGACGACGTCCTGGTTGACATTGGAAGCATGCAAAGCCATTGTCTATTAAAGTTTCAATAAGAGCTATGCAATCGATAAACATGACTGTGGTTTGTACCCCCAGGACGCAATCCCGTCCCCGGGATGCTTTTGTCAATCATGACTAAAGTAACATGAGCTTGAAGTCTTTCTCAACACAAGCCGACACTAGCGAACAACTTGGTGCCTGGAGAGCAATTCTTCCCGGCGAAGCTTACTGCACAGGCGGATGTGTGTGCGTAGTCGTCCACCCGCGTGGTGAAGAGCGATGGCCGGTTCCGGATCGTTGTGCTGACGGGAGATATCAAAGTCCGGAGCAGCTGCAGCGGGTCTCAAGGCTGTGTGAGAGCTTATCTGGCGGGGAGTCGTTTACCAGACACTTTCTCCCTCCAGGACAGAAGTTCAACTCTCTGATTGATGTCATGGCGATTCACTGTGCCCCAAGGCCAGAGGTTGAGCTATTTGACTTTCCAGAGATCTTGCGAGTTGGACGACGTAGAGAATTTCCTTGTGGACGAGAAAATGGGCCATATCACTGAGATAATAGACCTGGGGGCTGCCGGATTCTCGCCTTTCGGCTTCGAGCTTCACGTGCTTTAGCAAGTCACTGGTTTGTGGACCATTGAACCTATTAGCACTGGTGGCTATTGTTAGCAATGGACGTGGTACGAAAATTATCTCCACACAAAACACGCCCAGAACAAACTCAAGTGTAAAATCTAAGAATGGTTCCGCTCCAAGCCAAAGGCTACTTGCTGTCCAAAACAACCGAATTCATACAAGTCAACGCAAGTTTATAGAACGATAGTACCCAATAAATTCATTCATTCACTAAAATCCTATTCTATACCGTGGTATTTCTTCAATTATCTTCCATGACCACATCCTCAGCAGCACCCACAAGCAGCTCGCCCTCTTCCAGACCATCAAATGCCGCTTCATCTTCCGCTTCGTCCTCTTCTTCATCAGTTCCCTGCTCTCCACCATTTTTCGCAGCCTCCGACACATCTACCCCTTCAACCCCCACAACCGCCTCGCTACCCTCCCTCAACAGCTTCAAAACCGCCTGATCCGACGCCTCCGTCTCCGCATCCACGCGACTACTCCCCTCAACCCAACCACTTATCCACCGCTCCCCAATACCCACCCTACACCTAAACACACCATTCGCCCCAGCTCCTCCTGTGCGACTCTCTCCTCCACCTCCATCATCGCCAGCAGGACTACCATCACCACCACCACCACCATCACCCCCATCCACCCACTCCCACCTCACCCTCTCATTCCTCGCCAACCTCCCAAGCAGCTCCTTCGGATGCAAACAATCAACCCCATCCCTCAACACCCTCTCCAACACCCCCACCAACCCAATCCTCTCCAAAAACCCCTCACAAGCCCCCATCCCATCACCCTCACCACCACTTGAATCCACAAACACCGCCCCCAACACCGCTTCCACGAGGTCCGAAAAGAACTTATCCGCCCCCACCTTCGCCAACAGCCGCCACGGATACCGCTTCGCGCCGCGCAGCTCCCGCCATATGTCGGCGCGGTGCAGGTCGTGGCGGGCGGTGGCGGCGGCCTGGGCGGCGAGGATGGTGGGGGCGGTGTGGCGCATGAATTGCCAGAGGGATTTGCGGGTCGGGGTGGTGGTTGTGGGGAGGGGGGGTTGGGCGTTGGTAGTGGGGGGAAGGGCAGCGACGTCGGTGCGTGGTTCGAGGATGGCGGTTTCCATGCAGAGGAAGGCGAGGAAGGGGGCGTTGACGAGGGCGGTGCGGATGGAGTGCATGGTCCAGTGGGGGAGCTCGTTGGGGGCGTAGCCGCGGGGGGGTGGGGTGGCGGGGTTAGTTGGGGTGGTGGTGCGGTGCGCGTGGAGGCGGCGGACGACGAGGTAGTCGAGGATGGCGTCGCCGAGGAACTCGAGGCGTTGGTAGGATGAGGTTGCGGCTTCGCGGTAGGAGGTGAAGGATGGGTGGGTGAGGGCTTCGAGGAGGAGGTATTTGTTCTTGAAGGTGTAGCCGATGAGCTCTTCGAGGCGCTCGAGGTGCAGCTTTGCGGCTGAAGTATGCTCTTCTGCGGCGTGCTCGGAGAGTATCTTGCGTGAATTGGCCATTGGGAGCCATGGAACGTTTGGGAGAAGTGTGGATACACAGAGCTGAGCCTTAGCAATGCCGCCCTCTACGTACGCAGTGCCGATCAGGGATTCGATGACATCTGCCAGGATCTTTGTTGAGAGCGGGCGTGTTTCTGGGGTTTGGGTAGCAACCTCTGCGGACGCGAGAATGTCACCAACGTATCGCGGGCGCCACTTCGCTCCAGTAAAAGCTTTGGTGATGATGAACTTGTCGAGCCCGGCACGAAGCGAGGCTTTCGAAAGTGAACCGTTTGAGACGACCCGGTCCTTGCGTTCGGTGAGATAGCTCTCTGGCCAATGAAGGTGATATGCCATGAGTTGCACCGCCGTGCAGAATTTGAGAATACAGTCGCCCAGAAACTCTAGTCTCTGGTAGTCCTCTTCGTTCGTAGATGATGCAGTGACGGCGCGAAGTACCAACTCATAGTTAGTGAAGCCTACCGGCTTGACGACCGTAGTGCAAAGCTCTTGCACGATCATAAAGAGCTCGTAACGATGGAGAATGGACGGCAAGAATACCGCGAAGATAGAATAAGAAGCCGGCGACCTGTCCATCAGGAAGTCCTTTGCTGGAAGCATGTACACTTTCGTGTACATACTGTGCTGCGCGAGATCTCTTATAGGATGCAAAAAATCTCGACGCTTAGGGAAGCCCGAGAAGGTAATTTGCACAAGATGCTCATCGCCGTTGTGGTCTTCATGACCTCCTTCCGCATCATCCATCTCCATATCGAGGGTTTGAAAGCCTCGGAACATGAGGAGATGGTTTTCGACATCTATCTGCCGGACCAGACCGATAGGTGGATTCATTCCCGCCTGAATCTCTGCGTACACATCGAGCGCGGACACTCTTTCGTCGGTAAAGATACTCCGCTGGCTCAGTCCATCGACGAAATTCTCGTAGGCGGAGACGAAGACGAGAAAGTCGTATCTCTCCTCGGCCATACGCGAGCCAAATACCGAGCACAGTAGCGCACGGGTAGAGTTCTGAAGTAGCTTCACTTCGTTCGCACTCAGGAGTACTGTGTCAATCGATTCGCTTGTCAGGACGTACCGAACATCCTCGTTCCAGTGCAGGAGAAAATCTGGAACCTCTGGTATAGGATGGGGCATGAGAAGCACCAAGCTTATTGGCTGCGAATCGAGCCCAATCGAGATTCTTGTTCTATACCAAGTAGTCGATGGTGCCAGCGCGTGCATAGCGTTCGCGACCGCAAGCCACGGATCGAGCCGTGGGGTAACTTGGAGCATGGATGGCCTTTTCTCCATTAATACGACGTCGGGCTCGTCCTCTTCATCATTTAGAAGAGGCAAGAGATTGTCATTCACCAAGCCGGCCTTGTGTAGAGCAATGTAAGCCTGAAAGGCAGCATCCTTTCTGGCTGCTCGTTCCGTCAGCCAGGATCCTGCGCTTCGATGCTGGCGGATTTTGGCGTTGACTGAGGTTGGTAGTGTGACGGTGGCTGTAATCAGGTCGTCTGTATCTTGCTTGAAAGAAAACCGAGGCCTCAGATCCACATGTTGTCCACCTCCAAGTATGGCACAGAAGTGATAAAGATGCTGCATCGCGTTATCCAGCGTAAGGAGAGCCCTAAATTTGTTAGCAAGCAGCTTCTTGAAAAATCTCAGCAACTTACCCAGTGCTCTCACAGCGGTAAAGTGCCTCTCCCTCTTCATCAAGCTCTTCACGAGCCTTGGCAGCTTGTATTTCGCGAAGGTCATTCAGGTACGCTTTCTTCATCTCTTCTTCCAATGCCAACCACTTTTCCGGAGAGTGCGCCAGAGGAGAGTTCTCAGGCAGCATGATGACAAACTTGGAATCCTGCTTTCTCGCCCGCCCACGACGTTGAATGAAAGACTTGAGGTTCTTCGGAGGTTCATAGCAAATGACAATATGGCAGTTAGACACGTCGATGCCCTCTTCAAGCACACTGGTCGCGATGATCAGGTTTTTCCTCCCGGCCCGGAAATCATCAAGAGTCTGCTGTTGGTGCTTGACTTCGACCAGATCGCCTATTCCAAGGTGAGATCTTCGATGCACTGTCATGGAAGTTCCTACAAAAGTGCCAATGTTGAGCAGCTTCTGCAGTTGCGGATGATTAGATAGCACATGGTCCATTGCCGCCACAGTGGCTCTTTGTTCAACAAAGACGATGCCAGTGAAACCTTCTCGAGACTCTGCCAAGAGGAGTTCAATCAACTCAAGCAGCTTTGGCGACAGGTTCAGATTTGGATCTCCATCCTGACTTATGGAAGGCGATGCTGCAATACGAGAGAGTATGTCGTGAAGATAGTTGCTTTCTTCTTCAGACCAGTCAAAAAGAAGGTGGGTTGAATTGGCCAGGGAACTCTCGAACTTTGCAACGCAGCTCCGGACATAAAAGTCCGTGGCAGAGCCGCCGAGGTCGTTATATATGGCAAGCGCTCGAGAGTAGAGCTTCTTCAGCTGTTCGTGAATGTAAGTCTTCCGGTTGGTCAATATCTTCTCCAGTTCTCTTTGAATGTCTGGCTTGATCTCGTCGTCTGCCTCTGCTGCTTTCTGCCGCAAGCTGATCACGTAAGGGTCTTCCAAGATGTTGTATCCATGGTAGGTGGCACTCAAAGCAGCAAGGACAGGCGGGCCATCAGATGGAGACAGTGAGTGACCCGGGTATTTGAGCTTGACAAGCTCAGGTCTATGGGTGAATCGAAGCAGTTCTGTGCGATTGACTTTGGGCGTTTTCGCGATAGCATTAAGACTCTGTTCAATAACCCTGCGCAGACGTTAGTGACTCACAGACTTAGTCTGAGAACAAACTTACTCCAGGCCACTAGCCTTGGCACTCACGACGGGGCTCGCTGTCAGACCGAGAATTTTGGGCAGCACGTCCCGATGACCATTGAGCAACAAGGGATGGTAGAAGTTCTGCATGATTGCGCTCGCTGGGTGATTTCCTCGGCACATATGCGCTTTGATAAGTCAGAGACGGACACTGTGACGATGAGAGGGAGAAACTTACCTTCATCGAATATCAGGAGAGCAATCTTGGCCAACTTCACAAATCCGTGGGTCAAGGCATCCAGCAAGACAGCTGGTGTAGACACGACAACGCGAATGTTCCTGAGGACAGCATCCCAGATGCTCTGATCTGTCCACCGGTCGACATTATCATTGCCACTAAGGAAGCGTAGCTGATGCTGCGGCAAGTACTTTTCGAAAAGGCAGGCTTGCTGGTGGCAGAGAGTGACGGTCGGGGCGAGAAACCACACCAACTACGGGCATGTGAGAAGTGTAGCACAACAGCGGACGAAGGAGAGACGCAGACCTTGTCGGTTTCACAGCTTTCCAGCTCAGCTGCGGCTCGGGAGATTGCGCTGTAATTAGTCAGTGCCGGGCCGAGCTACTTAGAGGTTGAGGCTGTACATGTGGGTCTTGCCGCTTCCAGTGTCCATCTATTGCACAGATCAGCTCGAGGCGCACCCGCCTAGTCATTGGCAACCCACAGCGACGATGATATTTTGCTTCAAGCTCTCCTCGACCATCTCGGCCTGGTAGGACCGGAGGCGGATGGAAGCCAGGTCATCGTCCGAGGAGGCCATCGGGAGAAGCAGCAGTGGCGGTCGGCAGTAGCGGGCGAGCTGAAGCGGTCCTCTTCAGGGTGGGCGAGTCAAAGCATGGTGGTGACAGGCGTTTGCGGCGTCGGTGAGAAGGCTGGCCAAATTGCGGGCGGCGAGCACACACAACAGGCGACCTGCAGCAGCAGCACATACCAACCCTCCTCTGCGTTACGCATCTCCGAAAGCCGAAACAGAACACAATCCCTATCACGGCCTCGGCATTTGAATCATCCTCTGCGCCCCGAAAACGACGTCAAGAGGAAGCGTCCGGTCCAGACCCCTAAAGCGCGCGAAGTCACGTGCATGCGATCGCCGCACAGCCTCGTTGCAAAGCCCCGAGCTTGAGCTTCTTTCTCGCTCACCCTCGCACGCCGAATCAACTTTGGCCTTTGCCTGACTCACCCCACAGCCTCCTCGCCGCGATCTTCAATGCGCATAAGCGCCCCAGGCCACAACCAGTGACACCACGAGCGCAGCACGGCGGAAACTCCACGCCATGAGCCGTCTTTCCGACTCGGCGTCGGCCGTGCCTTGAGCGCTGACGACGACACCCCTGCCGCATTCCCGTCCTGTGCGCCACACTGCGCCCGCGGAGACGTGCGTTTGTGTCAGAAACGGCCACAAAGCCCCGTGTGCCAACGTCATGCCTTACAAGGCCCGTCACCCAGGCAAAACCCTACCCTTCATCCTGACTCGCGGCACGGCCTCCACGGTCTCCGGCAAGCAAAGACCTAGGAAGGGGGCATAAAAGTCCGCTCCACCCCTCGCTGCCATGGACATCATCCAGCTTCCACACGATCCACTCACTCCCACACTACCAACGACTACCGCGGGCGTAGAGAGCAATCCATCACAAGCTCAAGCCGCGACCCTCTAACCACCCGCCTACCTACCTACCTACCACCCACCCACCCACCCAACCAAACATACCCTCCCCACCCCCTTTACCCCCCCGGCCGCCGCCGCCGCCTCCTCCACACCCATCCCCACCATGTAAAGCGACCGCAGCCTCTTCTCCCATGGCCACAGCCTCTTCTCCCACGGCCACAGCCTCTTCTCCCACGGCCACAGCCTCTTCTCCCACATCCACAACCACGCCCACGACCAAAAAAAAGCGCCTCTCCTGGAAAACCTCGAGCAGCAAAAACCCGAACAGAAACTCATGGGCCAGCACCACCACCACAGCGGAGGCAGCGGCCCCCCACCGCAGCCGCGCAGCCACCATAGCAGCGGCCCTGGGTTTACAGCGCGAGGACGAGGAGGAGCGCCGCCGCAGCACCAGTACAGTCCTAGCCACGGCGGTCATGGGCATCACAGCGGAAGCAGCGTCTTCGGCTGTGGATCTGCGGGGCACTGGGTCGGAGCACCACCGCCGCAGCACCAGCACCATTTCTGTGGCAGCGGCGGCGGGGGAGGAGGAGGTTGTTTCGCCGCGCCGGGAGAAGAAGGGTTTGGGGGTTGTCACTACTACTACTACTACCACCACGACGGTGGAGCGCCGGCAGGAGGTGGGTTGGGTGGAGGCTTGGGAGGCTTTTGGGGTTAGTATGGCGGTGCTGGTAAGGGTTTTTGGGGGGTTGTTAAGGGTTGTTGTGGTGGTGCTGGGGGTGGTGGGAAGGGGGGTTATGGGCGTTGGGGAGAGGGTGGAGAGGGCGTTGGTGGAGAGGGTGATGGTGATGGAGGAGGAGGAGGAGGAGGATGAGGAAGGGGATGGAGATGGTGAGTAGGTTGGGATACCCGGATAGAGGTTAGAAAAAGTGTTGTAGTAGATGTGAGAAAGAAAAGAGATTTTGAAGATACATTGCGGAAAGTAGGGGTGTTGGTCTGTTCCGGATGTTTCACCTATCGTCACTAACTTCACGGAGGTCTGGAAGAGTATAATCAGGCTTTAAATAAAGAGATCGACATTTCAAAGAAAAAAAAAGCAGCTGAACCAAATCTCGGGGTGACTGATTTTCAACTTCATGAAAGCAGTCACTCGCAGAGGGATTTCCCGTCGGACGACCACGTCACAGAGCATTACACAGATTGTACCCTAACAAAAGACGTAAGCCGGAAACCCCCCAGACCAAGAGGAAGTGGAGTAGAGATATTCAACTGGTCTTGATTTCACGGAGTAATGGAGTTTGCCAGGTCAGCGTTCGGGTTGCCTAGAATGGAAGACCGGAGGGGCTAGGGTACCCCACTGCGGTTGCCGGCTGTACAATTTTGACGACGGCAATACCGACGACTGAAATAAATCACAGGCCCCTAGAAAGAGACAAACCACGTTAAGAGTGACAGCGAACATGGCAAGCGGCTTGATAACAATCGTATTGGAATGATTCTCGAAATTCCGGAAAGATTAAATTGCTTTTTCTATCTCAATGCAGCCATGCGCTGCGGATATTCTTAGAACCAACTCGGGAAACCAACCCGCTCAGCTGCCATAAGCTCGTCAATCATATACACACAAGTCTCGTCTATGCGCGCTTGCCAAACACCTTGTCATAGCCAACCAAGGTGAACCTGAAGCGAACGTTGTCATTGTTGTAGACGCGTTCCACGGCCTGCTTGCAGCCCTCCTCAGAGATATCGATCGTCTCGACCCAGCTCTTGACGTTCTGCTTGGCGGCAAGCTCAAGCATCTCAATCATCTCCGGACGGTTACCAATGTGCGAGGCGCCCATGTAGCAGCCGTTGGGAGCGAAGGCCTGGGCCTGGATCTGGGGAAGCGGGTTGTCGGGGAAGCCGACCATGTGGAAGGTGCCATTGACCTTGAGGGTGCTGAAGTAGTCGGGCAGGTTGAACTTGTCGGTGGCGTCGGCGGTGTTGATGATGAAGTCGAAAGCGAACTTGTACGGCTCGGCCCAGCCCTTCTCCTTGGTGACGATGAATTCCTTGGCACCAAGCTTGAGAGCATCCTCCTTCTTGTTGGGGCTGTGAGAGATGGCGTAGACCTCAGCGCCGAGGGCCTTTGCGAAGAGAATACCGAAGTGGCCGAGACCGCCGCTAGTGGTCTTGTTAGCACTAGGACGAGATTGTGGATAAATAGAAGCGATTATGTAAAAACTCACATTCCAACGATACCGATCTTCTTGCCCGGGCCAGCTCCTAACCGCTTCAGAGGGCTGAAGACGGTCAAGCCAGCGCACAGCATAGGCGCCGCGAGGCTGGTCTCAAGAGAGTCGGGAATCTTGAAGGTGAAGTACTCGTGCGCGCGCACGTGGCTGGAGTATCCGCCCATAGAAATGGTGCCATCCGGGTAGGGAGCACCGTAGGTGTCGACGGAGTTGGGGCAGTAGTTCTCCTGGTCGGCCTTGCAGTTGTCGCAGGTCAAATCGGCGCCAATCTGGGCTCCGACGCCAACGCGGTCGCCGACCTTGACGGTTGTCACGTCCTTGCCGACATTGACGACCTTGCCGATGATCTCGTGGCCGACGCACAGAGGGAGCGGGATGTCAGAGCCCCAGCCGCCGGTGATGGTGTGGACATCGCTGGCGCAAACACCGCAAGCGTCAATGGCAATGTCGACGTCGCGGTCGCCGAAGGGCTTGAGCTTGAACTGTTGCGAGGAGGGGCAGTCAGCGATGGTGGGGCAGCGGCGGGGCGCAGAAGCGAGCGCGGCTGACCTCCTGCTTGGAGAACTTGCTCCAGTTCTTGATGTCGGTGACACAGAAGCCCTCGGCGGTCTCGGGGTAAGGCATTGTGGCTGGTGTGAAGAGGACTTGTGGGCAGAGAGGTCTGATGGAGGGGGAAGGAGGAGGAAGGGTGTTGCTGCGCGCCGGCTGAAATGGAGGGGGAGGGGCTTTAATACTGCCGGCACGGTGCAGGCATCAGTGATATCATCCCGGGCGCGCGAAAGTGAGCCGATGCAGGCAGCGTGTGGGATGGACTGGGTCCGACTCAATCGCCATCAAGAAGTCCATGACGTGTTTCGCGTGGTGCGCATCATCGTTCTCCGCTGCAGCCCAGCCCCGCGACAGACGCCTCTGACAGCTCCCGCACACGCGCTGGGGAGAATCGATTCCCCGGTCTGGCAGTTCGACTCGTGGCGCGCTGGTAGAGCTCTGCAGGTGTCGCGGGCGCAGCAAAAAGTCATCGCAAGCCCCGGAGACGTCATTTTGCCACCAATCACGATGGCACCCCGCGCCGGCGCCCGTCGGGGAACGGGCATCTCCTCCGCTGGCCGAGCGACTGGCGTCCAGAGCAGACGCCGACCAGCCCGCCTGGCCCGCCCGGCACACCTGCAGCCGTTGCCGCCATCGGGCCGTTACAGGCGCACTGCACGCTCGAACGCGACGGATTTGTTTACGGGCAAGCAAGCCGATGACGCGCGCGGGCTGGCTGTTCTGGCCGCTGTCTCGCGCTGCCCCGCGTTCGGCTCACCTTCCGCCACCGACGCGCACGGCCAGCATTCCTGGGCATTCCTGGCGCGCCAATCAGGCGCATCGCGCGCAGCCCGGAACACGAGAGCCTCCGCGACGCGTCGCGTGACGGCTGGTACGAGGCCTGGGCCGGGCAGCGTTCGCGACAGCCTCCCTGGCTTCCCCAGATCCCCGAACCGGCATTCCGAAGGATTGCGGGGTGATCTGCCCGCTTGGGGATCCCGGCCCCGCGACGGCTGCTTTCCCATCCTGACGCTTCCGGCCAACGCGCTGCTGCGCGCGCAAACGCGGGGAACCGCCGTTGTATAAAGGCCGCGCGCCGTGCTGCGACGTGACGTGGGGGCGCTCCAGACTGCCATTCGCCAGCGGCACGACCATGCTTGAGACGATCAAGAGCTTGACGCCCCGAATGCGCTCGACCACCTCCTCCAAGACCATGAAGGCCGTGCGCTTCCACGGCCAGCGCGACCTGCGCCTGGAGCACATCCCGGAGCCCCAGGTTGGAAAGGGGCAGGTCAAGGTCTGTTCTGCGTCTTGGTAGCTCATTCCAGCCGCTCACACCTCACAGCTGAAGCCCGCTTGGGTCGGGATCTGCGGCAGTGGTACGACACAGCATATCTTGCCAGCACCGCCACCCAAGACGCGTCCCGCATTCCGCCGAGCCCTGCCACTGACAGTCGCCAGACCTGCACGAGTACATGGGCGGCGCGAGCCTTTGTCCCACCACCCCTCACCCAATCACCGGCGAGACCGTCCCTCTGACCTTTGGCCATGAGTTCAGCGGTGTGATCGAAGAGGTCGGCGAGGGCGTGACCGATTTCAAGGTCGGAGACCGCGTGTGCGTGCAGCCCATCATCTACGACGGGACCTGCGGCGCTTGCACAGAAGGACTGATCAACTGCTGCTACAAGAACGGCTTCATTGGGCTCAGCGGCTGGGGCGGCGGCCTGTCAGAGCACGTAGTCGCACCCCAGTCCTGCTTGTACAAGCTGCCTGATAATGTGCCCCTGGAAATCGGCGGTAGGCAACAGCCTCCCTTGTACGCGCGGTTGCTCAGCCGCACCCACTGACAACCATGCAGCCCTTATCGAGCCCTTGGCAGTTGGCTGGCACTCCGTGAATATCTCGCCCTTCAAGCCCGAATCGTCCGTCCTCGTCCTTGGCGGTGGCCCCATTGGCCTCTCCGTCATCCAAGCGTTGCGCGCACGCGGTGCTACCAAGATCATTGTCTCAGAGATGTCGCCCCGCCGCAAGCAGTTTGCGAAAGAATTCGGCGCCCACTACGTACTGGACCCTACCGTTGACGACGTACCGGCAAAGTGCCGCGAGCTTTGCGAGGGCCAAGGCGTGCATGTCGTCTTCGACTGCGCAGGCGTGCAGGCAGGCCTGGACGCGGCAGTGCATGCTGTGCGAGCCAGGGGCACCATCGTTAATATTGCCATATGGGAGAAGCCGTGCAGCATCTTTCCCAACGACTTCTGCTTCAAGGAGCGCTCTTACATCGGCGTGGCAACCTACCAGGATGGCGACTTCCAGGCTGTGCTGGATGCTATCAGCGAGGGAAGAATGAAGCCTCAAGGGATGATCACAAAGAGAATCGAGCTGGATCAGGTTGAAGCGGAAGGCTTCAGAAGTTTGATCGAGGATAAAGACAACCAAGTGAAGATTTTGGTAAGAGCGAATGCGCTGGACGTGAAATGATGGAAGAGAGTATGTAGTACGATAATGTGGCAGGATCGGCGTGTCACGATGGTAAGTTCCACCCCTTTAATTCTACCTGTATGTTCGGCCAAATTGTGCAACACGGAACACTTTTTTTTACAATGGCTCTTCTGGCCCTGAAAACTGTCCGATCAATTATTGAGTGAGCACTTGACAGGCATAACGTGTGACCATGTCTGCCTGATGCTGATTCTTCATGCAAGGGAGAAGTAACTCCAGCAAGATACACGTCGGCGAGCACAGCCTTGTCCTGTTTTGATCCAGCCACCCATTGCAGGCAACCAAGGCTCGAATATCAGTCAATCAGGAAGTCTCAGAAGCGCTGCAAATATACTTTCTGGCAACATCCCTCAGCCTGAAAGAATCTAGCCTTGCTTTCCTGTACAGACAGATATTGTTAAAGCTAGACTTTCTGCACGACGTGGACAATGAAACGTTACTATTCGATACTTTCCCTTTGCTGTTCGTCAAAAGTGAGCAATTCTTCAACCTTATCAAATTCAGCAGAACTGTGGCATCTATACGAGTGCCTAGATTAACTAGTCTCGTAGCCCAATCCTAAGAGCTACTATCACGCTCGCCCTCCACGATAACGGTCCCTCGATCACGCCTATCGCCCTCTAGTTATCTTATAGGAACGCCATTCAAGAGGATTTGCTGGAGATACTCACAGCCGTATACACCAATTTCAACATCTTCGGCCTCTACCTCACCCTCCTCGTCGGCATCATCATCATCATCATCTCCTACACCATCGAGCCTCTCGCGAGCCAGATCCAGAAGCGCCGGAAACCCAACACGTACTCGCGTCTCGAATGGTGCACTAACGAGGCTCTGCAGCTTCGACAACCCGCACACGAGGAACTTAGCCTCGGCACATGGCACGGTGGCGCAGAAGCCATCCCCTTTACCGATAGCGGAGAAAGGTTGGCGATGCTGAATATCGAGAACTCTGGTCATTCCAAGTTCAAGGCGCCGCCGGGCATCTCGACGATTTGCTCGCTCACGGCGACGAGGTCGATCTCGGGCCGTCAGAAGATGATGAGGCACGAAAGAGCGCCACTGCAGAGAAACAGGATCGTGATTGTCAAGCTGCGGAAACGGCTTGCGCTTCGTCGAGCCCAGAAGCCGAGCGGTTAGGTGCTTTTCAATCCGGCATGAGCTTTCGGGAGTGGGGTCGTATGGAGCGGCAGAGGAGTGTATCAGGTATTACAACAGGAGAGGTCAGAAGCCCTGCTGTTGTGAGTACCTTGACGTCAGAGGCTGAGCGCGAGCAGCGGGCAGAGAGTTGGCTTGAAGGATACGATCGTCAAGCCGAGAGCATCATTTCGGAAGAGACGCCGGCTGGATCGGGAACTCCCCAACACGGTAGAAGTAGCAACACCGTAGCGCCGAGATGAGAAGACAATTTAAAAAAGCAGGGAGAACAGTCTGGCGCTAGGTAGTTACCGAAGGGTATGGCAGCCGACGGATAGCACATCTCAACAGCACTGATCACGCCTACATCCAGCTTGTTCGTCAGGAGCTGAAGCATTTATCCGGATAAGGGAGTGTTTCAGAGCACTTGCGAAGGCGATCTGGATGAATGCTTCAGCTCCCTGCGTAGTTCTGCTTGCTGAGAGTGAGTCAAGCTAAGCGTCGGCTGCATATTTTGTCCACCCCTTGCTTTTAGCCCTTTAAGCATCAATCTAAAAGCTAATCGCTCTCTGGTTCACTTATTCAGCTGAGGAGATAGAGAACAGCCCAACCACATTGGGTGTTCTCTACGTAGTGGTCTCTAGCAGGATTGAGCCGAAATGAGCGCCGAACCGTTTTATCCACCCCGCAAATGGGAACGGCGGACGTGCGATTCCCACATCACATGCAGAGCTAGCGAACCGGGCCGTCAGGGCAAAGCAAGGAAACTGCAGTGCGGGAGATAGACGGCATGGATAGTTGCAGGGCTGGTCGAAGCGAAGCGTCATCGAAAGGTCATGCTGTCGACGGCAGACCGAGGCCAGATGGATTCGTGGGTATTTTGGGGATGGAGTCAGCGCTATTGGCCGGAGAGCGAACGGTTACCACTGTGCGAAATAGAGCGGGTGCGTCTGACGTCGGACGTTGATTGCTGCTCGGTTTCGGAGCCTGAACCAGAACCAGGCTCTCAGAAAGTTTGCGCCAGCGGAAATGAAAGGAAACGGCGCTGGCGGAGGGGCTCGGCGAAGGCGCAGCTCGAGGGCAGCTGCCAATGGGGTTGAGCGAGGGTGTTCGCGCCGGATGCGAAGTTTTCGCTTTGCTGCCGCGGCCACAGCCCCGATCGCGGCCGAGGCGACGAGCCCTGTGGCAGTGACCCTCTGTGGCTGAGCGCGCCACCCGCGCTAGGCCGAACACGGGCTCGCGCGTGACTAGCCCTGCGCCGGCTGCTCCACATGACGTCTCTCCCGGCGATCCACCCATCGGCCTGGAGACCGCAGCGACACAAATTGTGGGCGGCCCTGGTCGGGTCTGCCACTGATCGCTGCGTCATTTTGCGCCCTGTCACACATTTAACCTCCCACGCCCACCCGCTGCCCTTCTCCTCGATTGGCCTTATCCGCTGCCTCGCATACCGAACCCAGCCTCCCCAAAGCACGTCCGCCACCACACCTCGCTCCCTTCGCTCCCTGCGACCCTGACCGCAACTCCACCGCGTTGAGCGCGAACTCGCCGTCATGGGCTTCTTCGGTCGTCTCCTCGGGACCTTCCCGTACTTCTTGTGCTTCTGCTGTTCCGCCATCATCCTGGGCTTCTACTCGTACTTCCTGGCCGTTTTGTCCGACCGCGACCGCCCCATCCCCAACTGGGAGAAGGCCGTCGAAGGCATATCTGGAGTCGGCGTCGCGTACACCATCCTCGCCATTGTCCTGACGCCATGCCTGGGAGGCATCCGCATTCTCGCCTTCCTTGGCATGATCCTGGACGTCGCATTCGCTGGCGGTTTCATCGCCATCGCCGTCCTGACACGTGATGGCGCCGACAGCTGCACTGGAATCGTCGATACTCCGCTTGGCCGTGGTAACGCCGAAACGGGCGAGGGCTTTGGCAAGGACGGCTTTGGCACCAGCAATGGCGAGCACGCCACCTACCAGGCCCAGTACGGCACCGTATGCCGCTACAACAAAGCATGCTTCGCCGTTTCCATCATTGGAGCGTAAGTGTTCAAGCCGCAAATGTTGTCCATCATACACCCGCTCACATGACTATTCTAGCTTCCTCTTCCTCGTCGCTGCGTGCTGCCAATTCTTCTTCGCCCGCCGCCACCAGAAGGAGAAGCGCTTCGGCCCCTCGCCCGCCAACAACTACACCTCTGGCAGCGGCAAGCGCACCGGCCCGTTCTGGAGGCGCCGCAAGGGCACTGTCGACAACGGCGACTCCGAGCTCGGCACCTACGGCGCCGGCGCGCCCATCTCGACCGTTGGCAGCAACCCCGTCATTGACACCCGGAAGAGCGGCGAAACTGCGTACACCGGCTCTACCGTCGCGCCAGGCAGCCACACCAGGTACGAGCCGTACAAGACCGACGTTGCTCACAGCGGCGGCTACTACACCGGTCCGAACGGCACCTCGACAAACCCGTACGGCTACGATAAGACGAACCCCCATAACTTCTAGGCTGGGGCCGGAATTGACTGGGAGAGACTTGCGCGAGCTTTCTTCCCTTTGTACCAACATCAGGCCTTGCATCTCGTGCTTGCTTGTGCCGACATTCTTGATTACGTTATGAACTACGCTGGATACCACGGACTGGCGCCAAGGCTTTATGAAACGAAAGAGCTGCGTTATGAGATGGGCCGAAAGGGCCTGCATGTGGAGTACGCCTATGGGCAGAAGATCTGAGGCGGATCTGTAATGATATTGCGATGAGGATGCTATATGTCTTTTAATGATGAAGGAGAGTTCAAGTTCAACAATCAATGACTATCCAATGTGATCAGAGTGTCTTTTTCGAGTGAAACGCAAAATGGTATCAAACTCCAGCCTTCCCGCAAACAAGCCATCTCGTGAGATGCCGACCGTCTTTTTTCTTCGCTCTTCCCCTGAGTTCAACCATTTTTTTTCTTGTCACTGGCGGCTCCACAACCTCCACCGGTCAAGTACGTACCCACCGACCCATCCAGGAACCAACATGATCGTCCTACCCAATTAGGCCTCCTCATGCGGTGTGCTGGTGCTGTCTCTCACCGTCCCTCTTCCCCGTGCGTGCGCCGAGGGGCGATCTTCTTCTTCGCGCGGCCAAACCCGTCTTGTCCGGTCCTCGCCCAGCCGACCCACCGCACTGCACCGCCACAGACGCCGGGCTTCCCGAGCACGTGTACGCATGTATCTCCTCCCGCGCCCTCTTCTCTCCGCGCATTGGAGCGCAGCAGTCCCATCAACCGACCCATCGATCGCATCTTCTTCCTCCCGCCTCACCTCACCTCACCCTCCTCCCCTCCCTCGCCCCCTCCCTCTCCCCCTCCCTCGTCCTCTCCCCACACCACCACCACCACCACCACCACCTCTCCCCCTCCCCGTCGTCCCAGCTCCTCCTCGTCTACCCCGCCCACTCTGCCCTCCTCCGCTTCTCGACTCCGTCACGGTGGCGTTGTTCCGCTCAGCGCGATACTGATCGAGAAACTGGCGCAGCAGGGCTTCGAGCCCCTCGTTACGGCGGGCAAGCAGGAGCACGTCTGATGCGTTTACTTGTGTGCGGTTTGCGTGGCGGGCGAAGGTGGAGAGGTCGCGGGAGGCGGAGGCTGCGGAAGGGAGGGGAGTTAATTGGGTGTGAGGGGGGGTCGGCGGGCTTGGGAAGGGGAGGGGAGGAGAGGAGGCTGCGGGTTGCTGGCTGCGCTGCGCTGCGCTGCACTGCACTCACAGATTTGCGTCCAGACTAGTTCGGTGAGGGCGCCGATGAATTGGGGGGTTGCGTTGTGGTCTTTTAGTTGGCATTGTTGGTCGACGAATTGGCCGATGCTGTACCAGAGGGCGGATTTGAGGCGCTGTGGTGTGTGTGTGGTGGTTAGCTTCTGGCACGGGTGGTGTTGGGAGGGGTGGCTGGCGGACAGACCTCCTCCTTGGTTGCGGCGTCGTCGTCGGCCATGGTGTCCGATTAGTAGAGAGGGGTGGGCGGACGTGGACGCGAACCGGCAGCGCGGTGGTGGGGAGTCGGGGAAGACGCGACGAGACGCGTCGGCGATGATGTCGGGGATTTTGCGGAGGGCAGGGATCGGGGCAGGGGCGGTCGCTCCTCACCCACCGCCGCCCGTGCCGCCTTGCCTTCGACCTGCGTCACTCGACATTGCCCGTTCGAGCACTGCCAGCATTTAGAAAGGGCGCGCGCGCACCTCCTCACAGACCCGACTGCTGGGTATTATCCTGCCGACAGACGCGATGGCGCAGCAGCACGGCGGCGACGCGCAGACGCCGTCTCCAGACTTCCTCTCGCTGCTCTCCACTTGGGGCAACAACTTCACGACTCAGACCAGCAAAGCCGTGCGCACTGCCCCCTCCCTGCTCCGCCCGACCCCAATCGGCCCGTCGCTGACCATCTCGCAGTTCAGCGAGCTGCGCCTCCAGGACTACATCCGCCTCGTCACCATCATCGGCGCGTATTGCTTGCTACGACCCTACCTCATGAAGCTGGGCGCCTATCTGCAGACGAGGCAACATGAGGCCGACTCGAAGGCAGGTGAAGATAGCGATATGCCTCCCGGCGCGACGCTGACTGCGAACGACCTGCGCGGCGCCAAGTCGGAACCCAAGATCGCTATACCGGGAGTGGATAGCGATAGCGAGGACGAAGACAAGGACGACTGGGGCCGAGCAGCCAGGCTCCGCCAGCGCAAGTTCATACGGCAGACGCTGGAGGCTCATGAGAGGAAGCTGCGCGAGCAGGCTGAGGCCGAGAGCGACAAGGATATCGAAGAGTTCTTGGTCGACTAACATGATTTTCTGCATGAATTGTTCTTGCATCCAGGTGGCGTTGCAGGCATCAGGAACGTATGAAAAGGTTGGGGAGGGCATATTGATTCCTCAATCGGCCATGGCGTGCGATGCGCCCACAAAGAGATCGCGAGCCAATGCAGTTTGTGAGTAAAACAATACCCAAGTCTTGTTTCTTGTCTGCGCTATTGCCCAAGTCTACCAGCCACGCGGAGGCTGTGGAGCCGCAACGGATGTGTGCGTGCCGTCTCTTGCGTTCTAGCCCGAGGCAGGGAGAGCATTCCTCTGCCGACAATAGCAAGGAATGTATCCCTTTCACCTCATCATCTGCAGGGACTGTGCCACAGCCGCCCAAGACAGCGTGACTAGCCCCGCAGACGATCGAAAGTACCCTGACGAGTCGTTGCAAGAATGCAATGCACCGGCCAGAAGGGTTTCATGGCGACCGGGGCTTGGTCTGTCCACATGCCGAACACGCCTCCTTCGTCCTACTCTCTGGCAAGCCGACTGATCGTATTGTTTCCTTTCTTTGAATTCTCCTTCGATGCGGGTGCCCCCGTGCAGGAGGCGGCTGACTGACTGTTCCCTTGCTGAATTTCCCTTAAGACTTGCTGCTCTTCTGTCTGCCGCTCTGTGAATGTCGCTCTCTATCCGATCCCATCACGTTCGTTCTATTTGTTTTCCTTGCGAATCGTCACAATGACCATCACGACTGCCACGACCGCTTCAAACCTACGCTCACTACTACTCACGACATTATGCACGTCGACCTTGTTCTTTTCGTCTGCCAATGCACACATGCAAATGGAACAGCCCCAACCCTGGGACAGCCCTTCCTCTGCCAATTCCGCGGATAGGGACTATGACATCAAATCACCGTTGCAGAGCGACGGTTCCGACTTTCCTTGCAAAGGCCTTTCCAAGGTCAGCAGCTCCATCAAACCTAGCACAACCTACCAAGCTGGCCAGAACTACAATGCTACAATCGGCGGTTACGCCAATCACGACGGCGGCTCCTGCCAGTTGTCCCTCTCCTACGACAATGGTAAGACGTGGAAGGTCATCAAGAGCATAATCGGCGGCTGTCCGGGGCAGGGCTCCAGCAGCTACGATTTCTCAATCCCCATGACGGCGCCGTCTGGAACGGCGCTGTTCGCCTGGACCTGGATCAACCATACCGGTAACCGTGAGTTCTACATGAATTGCGCCGTCGTGGACATTCAAGGCCAGGCCGGTGGCGATCTCTGCATGCTTCCAAATCTGTACGTCGCCAACCTGGCGGGAATCAACAGCTGCGTCTCGCCCGAGGGTATTGACACCATGTACCCGCATGCCGGTGCGGATGTGGTGTACGCAAATGGCATGAGCGCGTCGTCGCCCGTGACTGGGGGTAGTAACTGCGAGATTCCGGCGTCTGACTGTTCGTCATCAGACTCATCCGGCAACCCCCAACCGCAGGCACCTGCACCCGCGGACGCGCCAATGAGCTCGGTGCCAGCCAGCCGGAACGGAGAAAATGCTCAAGAAAACCATGTGGCTCTGATAGAGACCGCTGTTCAAAGTGGCAGCCCTGCGTTCACAAGCGTGGTTAACGCATATATTTCATCAGTGCTCGCAGGCACCGCCGCACCGACCGGTGCTGCCTTTACCAGCATGGTTGAGAGCTACATCAGCTATGTGCTGCACGCCAGCAGTACTTCCTTCGTGATGCCTACCAGCACAGCATACGAGCCACTACCTAGTAGCACGGAAGGTATCCCCAACGGCGGCCCCAACATCACAGCAACAATCTTTGCGACCAGCACAATCACGTCTATCGGCACAATCATGGCAAGTTCCTCTCCGAATGCTACAGGCACTCCCTTGGAACCCGAGTCCAGCCTCATCAACTCGTACATCCAGAGCGTGCTAAGCCCCAACACACTAGCCAGCGCCAAAGCCACCGCTTCCTCCAACTGGACCGCCAGCGCCAGCGTTCCTCCCTTCTTTATTCACAATGCCTTCGGAGAAGCTGCAGTAGACAGGCAATCGCCGCCGGGTATCTCGACGAGCTGCCCACCCCCGCCGGTTGTTACGATATCGGTCACAGCGTCACCTCCGCCGGCCACATGCTCGGCACCCGTCGTGAACTGCAACTGCGTGGCGCCAGACTACTGCACCCCAATCAATGACTGCACGACACGGTGCGCAATGGGCCAGTCGACACTCAGCACGGTCGTAATAAGCAGTGAGTCTTCCCTCTCTCCCCCACCCTCCCATCCCCTCCTCCAACCCTTCCCAAACCCTACCCCTTACTAACCGCACACCACGCAGCCCCTTCTCCACCCCCGCCCCCAAACAACAACAACAACACCACCAACGACAACCAAACCCAACCCCTCCCCCCCTACGTCCCCACCAACCCCAACACCCCATCCCTCCTCCCCTGCACCCCCGGCTCCTTCCTCTGCTCCTCCCCCACCTCCTTCTACACCTGCATCCAACCCGCCCCAGCCAACCTCTCCACCCTCGCCACAAACGGCTGGGCCTGGGCCGCCGAGCGACAAGTGGCGGCAGGGATGATGTGTCTGCCGTTCGAGGGCGCGGGGTCGAGGGGAAGGGACGATAGGTACGTAAGGGCGCGGCCGAATGGGGGGTGTGCGGAACAGGAGGAGGGGAAGATGAGGTGTTTGGGGGAAGGGGGGTTTGAGGTTTGTGTGGGTGGGGGGTGGGTGGATATGGGGAGGGTGGCGAGGGGGACGAGGTGTGTCGGTGGGGTGATTGTGGGGGTTTGAGGGAGGGGGGGGGGTTTGTTGCGGTGGCGGGGGACGCTGGTTGGGCCTTGCTGCTCTCTTTCTCTCTCTCTCTTGTTTTCTCTCTCTCTTTCTCTCTTGTTTTCTCTCTCTCTTTCGCCCCCCTTCTTTCTCTACTCTCTCTCTCTCTTTCTCTCTCTTCCCCCTCTCTTCTCTCTGCTGCGAAGCTCACTCTCATTTTGTTTGGCCTTTCCTTGGGTGATGAGTACACCGTCGTTGCCGTTTAAGAGGCCGACTTGGTCGGTGGCGTGTCATGGACAATAAGAGACTTCAGCTGGCTCTGTCGTGGCTTTTGGCATGACGGGAATGGAGATATATAATATGGAGGCTGCTTTTTCCTTTTCCTGCATTGGGCAACATGAAGAACTTTCGGCGTCGCATTATCTGTGGCCCTTTGCATTTCAATCGCATTAGGGCGTTGCTCTCTCTCCCTAACTACATTAACGTGCTTTCTCTCACTCCTTATCTATCTCTACCTTAGCATTCATTTAATGATGTTCTCAAATCTTTGGAACAAACGATCACTTTGCTTGTTTTCGTCCAGATGACGTCCTTCTGGTAATTCCTGTTTGGTGGCAGAACATCACGACTGGGAATCAGACTTCGGAGACGTAATGCCTATTTTCTGTTTCCCACTCTTCACATCAACCTCCACGAGCCAGATACCTCCGCATCTCGAGGGGCTATGCCTACTACCGCTTAATCCGGGTTCCAGCCTCAACACCTCCACTTTAGGAGTCTAGAGTTTATCTCTCTAACTTTCATACTGTGCAGCTTCCTTCGATGGATTACTGGACGTCCTCAATTTATCGGGAAAACATGACAACAGGCGTCGATATCTGTGTCCCCCCCGTATTTCCGCCGCACTGACTTCGTCGGAGCTCCGAGACTCCTAGGAGCACAGACTGCGTAAGATGGCTCAAGAATTTGCCGCATCTTGGCGCCCCACCAAGTCTGACGCTATCAGGCGCGGCTACTGACGAAAGAAGATGTAGCTTCGGCAAAGATTTGTGCCGGCATACTACTGTGGGTCAATCATGGCGGATATGAAACCCAGGTGCAGGACACATGTGTTGGGCTTCGCGAATGGAATGAACCCTGAGTGGAAAGGCACCTTTAAGATTAATCTTCGGCTCTAACTGTTTTCTCGAGTGCTACTGAATCTTGTGTGGAAGCCTTTGCAAAACCCATGGACCCCGAAAAGGCATCCAGCCACTCAAACAGCCCAAAAAGTGAAGCTTCGGTGGAATCCGGTACGTCTAATGAGAAAGATATTGAGAAATAGAACTAACTCAAGCCTTGAAGGAGGACAGCACCATAATGGACCAAACGATGACAGTAACAGTTCGAGGGCAACACAGTCAAAAGTCTCGACATTCTTTCAAGACTTCTTTTGGCTTGTTAAAGACCAATGGTTCCTCATAACTATGCTGATTCTGATCTTGATCGCGTCTCAAGTCCAGGTACCTGGATCCAAACAGCATTTGAAGCAGAAAGTGGTGCAGAACCTTGCGCCCGCCATCATTTTCTTCATCAACGGATGCACGCTACCCACTAAGATTCTTTGGGAGAACCTCACACGCTGGAAGCTTCACATTTGGATACAAGCACAATCCTTCTTGCTCACGTCGGCCATCGCTTTTGGCGTGGTCACAGCCACTGCGACAAAAAAAGATTTCATGGATCCGGGTCTATTGATTGGGTTGAATATCCTGGGCTGTCTGCCTACAACGTAAGTTTCGTTCTCTGGAAGGTTGTCATACCTAAGTAAGTACTAACTCTTTGCCACAGGATCTCGTTCAATGTTCTGATGACAAGAAAGTCAAACGGAAACACGGCACTAACGCTGATGCAATCAACAATCGGAAACTTCTTAGGCCCCTTCATCTCGACAGCTTTGATCCGCGTGTATACATCAACAAATGCATGGTACTTGGATATATTGCCGGAGCACCAAGGTGGTTATGGCGAGACCTATCGCAAGGTCTTCAAGCAACTTGGTCTGTCCGTCTTCCTTCCTCTGGTAAGGCTCTTCCTCAAAGTCATTTCAGTTAATGCCTTTCTGGTACGAAAGCTCACCTTCCCGCAGGTAGTTGGGCAAATTGTGCTCAACCTCTTTCCGGGTCCCACCAAGAAAGTTTTCATAGAGTGGAAGGTCAACAAGCTCGCCTCCTTCTCCCTCCTCGCCCTGATCTGGCAAACCTACGACGAAGCCTTTCAAACAGGCGCTTTCTCAACCGTCGCCGCGGACAACATGATCTTCGTGGTCTTCATGAGCGCCGCCCTCTTCCTCGTCTGGATGATAATCACCATCGTAACATCGCGGCTCTGGCTCTCCAAGGAAGACACCATCTCGGCAGCTTTTTGCGTTCCGTCAAAGACGCCGGCGCTGGGCGTGCCTCTGACGACCATCATGTTTGCGGGGATTGCAGAAGTTAACAAGTCGAAGCTGCATATTCCGATGGTCGTTTTTCAGGGGGTGCAAACGGGACTGAGCAGCTTGTCGACGATTCCGCTGAGGAAATGGCAGGCAAGAGGGAAGACGGAAGGCGAGGGATGATTCTGCTTTCGCGGAGCTGGGATGAACTCGTCAAGTCGAACGTCTACGTGGGAGTGATTTTCGTGGCAAGCATTTCGAGATACGCATACATGTGGCAGAAGAGTTTGAAAAGAATACGCAACGGGAAAATTATTGTGCGCAGACAGTTGAAAGTCCGGGACTGGTGAGTGATGATCCTGGCAAGCACTTGGGCTGGGTTGGTTTCGCGGAATGGCTATCGGAAAGTCCTAGGGCATCGAATGCGGCCGAAACCCCATGATGAAGGACATTCGAATTCGGAAAGGAGATCCATCACCGGAGTAACGTGCTCCACATCTTGTCTTACACAGTACTTTCGGCCATTCTTTAAGAGCTGGTTGTTGGAAATGGAAAGGACGGAAGGGGCGTACATTTGCTCCACTTGGAAATTCTCCACACAGATAACACAATCATACAGGTGAAACCGATGCCATGTAGAAACAAATGGTGGTTTATGTCAACGATGTATACCTCGGACACCGCGGAATTGATGTATCCGGCCTGCCAAGTGAGATCTCCTGAGGGCCGTGAGGAGATCGAGGCCGGATGCCAGCTTGATGAACTGGGCTGTGAGCTGATTCAGCCTGAGGAGTCCAGTTTGGTCTCTCCTCAACCAAATGCTTGGAGCAGTGTGAAAAAGCTACTTGAGCTGGCATAAGGAGTGCCGACGGGTCGACCGACCCTAGGGTACGTTGTAGGCGCGCTGGGGATTGCGGTCAGAGCCTGATGGTTCGGTTGTCTGCCGAATGGCTCGCCTTAGGTGGAGTAGCTCCGATTGGCTGAAGTGGCAGACTTGGCGGCGCTAGAACCGTCCTCATCTGGTTGTATTCATGTCATTCGCATGGCTGTGCAAGGAACAGAGACGTGGTGATATTCCCGGGCATGTTTACCAGGCGGACCGGCATTGGACGGCTTAGTGTGACTCACTGCGAGGGTAGGACATGGCGGAAAGGCCGAACTCTGCAGACTGTTGCATAAAAATGCTACAATGCGCTGCTGCATTCAGGCGGGGTAGCTGGTCTGCAACGTGGCAGCGAGCTTGTGCTAGGGCCGCAGTCTTGTAGGAACGGTAACCCTGGGCTGTCCGCGTGCGTCGAGGAGCTCCATTGTAACATCGTCTCTGACACCTTTACGATAGCTATGGCTACGCAGTCACCTCCTAGCTTTTTTCACACTCAATCCTCGCCGTCTTTCTGGCTGCCTATTGATACAGATTCTGCTATAGCCTCTCCAACACCTCCGCCAGGCGATGTATCATGTCCTACCTCAAGCGCCGCCCCTAAATCCCGACCTTCCGTAAGAAGAAACGAAGACGTACCCGTGGAGAAGCTAGTGCACCTGCTTAGCCGGGGACAGTTCAAATGGACTCACCAAGTACCAACCGCCCCGACTATCATAACAATTTACATGATGCGGGCGCTCCAGCAGGCTCCACCAAAGCATTTGCCGGTTTTGCTCGGATTCGTATTTTCCCGATAGCTAAATGTGGGGGCTACGACCCTCCGAGGAGGTCTGCGAGACCTCTTCATGGGTCGCACCATCAGAAAATGCCTCTGCTTACGAATTCAGCGGAGCACCGACTGTGACTAGATATGGATCTTGGTGGATCTCACAAGAAACTCCCCAAGATCTGTGCACTGTCCAACTCTCATGCCAAGCACTCTCTTGCCAAGTGAAACTTGATGTAGATCGTGACTTGATTTTTATCATCAGATAACATCAAGACTTGCTAAGCCTGCGCCATTTTCTTATCGGTGAATCAGAATCAGGCCCAAATTAGACTCTCCGGACTACTCATTTGGGTTATTCCAATACTAACAAGATCCAGGGAGATGGTGAATCTAATCAAAGGGCCCTCCACCAAAGTCTATGCGATAGAGACGTTGCATACAGGCATTTCAGGCCCCAGTACTCCGAGTGTGTTGAGATTTCTTGGCCTCTAGTTCTGAGTCTGTCGTAACATTCGGAGCCTCCACAAGCACTTCCCCGGCAGTGTGGATATCATGCAGCTCCTGGGTTCTGGTTCGAAATGCCGCTTCCTTTCTGGAGTATCTTCCTTTAGGAGCGTGGGAGTTCACAAATCATCGGGAAAGGTTTTCGGATATTCGCCCGTCTGAAGTGTTTAAAAGGTCACTTCAGCGAAGACCTCAAACCTTCCGAGCGAACTTGATTATCAGTATATCTTCCAATTATCAGAATGAAGGCCATGTCAAAGTTGTTCGAGGCAGCGAGAGCTGTTGCCCATAGCAAAAGCCTCTTCACCAAACCATCCACCGGACACAAGGCACTCTCACTGAACGCTCCCAAAGTGCGCGCAATCACCACCACCTCGCCCCAAAAGGCTCCAGGAGCGGTCAATTCTGTCAGTGCAGGACCAATACCCATCCAGCCACCCCTACCAGACTACCAATTCCTCCGCAACATCGTCAAGAGCATCCCAATCGTCCTGGACAAACCCACCCCTCGACTCGCCGAGGACCGCTATTTCCAGCTCCCCCTCGGCACCCGCTTCAAAGTCCCCACCCGCGAGCTCGGTCTCGAAATGCGAGCATCCTTCGCCCACGCCCTGCGCGAACACGGCATCGCCGTCCTCGAGCTACGCTTCGACGATCCAAAAAGCCACTTCATGCTCGACCTCGTCTCAGCCATGGGCTGCACCCCGGACACCCACTCCAGCACCCACGGCGCCCTCGTAAGCCACACCCCCCCTCCCCCTCCCCTCCCCTTCGCCATTCCCCTCCTCCACAAAGCCACTGACAACACAAAAAAGTGGGACGTAACCTACAAGCCCTCCGGCGTCTTCAGCTCAAAAACCAACACCACCGCCCACAGCCGCTCGCACGGCGTTGGCGAATTCCTCTGGCACACCGACGGCGCCTTCGAAGAGCACCCGCAACGCTTCTTCGGCCTCCACATCGTGCACCCGGACAAGCTCGGCGGCGGGATCTTCCGAGTGCTACCAGCCGACGACCTAGCAGCAGCGCTGTCGCCCGGAGCCGTCTCGGCGCTGCTGCGCACCGACTTCGACATTCACGTCCCGCCCGAGTTTTACAAGGGGAAGGCGACGATCAAGGGGCGGTTGCTGGATGTGGAGGAGGGGACGGGGCGGTACCTTTTGCGGTTCCGGAGCGATATTTTGGGGGAGCCGCCGAGTGGGGATGAGGGGGCGAATGAGGCGGTGAGGGAGCTGAATGGGTTGTTGGGGACGCCGGGGAGTGCGGGGTTAAGGTTTCCGGAGGATGTGTTTAAGGAGAATGTGGTGCTGTTGATGGATAATGCGAGGTTTTTGCATTCGAGGACGGAGATTAAGGATAAGAGACGGCTGCTGAGGCGCGTGAGGTTTCATGGTACACCAAAAGTGGAGTAGATTTGGACTGTTAGGAAAGGTCAACTCGGCACATAATGAGGAATCGTTCAAATACCAGGGTAACGTGTGTTGATCCGAAAACAAGTCTCGTTGTACAATTATCTTCTTCACTTTGGAGGAATGAAGAGACAAGCTCTGTTCTGATCCAGGAGTACGCTCCAGAGAAAGGGACCTTGAAAGTAGTCATAGAAGTCCATCTCGTTGCCTTCACATAGATATGAAGCGAAGTTAAGCTAGTAATAACTCTCATCAATTCTCCCACTATCAGAACAACGTCATAAGGAAAACAACGAAAGCAGCTACGTGCTTTTGGGAAGTCAACTGTCAATCCATACCCCGATCGTGAAAAATATTCATCATCCGTAAAGCCCCAAGCCAGTCGACAAATAAAATGCGTGAAAGCACCACACAAGCTCGTACACCTTCTGATGAATCCCCCATTCAAACCACTAGTACCGAAACTGTTTCAAAAGTAGAAGAAGATGAAAAGAAGAAGGCCGAAGGCATCGCCATTTCCTTACGATCCCGTCTCTGTTCAACCACAGTCAGCAACCGAATCCGCGCGAGAAGGGAAGGGAGAAAGTAAAAAAAAAAAAAGAAAAACTCACCAGTCTCAACACCCGGCTTCCTCCCCTCCATATTCCCCGTAACCTTCTCCTTCAGCTTCCTCAACCCAATCACCCCTTCATCCTTCGCAAACTTCACGTTCCTCGCCGGCTTCCACTGCATCAACCCCCTCTGCTTCCGGGCCTCCGTGCGCCGATTCTGCTTGTTCACATCCTCCTTGGATAGATCGCTCCCGGTGACGCTACCGGCGCTATCCTGCGTCCCACCGCTCGTCATCGTCTCGTTGGTGGTCGTCGTGCCGGACCGCGTCGTGGAGACGGACTTCCTGCCGTGGGCGGGGCTGGCGGGGCCATCCATAGTGTCCGCGTCCTGGATACCCAGGTCCTCGCTGCTGTCGTCATGGACGTGGTCGGACTCGTGGTCCTCGTCGGAAGAAGGGTGGTGCGGGTCGTGGAGCGGCGGGTCTTGGCCGGGTTCGCGGCGCTTGCGGCCCGAGGCGTCCGTGTAGGCCTTGGGGTCGTGGCCGAAGGCGCCGGACCAGTCGGCGCCGTCTTTGCTGAGCCATTTCTTCTTTTCTTCCTCCGACGCGGCCTGCAGGACATCGCGGCCCGAGGTGAGGGAGGCTTCGTGCAGCTGCTTGATGCGGTCCGGGAGTTCTTTGTCGACGCGGCGCTGGCGCACGCCCTCTGCCAGGCAGGCTTCCCAGGTCTCGAATGTCTCGCGAGAGTCGTTGTCCATGATGAAGGCTTCGTGGCTCTCGTCGGTGCCGGCTTTGAAGCGGCCGCGGAATTGCAGGCGGCCGATCTCCTCGAGATCCTCGAGGCCTGGCTCGCCCTTGCAGTTGTCCTCCGTGATGTAGTTCTGGGTAAGGCGTGCTGGGCTCGAGCATGTCCAGATTGGGACGTTAACAGGGGTGTCCTCGTTGTCGATGAGGTGGTGCAGCCAGATGATTGCGTAAGCCTCGGGCTTGCGCTTGCCACTGACATGGAATTCGAAAACGATGGGCGAGCGGTATCTGTACTTCACAGGAAGACGGACTGCGTTCTTGCCTTCCTTCTTCTGCAGATCCCAGTACATGCCATCGCCCTCCTCCAGCTTGCGTGCTTCAGTGCGAGAGATTTTTCCAGTGGAACCACCTGTGCGCAGGCGAAGCTTGGCGGCGTGTTTGTATTTGACCGCAAGGATACGCTCAGACGTGAATTCAAAGGTTCCGACATCCCAGCCAAGAAGGTTTGGCGGCAAGCGCGTTTCGATACTGCGCCAGAGCAAGGAGATACGAATGCGACCAAAGCCAACACCGCCATCGAGCGGGTACCAACGGGTAACCTGAGAGCTGGTTTCGAGGATGTCCGTGAGCTTGAGAGGGACAACACCGAGAATCGGATCGTGCTCCCGATGACGCTGGTCGCGGACAGTGACAGTGACAATTCCAGATCTCCAATCACGCATGAACCGCTCAGTGCCAGCGTTGAAGATGGGCTGACTGCTGACTGCCTTGGAACGCGTACGGTAAACCAATTCGTCGTTGTAGTGAATGGTGCAGTAGCTGGTAGGAAGATTGCGCCCTTCCTGCTCCGTGGTCTCTCCGTAAGGCTTGGCTGGCTCATACTCCCTACCGTTACGGCTGCCCGAAGTTCCCTTGATATTCTCCAACTCCAGGTTCACAATCTGGTGAACGATGATGCTGCAGATACCGCTGGGCCAGAGAGGATCGGGTGGAGTATGCTGGACCGCATCATCCTCACTGGTGTTAGTGACTCCCTTCTCGTCTTGCAACTCGGGGTTATCCTTCAATTCACTGGGCAGCGCCTTATTCTTGCCGTCTGTGCGGAGCTCAGGCCTGAACTTGGGCTTGCCGAAGTAACCAACCTCCCAGTGAAGCTCTCCTGGCATGCTGCTGTCCGCATCCATTCCAGCGAGTTTGCTGACCTGCGGGTACATCTTGCCTGGGTGCTGGATCATCTTTTGCATAGAGAGTTCAACCTTGCCAACAATGTCATCGGCGCTATGACGATCAGAGTCCCAAAGCTCAACGCTCAGGTTCTCATCAGCCTTGATCAACTCGGGCGTTACGAGCAGCCTAGGATTGTCAGGTACACGTTGACAAGGAAGGACTGGAGCACTTACGCAGTAGTCTCTTCCCAGATGGGGTTCAAGTCATCAGTGATGACACGAGTGCAGTACATCGGCTTGCCATATTTGGAGAAGGACAAGTTGATGTAAGGATCACTACCGCCATGCTTGCTACCACGCTTGTCCTGCTTACTCAGGCCAACAGCACGGTGGATGCGGATCCACATGACACCGAGTGCCTGGACATCCTTCTGGATGTCGTCACCCTGAAGGATAGCGCGCATGTCGATGGACATGGACTTGGGCGCCACGTACATGCTGGCGGCTGCACCAATCGCATAGTTGACAAAGTTAGAGATCAGAGGTAGATTAAGGATGTTCACGCCCTTCTCGACCATAGGAATGCAGCCTGCCTGGACCTGAGGGAGTCCCATCAGGGTAAAAGTAAGAGTCTTGAGGAACGGAGGCTCCGGGGTCATGTTAAGACGTAGGCGAACGGTACCCACGAGGCCTTGGAGTTCAACAAAGATGGGCAGAGGAACTCCGAAAAGACCCTTGACACCCAAGTAAAAGACTAGTTGCATATGCATATTCCGGGCCTTGTCAGAAGCACGCTTGCCGGAGGGTTGGGCATGGTATGCGAAGGAGGCCTCGAGGTTGTAGTAGTCGCCACCCTCTTCATCGGCAGCGGCCTCCTGGGGATCCTTCGTTTTCTTGTTCTGTTCGTGAATGTCCTGCTTCATCTCTTTCATGTGGGAGTCCGGAAGAGCGCGAAGGCTTAGAATGCGAAGTGGGTTGCTGCCCTGGTTGATCTCGGCAACGCGGACATTCTCGATGACTCCCGGCACAGAAGCCTGCATGACGTCCTCGAGTGTGTCAGCCACACCCTGGAACATGTCGGGATTGATCAAACCCCAGACAATGCCGAGGAACGTGTTCATCCACTCGACTGACTCAGGAAGCAGATTCGCCGTAGCCTAGCCTCGTTAGTGAGCTTCATCCACGCCAAAAAATGCGCAATTGGACACACCGTCTGACCACGGGTCTTCTCACTCTCCCACTCGACCTCCCTACCGCTCCGGATGACCTCTTTCATCCAGAGCCAGACGCCAGAGGCCACACAGAAAGCCAGCGGAATCAGGCCGAACAGCCTTCCACCGAATATCCTGCCGATGACGACAATGGCGGCGGCGATGCCAATGCACAGGCCGCCGGTGCGCTTCTCCATGGCGGCGAAGTAGGGCTCATAGCTGATGGTGGGGGTGGGGTGGAACAGGATATTCGTCTTCTCGCCATGAATGGGGACGTCCGAGGTGGTGCCCTCTTCGACGGGGTCGGGAGGCGCGGTGACATCCTGGTTGTACTTGTACTCGGGATTGGACTGCGATTCATGTGTCTTTATTGGCTGTGCGAGAGTCAGCGCTGCGGTGCGAAAGCAGGGCATGTGCAAGCAGGCATACCGTATCCTTGTCCAGATTTGCATTCGGCACCGAGAGCTGTCCAGAAAGAGTCAGCATCATTGCCGGGTTTGTGGGGCACGAGGAGGACTTGCATGAGGGTTGTCGACCGATTTGATCACCTCCTTCTTGACGTCCTCAATGACGACCTCGCGGCCAGTGGTGGGGTCGGTGACTCTCTTCTGGGTGCCTTTGATGCCCAGAGGATGGTTCTTGTGGGCAGTGACGCCGCTGGCATCTGCAGGCTGCTGGTGGTTATTCTGGGCGCCTTCGTCAATCTGTCTGTCGCGCTCTTTCTTATCCTTGTCGAGGTTCTCGATGAACTTTCTGACGGTGGGGATGGGGTTGCTGCCGGAGTAGTGGCCGCCCGGGGCGTGCTGCTGCTGCTGCTCGGCCATGGCGGGTGCAGCGGGGGGTGCTCTGCGGGACGGTGAAAGAGGAGGGGGGAGCTCAGGCGCGGCGAGCGCGCTCGGGAGGGCGCAGAGGCAATATGAGGGCGTCAGGCGATGTCTCTGGGAATCCGGGTTGACGCAAGCAAGGCACGTCCGCCGTCGCGATCAGCGCTGGAGCTGCGGAAAGCCACAGGCCATGACATCATGTGGCTGCCAGAAGCGCGCGCCCGCGTCGACTGCGCGCCGGCGGCCAAGGAACACGCCTCGCACCGCTGATGCCGTCTTCCGGCCAGCCCGAGCGACGCGCGCGGGCGGCATGGGCAGGCCATGGCAGCATGCGGCTGCGGTGCCACCATCGCGGGCGAGCGTGGGTGACAGCGCTCCCCCCGGCGCGGTCGCGCGATCTCCGGCCAGGATCGAAGGCCCCGCCGCCCGGGCCTGCCTGCCGTGCCCGATCGCCGCCAGCCCAGCCCCGCCCATCTGCCCGCCCTCCACCACGTACGTGCCGCCGCGAGTCAAGCCGACGCCGTAGATCTGCCACTGCCAGGCCATGTCCGACAACCAGTTCACCCTCTTCACCAACGGCAGCTACTGCCTCGGCGGCGAGCTGGTCGACGACCACCTCGTCATCTCCGAGGAAACCGGCCGCATCCTCAGGCGCACCGGCTACATTGGCGGCGAGATAGTCGATCTGGAGGGCAACATCATCGCCCCCGGCTTCCTCGAGCTGCACGCGAATGGCGTCAATGGCTTCCACTTCACCCATTTCGAGAACGAGCAGCAGTACGAGCAGAAGCTCGCCGAGACTGCCGACTTCTATGTCTCCCAGGGCGTGACCGGCTTCTGGGCAACCATCCCCACTGTTTCTCCCGAAACTTTCCAGCAGGTTGGTCTATCTAGTTCATACCATCCTCTGCTGCATCTTTCCTTTCTCTAGAAAAGGGCCCATTTATATGTTATATCTCCATTGTGAGTGGATCGTGTCCGGAATGCCAAAGGATCTCCTCATCTTCATTTCCATATCATCAACAAGCCGCCTGCCCTTCGTATGATCAACAAAACACCCCCTGCTCCTGTTATTCCTGTCGTGCGCTGTCTAACCCCCACCCCCAGATCCTTCCCTCTCTGCGTCCCCGAACCTTCTCGCCGAGCAGTGCAGCCCTCCTCGGCGCCCACGTCGAAGGACCCTACCTCGCCCCCAGCAAGGCCGGCGCCCACAACGCCTCCCTCTTCCACACCCCCTCCACAAACCCCTCCCCCAGCACCATCTACGGCACCCCCGCCCTCTCCACCAACACCATCAAGCTCGCCACCCTCGCCCCCGAACTCCCCGGCAGCAACGCCCTAATCCAAACCCTCACCACCAACCACTCCATCCGCGTCTCCCTCGGCCACACCGCCGCCGACTACCCCACCGGCCTCTCCGCCCTCCGCTCCGGCGCCACCTGCCTCACCCACACCCTCAACGCCATGACGCCGCTAACCTCGCGCGCCCCCGGCCTCGCGGGCCTGATCTCCCTCCCCCCACAAACCACCACCCACCCACCCCCACCCTACTTCACCCTCATCGCCGACTCGCACCACCTCCACCCCAACACCGTCGCCCTCCTCCACCGCGCCAACCCCACCCGCTCCATCCTCATCACCGACAGCATCGAGCTCGCCTCCCCCACCATCCCCGCAGGCACCTACCCCGGCCACGCGCAGATCCCGCACCGCCAGCAGAAACTCACGCACGACCCCGCCACCGGGTCGCCCTACCCGGGCGACGCCAAGGCCGTCATCGCCGAGCAGCCGGACGTGCTGGTCGGCGGGTGCGGGACGCTGGCGCAGGGGGTCAGGAACCTGATGGCTTGGAGCGGGTGCGGGGTTGCGGAGGCGGTGCGCACGGTGACGGAGAATGTGGCGGGGCTGATGGGGGTGGGGGGGAGGGAGGCGTTGGAGGGTGGGGGCGTGGGCGTGTTGAGGGAAGGGTGTAGGGCGGATTTGGTGGTGTTGAGTGAGGAGGGGGAGGTGTTGCAGACGTGGGTTGCGGGGAGGATGGTTTGGGAGAGGGAGGGGGGACTCTGACTGAGAGTGGTGGAGAATGTTGGATAGAGACGCGAGATGTCCTTTCCCTTTTATTATTTATTTCTTTTTTACGTCTTTTTCCACTCTCATTTCGATTTTCTCAAGATTGTCCTGACGTTCTCTTCAACATAGAATCTTCTGTCTCGTTCATAGATTGAAATTCATTCGACGCCTCAGACCAATTATTGAGACAACCTTGACAACAACCACACACACACACATACCCGAGTACCCCAAAAGGCACGAGTAGGAATATCATCAAAGCAACGCCACACGCTCACATGGTATCACACATTCAACCGATCAAAACGAGCCAGCAAGCAAGCAAGCAACACCAGACCGCAACAAAAAAGCACATCAACTAACCAGTCCAAATCCCATTTCCGCGCTCCGACACCAAAATGCCTGGGTAGGTACGTAATCCCTTTTACTATAACAAGAAAAAAAAAGAAAAAAGAATACCATTCTCTCCTGGTAGGTAACTGCTGCTGCCTGCTGCCTCTTCTGCTGTGCCTCCCCTATTACTCTCTCTCCACATACCCATATAGGCAACAAACGGACTGACTACATTCAACAACAACAACAACAACAACAATACACCAGACTCCAGCCATCCCTCTCCATCCATCCTTCCTACCCATCATCCATCCATCCATCCATCCTCCCCATCTACTATGTCATACCAATAAAAAGGCGGGGGAAAACAAAAAAGCAAAGTGTTCGCAATGCCATAACGATCGTCGTGGTTGTGTGTGTGAGTGTACTATTCTAAGTGCGTGCGTGCGTGCGTGCGCTGCTGCAGAAGCTATTCATCCGTCCAGAAGAAGCCTCCTCCTCCCAAAAAAGAAAAAAATGCCACTGGACAGGGCGGGGCAGGGCAGGGCAGGGCAGGGCAGGGCTTACTTGCTCTCCCCCCTCCCTTAGCCAAAGCCATGCGCTAAGGAGATGATAAAAGAAGAGAGGCCCAACAAACAAAAAGCGATCCCAATACAAGATGAAAAAGGAAAAAACAAAAAAAGTGAGAAACACCGTGCTGTGCAGGAGATGGGTCGTCCCATCGGTAGTAAAAGGAAAAGGAAATCATTTCCACCCGGTACTCCTCTGGCCGCCGCTGAATGGTGTGTGTGTGTGTGTATACAGTCATCCGCATTCCGGGAAAGAAAAGGTCGTCCCGTCCATTTTGAGGTGGTTGTTGTGGTTTTTTTTTTGCGTGGAGATATTAGGAAAACAAGGAAAATTTGTTGTCGAAGCCCGTTGCTTTTCTTTGGATGGGAGACATTACGAGCTGGGTTGATGTAGTAGGATTATGGAACTTCTGTTCGGGAAGTTGCATTTGACTAATATCCTCCACGATGTGGGCTGGACTGTAGCTTGGCCTGCTGCCGAGTCCAGTCCTCCGTCTGCTCAAGGCGATAGGCCTTTTGGCAGATGGAGTTGATATCCTTCTCCTTTCCCCTAGACGACTGGAGACCCTCGATTTTCGTAGAGAGCTTGATGCGCGAGTGACGGTGTGCATCAGAGCTGGGACAGAGTCGGCTACAGTACTCGAGGGCGAGGGATCGTCTATTGGGAGTTGAGCATGTTCTGGATGCTAGTCCACTTCTGTCGAAGGGTTTCGTGATCCGCATTGATCTGATCGGAGGAACCTATGTGTCAGTTATCCGATTTCCCCTGAAGCAGAGCCGAACAAAAAGGGTATGAATGAGACTTACCTGGGCCCACTGAAGCTTCGTCTCCACAAGTTCCTTCTCTGCTTCCGCCAACTGCTCCTCGAGCGCCCGGTTAGCAGTCTGCACCTCGCTATTGCGACGCATAGCCTTCTGGAGCTGCTCTGTCATGCGCTCCTCAACATCGGCACCCTGAGCATCGACAAGCTTCCGCAATTCTTCAACTTGGCCCTTCAAGCTCTCATTCTCGTCCATCAGCCTCTCGTTCTCGACCTTAGTGCGCACGAGTTCTGAGGCAAGGGCGACGTGTTCCGTGTCCGACTGCTGGGTACGCTCCTCGAGGGTGCGAACTTTAACCGTCAACGACGAAACGGACTGCTTGAGACCTTCCAGCTCAAGTTCACGCTCTTTGTCGGCTCTTTGCTTCTCCTTCCACTCAGCAGCGTATGCCTGGAGCATTTCTGGCGTGATCTTGACAGCGCAGGCATCCTGGACGAGCATGTCGGCGCGATACACTTCTTTGTCGACACCACTAGTGCTACCGAAGAAACCAGACTCCAGGAGCGAGGATTGAGTGGGAGCTTTGTCGATGTAAACGTCGAAGAGTCGCTCCTTTAGGAAAGTGGTAAGCTGCGACATGTCCCTCATACCCAAAAGGGTTTCGGCATTCTTCTGCATTAGAACAATGCCAAATTTGAGGATAGCGCCTTCCAAGCCCTCGCTAAGGATGAGATCGTAGATGCGCAGGACCAACTGAAGAGGGAAGCGATAGGCGAACAGGGTTAGGAACCACTGGGTAGCGTAAAGCTGAGGAGAGACCCCACGACGGTGCAGGTGACAGTACAACGCAGGCTCAAATTCTTCCAGAAGCCGTTCGAACTGGTACAAGTGCAGGTGGAGACCAGGCATATCGTGGATGAACATCTCGCGGAGGCCGTACTTGTTCATCAAGCGTACGAGCAAGCAGAAGGCTTCTTCCTCAGGCATCTGAACAATTGTCAGTATAGCTGAAATCAAAGTCAAATCAGAGAGTTCTTACATTGAAGAGCAAAGGCATGGCAATGAAGTTGACGCCCTGGGGATACCCGACTTCGGCGTCGAACAACGCGTACGCTTTGCAAAGGTTGAACAGCCCGTCCTGCAGGCCGGCAGCCATCAGGTACTTGGAGTAGCTCGTCCTTGCACCCATGTCTCGCTTGATCTGCTTCTCCAACCTTTGCAAAGCGGCCGCATCCTCCTTTGCTCTCCTCTTCCTCTCCTCAAGGATCTTCGCCGCGGCCTCAGGATCATGTGAACCGTTCTGGGTTGGCGAGCCCATTCCGTTAGCACCACTCGCGCTTCCAGTCGTAGTCGTCGCAGGCGTAGAGTAGTCCGAATGGACAGAAGATGCCGACGAGGTGACAGACTCCTTCTTTTTATGGACATCCCCGTTGCTATCATTGCGGGGAAGCTGAGGCAAATTCGTAAGAGTTTTCTCCTTGTCGGTTCCCCTTGCTACCAATTCTTTGTAGACCATCTCCAGCTCCTCGTTCTTACTTTGAGCGAGAACCTGCCAGACGACGCCTCGGATAGGTTGGGGAATGCCGCCAGCAATTGCAACATTCAGCTCTTCCGCGCTTGTCCTAGCAACGGCCGCAGGTCCCTCGTATACCACAGACTGCCACAGGTCCCAGTCCACGGGCACCGCATCGTCTCCGATAGGACCAACTGCCGTGCCGGCGGCGGTACCAGGCGCCAGGTTCGGGTTGATGGTCGGTTGAGAAGTGGTACCAGGGCTGGAAGCGACACGCGACATAGCAGGGGCTTGATCCTCCTTGTCGTCCGGAACGCTGACGCTCAGAGACCTGCCAGCAGCGGCACCGCTGGGAGGGACGAGGTCCATTTCACCCTCCTCATCGATGGCAATGCCACATTCCTCCCTCATGCGAGCGAACTTGAATCGATCCTTCAGACTGTTGCGGCTGGATCTTGCGCTGCCGCTTCCGTTACTGCCCTCATGCCCATGGTCGAGGGTGCTGAGCATCAGGTCGTGGTTGCTGTTGATTGTGGCCACGGATGCATTGGTGCCTCGTCGGCTTGTTCCCTTGGAAGCGGGGGGAGACGTCGACTTCTTCTCGCTAGAGCCTCTGGACAGCCATGAAAAGGGACTTGTGAGGGAGCGTTTCGGCGGCGGAGGGGGCGCTGCGAGTTCCTGCTTCTCGGGTGGGGGAGGCGGTGGAGGGAATTGGACAGAGGGTATCTGTCCGGAGAGGCCCTGCATTGAGCCGTTGGAATCGCGGTCGACAGGTTTGGGAGGCAATGATGCGAGAGTCGAGTTGCGAGAGTGGTTTGCGGACTTCTTGCCCTCTACAGTAGTGTAAGTGAGACATTTCGTGACATGGGGCGATCTTTCCTGGGGCCCCTGCGACTGCCGGAATAGCACGTTGCTGCTGCATCTAGTGCCCCAGGCTCTTGCAAAAGGTTCAAGGCTCATCCGCGGCCACTACTGGGCCTGCAATGATTTCTCCGGCACACACGTGCAAGATGTTGCTTACCTTCGTCCAGGTTAACGTCGTCCAGAGACTCATTAGACAGCATGCTGCGCGAGGTGAGAACCGGCGACTTCGCGGTGCTGGCATCGTCTTCTTCCTTATCTTTGTCGTCGTCCACTTTGTCGTCGCGTGCGGCGTCTTGGCCCTCGACGTGCGCAGCGGGCACAGGGGGCACCCGCAAGGCATCCGAGTCTCTCTTGCTCATCATCGTCATTCTCGAATCCGATGAAGAGCGGCGGCCGGTCAGCGACCGTTCGCCGGAGTGTGAGCGAGCCATGCTAGCCATGCTGGCAGCGTCTTCGAAGGTGTCCTGGGCAAGGGAGTTGGCGTTAGCAACAAGCCCCTCCTCCCTTGCAGATCCCACGCGGTGACCTACATTCTCGTGGTCTGAGCTCGGCGGCCGTGACCGATCCTCCTCCATCTTGGGCACTGGGGGGTTGTGGACGTGCGGGACGGCGAGCGGGCGTGCTCCGGACGAATATGAGCGGTGCCGAGGACGGCGGTCGAGTGCGAGGAGGGCGCTGGGGGAGGCAGGGCGGGTGGTTGACGACGGTCAATGGCGGGCGATGCACGAGAGATGGGCGGAGCGGCGGCGTGGCAGGCCGGGCAGAGCGAGAGGGGTGGGCGTGCGGGCGGGAGGCTGGTGTTGTCGTTGATGTCGAAGCGAACGCGCAGCTTGTTTAACCACGGGGATCCACCGCGGCGGCCGAGCGGGAAGGGGAAAGCCACTCGACGAGCCACGGCAGCGCGACGATCAGCGCCAGAGCGCGCGCCTTGCCAGCCTCCGCCGATCTTATCAGGCCTGGCTGTTCAGGAGAGGGGGCACGCCGGCCGCGCAGCAGCCTCTGGACTGTGGCGGGCGTCCTTGCAGGCTGCAGCGGTCGCGGTGCTGTGCTGTGCGTCGCGGGCTTCCCTGCTGTGCCGGCGATGGCGCGACCCTTAACTTGAAACAGCGCGTGTGGGGAGACCCTGGCCCGCCACGCCAAGCCTGAAATCACCGCCGTCGCCCAGAGCTTATCGCGCACTCGTGCTCGCGGTCGATGCGTCTAATGACGACGACGCTGCTACCTGTCAGGCGCCGTTGAGCGCGCCCCCGCAAAATGCGACCGGGTGCGCTGAGCGACGCCGTCCCTCCTGGCCGCCTTCCTGTTCTGGCCGCACCGTGTTTCGACCCTTGAAGAATGCGCATGCATATTTTTAGCTGCGCCAGGCCGTTGCACATGTTTCACTCAGCCACACGCACTTCTTGCTGGTGCGAGAATGCTCCGGATAATCTCTTGGTTTGCTCTACCTTTCTCTATCTACCCCGCCATTCGTCCCGGTGCTCCGATATCTAGACTGCAGGGACCGTTAGATCATTCTTCGCTCACAGGGGCACACCGTCAGGAGAAACTTACATCTCAGGTCCCAGCCGATCTGCGGGCCGAGCTTGGGCAGCTCCTCCGCCACGCTCTGCACATCCTTGTCGCCTCTGCCACTGAGGCAGATGACAACGTCCTTGTCCTTGTCCATCGTCTTGGCCAGCTCGAGCGCACCGAAGATGGCGTGCGCAGACTCGAGCGCTGGAATGATACCCTCCAGCTGAGCGATCAGCCGGAAGCCAATGAACGCTTCGGCGTCTGTGGCCGCAATGAACTTGGCCCTCTCAGAGTCCTTCCACGACGAAAGCTCCGGCCCGACACCAGGGTAGTCAAGACCAGCAGAGACCGAGTGCGTGTCGCTGATCTGACCGTGCTTGTCCTGCAGGACGTACGTGCGGACACCGTGCAAGACACCCTTGCTACCACCGCTGAGAGTCGCACTGTGCCTGTCCGTGTCCAGACCGTCACCACCAGCCTCAACACCCAGAAGCTTGACGCTGGGGTCGTTGGCGAAGGGGTAGAACATGCCAACGGCGTTGCTACCACCACCAACACACGCAACAACCGCATCGGGAAGCTTGCCGCGCTTAGCCAGCATCTGCTCCTTGGTCTCGTTGCCAATAACAGACTGGAAAGTACGGACGATGGTGGGGAAGGGGTGAGGACCAATCGCAGAACCGATAATGTAGTGCGTAGTAGACAGATTGACGACCCACGAGCGCAGAGCCTCGTTGACCGCATCGCGAAGCGTCCTCGAGCCAGCCTCGACCGCAACAACCTGAGCGCCGAGAAGCTTGATGCGGAAGACGTTGAGTGCCTGGCGTCTGACGTCCTCAGCACCCATGTAGATCGTACACTTCATGCCGAATTTGGCGCACACAGTCGCGGTTGCAACACCGTGCTGACCAGCACCAGTCTCGGCAATGATCTCAGTCTTGCCAAGTCTGCGTGCCAGCAAGATTTGGCCAAGAGCATTGTTGATCTTGTGGCTGCCAGTGTGATTGAGATCCTCTCTCTTCAACCAGATGTTGGCGCCTCCAGCATGCTCAGTCAAGCGCTCCGCTAGATGCAGCTGGCCTGGCCGACCCATGTACGGGTAGTAGGACCTGTATTCTTCCCAGAACTTCGGATCGTTCTTGGCCTCGTTGAATCCCTTCTCGAGCTCCGAAAGGCAGTCCATGAGCGACTCGGGGACATATTGGCCTCCAAACTCGCCGAATCTTGCGGGAAGAGCATCGGGGTTTGCGTTGCTGTCGGCGTTAAGAGCCTCGATCTGGTCGGCAAGACCAGGTCCTTCAGGGACATCGCCGTCCTTGATGACCTTGTCGACCTGAACGTTGTCCGGCTCCCGAGCCTCACCCAATGCCTCGATAATGCCGACCTCACGAGTGGTTCCATTCTGACCCGGGCCGCGACCAGTGATGGAACTGCAGTATTCCTGAACCTTCTTCGCACCCTCGCCTGGAGCGGCAGCAGCCAAGACGTTGATGATCTGGCTGCCAATGACGACGCCCTCAGAGATCTTTCCGACGCTCTCGAAGTGATCTCTGGTGCTCACACCGAAACCGACCGCGGCAGGAATGTTTCCAGAATACTTGTGGACCCGATTCAAGAGTTCGGGGAGAGCAGCGTTCAGCGTACCGGTGGCGCCGGTCACGCCCATGCGGGAGACGACGTAGATGAAGGAGTCGGCGATCTTGCAGAGGACGCGCATGCGTGCGTCGGAGGTGGCGGGCGCGATCAGAGGAATGTAGGAGAGCCTAGTTGGGACCTGAGTCAGCACAGTCCAAGACGAGATAGAGTTCTCACGTACCCGTAGCTGGAGCAGAAGTTGCGGAAGCGCACGGCTTCCTCGGGAGGGAGGTCAACGATAATGAAGCCGTTCACACCAGCCTCCTTCGAATCCTGCAGCATCTTCTCCTCGCCGTAGCTGAGCAGCGGGTTGTAGTAGCCCATAAGCATAACGGGAGCGCGCAGACCACGCGCTCTCGCATCGCGCACCATCTGAAGGACCTGAGAAGTGTTGACGCCATGCTTCAGAGCAACCTATACACCTTCATCAGTTACCGTCCTGTATTCGCTGGCTCTCACGGAATCTGGGTGGCGACGTACGGTGTTTGCCTTCTGGATAGTCGGGCCATCAGCAATCGGGTCAGTGAAGGGCATGCCGAGTTCGATAACATCTACATCGTCGTTAGCTCACAGAAAATCAAGTATGCAAAGGGTAGTCCTTGACTCACCAGCGCCACCAGCCTCCATAGCCAGCAGGACATCGGGGGTCTCCTGCGGCGTGGGATAGCCGGCTGTCACGTACGTGACCAGAGCAGGCTTTGCGACAATTAGCTTCAGCTACGCGGGGAATTATCAGCACGAGCGGCGTACCCTCTGTTCCTTCTTGCATTGCTGGAAAGTCTTGCGAATGTGGTCGGCCATGGTGGGCGATTTGAGGCCTCAATTGGCGGGAAGATTTGCGTGTAAGGTCGTCAGGAGAGAGCGATCCGGGGAAGAGGCAAAGATATGAGGACTCGGAGCGCGGTGGGAGTCAGTGGGGTCGCTCCGTCATGAGTCAACTCATAAATTTGTCGGAAACCGGCGTGGAGGGGCGAACAAAGCCGAAGGCGGGCGGCGTGCCGATCCCGCCGAATAGCACAATCCCCGACGATCCAGCCCAGCCTTCTCCGCTACCCATTAGCGCACCAGCAATTGGATGCCGCCCCAGGCGCAGCGGCTAATTACTGGAGGTTTATGATTGAGCTTCTCGAAGACGTGGCAAATCTTCTACAGCAAATTTGACATTTCTACCACGGCGCTCACGTCTCCGGCCGCCCGCTTCAGCCACCGGCCCCCGCCAATACGCCCCGAATGCACGTCATACATCCGACTGGGAGACGTGACTCATGGTAGCATGCATATCATTCGTAGCATAGTTGATTAGTCGTAGCGCAGTTGATTAGTCTACAACGATGCCCATAGATGGGCATTCTACCGGCCGGGAACCGTATTGCTAACCCGAAAGCAAGGCACTGATATGCACAAACGCTAGACGGATCACCGCTCACAGGTTGGTCAGGTAGTCCTCGACCTCCTGCGGGCTCAACTTCCGGAACCTGGGGCCTTTGGCGCCCTCAACGCCCTCAAATCCGAGTAGGCGGTCCTCTGGAGGGCCGACGATACCTGTGCATGGTTAGAATACATGACCCAAATTGAGACGGCTGCAACACGTACCAATCTCCACAGTGTCGCCGTTCATCTCTCCCTCTATGGTCTCCTTCAGCGTGAGGAGCGCAATGTGGATCGCATCTTCCAGCTCCAGGCCCTCAGTGTAGCGCTTCTCCAGGAAAGTCTTGGCGCTCGTCGCGCTCTTGCCGATGGCAGTGGCCTTCCACGGGAAATAGCTGCCGCTGGGGTCGACCTGGTACAGACTGGGACCGCCCTTCAAGATTCCGCCAGTTTTGCCAGCCACCTTCTTCTTCGTCTCCTCGTCCCCGGCTTCGCCCGCGTTTGCCTCTGTCTCAGGCTCGATGCCTTCATCCCAACCCGCAATCAGCAAGCTCACACCATATGGCCGCACACCACCGGACTGCGTGGCCTCCTGCATGACGCGTGCGACGTCCTGCACCAATATCCTCGTGGGAGGGTACTCGTTGTAGATGCGCTTGTAGCCAGTGTGAGAGACCTTGCGTGCCTTGTCCACGAGGATACGGTAGTCCGGACCCATGCCCGAGTAGACCATGCCGATGTCTGGGGTTATGAGGCTGATTTTCGAAGATGACTGGGCGTCGATGAGCGGCGAGGACGACTTCTTCTCAGTGGCCAGCACGATGCCGTTCGTCGCTGCGCAGTATGTCAGCGGCTGCAGCCTTTATTCAGTGGGACCGAGGGTTTACTGTACCCTTAATGCCTAGCGACGTGACACCTTGGTTGACGGCATTGAGGGCGTACTCTGAGGTCGCGGTCAGCAACTTTAATGCCCAGGCTCATCGGCTTGAACATGGCATGGGGTGCTCACCTATCTGCACCAGCTTGCCGCTAAAGTGTGGTCAGCACGGAGTGTAGCCTCATGTCGGGAATGCTTGTATTTACCTGGGCGAGAACGTCGTGAGCGAGAACGAGTACCGGTCAGCCATGCTGGGCTTGTTCAAGGGTTCGGAAGATGCAGGCGGAAGGAGATCAAGAAGGGGAGAACACCGGCTGGCAGCGGTGTTGAGGGGATGCGAGGAGATGAGAGGCGGCGATGTGTGAAGCTGGTGTTGGAGCTCGGAGCTGTAGGCAAGCTCGCATTACGCGGTTGGTCGCTCGCGCCGCCGCAGATGCCAAGAGTCTGATCACGTGCCCGGACCGCCGGCAAGCGCCAAAAAATCGAAGAGGCCACGACGAACTTTTCTGTAGATTTCTCTGCCTTCCCCCCAAGACGCCTGGCGCGCTCATTTAAGGGTCTCAGCCGCCCACGATGAGCACAGCGATGCCGCTGCGCCAAGCTGTCCGCCCTCCACCTGCTTTGTCACCGCCACTGCTTAACACCTAACCTACTTTTCCTGCAGGCACAGACTCAACCCAGAACAAAGCCCGATCCAACTGAATCCCCGCTTCATCACGGGCGCATCCCAGTGCCAGTTGGCAGACATCTTCACGGACTTTGACGGATCTCCACACCTTCGCCTACGTCCAGAGATGGCGTCCAGCGGTTTCCAGGCCGCGCAAGGCTGGAAATGGCCAGATCAAGTCCCAGCGACCGCTCGAGAATCACAGGCCGGTGCTCCCCACGCTCGCCAACGGCACAACTCTACCAGCGCGTCCAGCATGCCAGGTTGGTATGAGCCTGACGAAGAGGAGCGGCGATCAAATGCCAATCCCCGGCCCGCGGAAGCCGAAAACAGGCAGAAGCAAAAGCGAAGGCGGTTCTACGGACCTAGGACCTGTCGCATCTGCCTTGAGACAGTCCTGCCCACCTTCCACCAGCCCTCAGAGAATCTGCCGTCCATTCTCCAGCCTGAGCCGAAGGTGACCTACGAATCCGAAGAAGGCCGCCTCATCAGCCCATGCAAGTGTAAGGGATCTTCCCGCTACGTGCACGAGGGTTGCCTCCAGTCCTGGCGCCATGCCGACCCGTCTTATGGCAGACGCAATTACTGGCAATGCCCAACCTGTGGTTTCCGTTATCGCCTTGAGCGCATGGCCTGGGGCCGCTTCATCAGCAGTGCCGCTGCCCAAGTCTTTCTGACCCTTGGGATTTTCTTCCTCGCAACCTTCATCTTAGGTTTTATCGCCGATCCGATCATCAACCTTTACCTAGATCCGTTCGGCACCATTATCCCACTGGGGGGCGATTCGTATGATTATGACTATTCGCACCATGAGGATGATGACCCAGACGGCTGGTCGTTTCATTTTCTTAAAGGATTCGCTTCTCTTGGCTTGCTTGGGGCTTTGAAATTCCTGCTGTCCAGTCCCCTAAGAATCTTTAGGATTGGTGGTGGAAGTTGGGGCGGCGGCAGAGGCAATACCGGTCGCGACAGGCTTGCAAACATTAGTTGGGTCGTTGTCGCGATCGGTATTGCTACCTTCATTTACGTAAGTTTATTGACCTGATGACGCCAATCGCACATGTGCTGATTTGTTGTTAGGGAGTCTGGAAAGCTGTTCGCGCGTGGGCACGCCGCACTTTGGAAAAGGCGAGCGAACGTGTTGTAGATGTGCAGGATGATGCTGACGAAGAAGACGAAGAACCTGATTCTTCGGCCAGCAACCAGGGAGCCCAGCAAGCAGGCCAGTCAAGTTGATTTACCTACCATGCTTGTTCAGCATGATGGTCTCCATTGCAGCCGGAACCGCCCACCTTTGAGTTGCCACGCCACCCTTTATCCAACTTGTTTGGTGAACGGGTCTCAATGACGTGCCGATCGAGTCTGTGTGCGAAAAGCAAAACGCCTCTCGTGTATTCGCCCTGGTCTATGACGTCTTGTCTTGGCTTGGGTTCCCGAAAGGCATCGTCACTCCTCCGCTTCCAATCCTTTTCTTTGCTCGTAAGGGGATTGCTTGAGGTTAAGTGGCACATTTCGCTCGTGGAAGCATTCTTCATGTAATCTACGTTATAGCTCTGCAATAGCACCATTTCCTATGAAAGTCGTACCGAGACAGTTCCTTTTGCACATGTGAGGAAGAGACTTGTACCGCAAACTTCACTTGTTCGCCTCACTCACCTCCATCACCTCCACGCACGGACCAAGACGCCTCTTAAATTCTTCCGTCGAGTCCTGTGCCACCTTCTCTCTTACAACTTTCTTGATTGCTATGGATTTTGCGGCTTTCTCTACGTTGGCCTCACTCCGCCAACCTCCCCACCGTTCAAGCAGTCCAACCACCCAGCAGGGCGACACGATGGACCCCGAGCATCCCGACTTTCGAGAGAGCCTGACCTCGTCCGTCTACTCTCGGTCGATCACCCAAGCTTACCACGACGATGAGGGTGCCGATACTGCTACTATCACCTCATACCACGTTCAGGATGAAGCCCGGCCCGCACCGCGCGCCCCGCCCGCATTCCGCGAAGCGGAGACTGAAATCGACGACATGATGAAGGATCTCGGCTTTGACAGTGACGAGCGCGGCTACGAATCTTCTGACGACGGCCACGACGAGACCTACGAGAAGCACTATGACTCTCCCGGCGGTAAATCCAACCGCATAGCTACACCGAGCAAGCAGCCGTGGAAGCGCGAGATCAGCGAAGGCGCCATGCTCGCCCTCAGGACGGATGAAGCGACCAAAGAGCTCGTGAAAGCCATCATGCGCGTGTCCTGGATCGACAACCTCCAGGAACGCTTGGTCGAGATCGCCAACTACATCCACAAGGACCTTCGTCGCTGCTTCCACAATCCTCCCATCACCCACGCCACGGCCCGCCGCGTCGGAGAGATCTCGTTCGCCATCAGCGAGGTGCAGGATACTTGGCTGGACCACATGACGCCGCTGCAGAAGGCCATTGACTCTATGGACGTTGTCCGGGACACCCCCAACCTCCTTGAGATCCCGAAAGAGCAGCACGGCATCGAGATCCAGAACTTCAAGAAGATGCTCATGTACGTGTTCACTCCCCCAGTCCCCTCAAGAAGGATTTGATTTCGCACGCAGTCCCATCCCCACCGGCGTCGGCGCCGAGTGCAACTGCAAGATCGTCTTGCTCATGTGCAAGCTCTTCGCCGAGGAAGTGCAGCTGCCCTTCGAACTGTCCGTCAGCGACATGCCGCAGGTGGGCAGTGCCGACTGCACAGTGAAGAGCTACCTCAACCAGCTCGCGGCCCGCTTCCGCAAGATCCAGTACGTGGCCGACCGGCTTTCCATCACCACCGCCACGACGTGGGACCATTGGAAGAAGATGAGCGAGCAGCTCGCCGCCCAGGCCACCATGATGAACACCAGCTACGCGGATTCTGGCAGCGTGACGCAGCGCGCCAAAGAGGCCCTCTCCCGCGTCATCAACGGCGCCAGGTTCGGCAGCATCCAGCGCGCTTCCTCCAACAGGAAGTCTCTGAATCGTCCCCCCACTCGCTTGGCGATCTCTGCGCCCCTCCCGAAGAAGGTGGCTCGCGTGCCGACCGTCCGCGACACCGGACTCGACTTGCCCAAGCACCCGCTTGATGCCCTCCCAAGCCCTGATTCCTCGCATTCGCACCGGTCGGTCGTGACAGCCTTAGAGTACAACAATGAGGCTATGCCAGACAACGACCGCGACTTGGATTACGAGTACAACAATGAGGCTTTGCCAGACAACGACCGCGACTTGGATTACGGCTATGAGGACACAGGTATGCGCTACGGCGATGACGGCCTTGGCATGAGCTACGGCGATGAGAACATAGGCATGCGCTACGGCAATGAGGACATGGGCATGAGCTACGGCGACGAGGGCTTGGGCGTACACATGGACAACGACAACATCGAGGACGACACTCCCGCCCAGGTCGGCGCCATGCCTCCCTCCCCCTCGCCCCCACCCTCCGACCCACCCTCCTCCCCCCCTCTCTCGTTCTCCTCCAGCGAAAGCTCATCCTCCCGCTTCGTCTCCGGCAGCGCCTACTACGACATCCTCAAAGAAGTCTACGAAACCGACATCCCCAAGCCCGACGAAGACCGCGAAGCCGACTTCCTCCGGCACTGGTACCGCGCCATGGCGCTGCGCTGCCTGGAGGGCGGCCCGGCGCTGGAAGACGAGGAGTTCGCGATCGGCGGCATCAAGCGGATGCAGGATGCGCATGAAGAGAGGCAGCGAAGGTTGCAGGCGGAGCGGGAGAGGAGGGCGCTGAGGAAGGCGGGGAGTTTGAGGAGGATGACGCCGGATAGGGCGTTGAGGCATCGGCTCTCGTGTATTGCTGATGAGTAAGTTGGAGGCTGGCATGAGATGCTGCGCGCGTGTGCCGAGCACGGTACGAGCGAGGTTTCTAACGACGGGTTCTCGACATCCGTGCTGTCCTCCCTCCCACGGATAGCAACAGCATTGTCGGACCCCGGAAGGTATCATTCTGGTCCCGACTATCTTGCTTATTCGGTTGAAGAGGGGCAGCTCAATTGCTCTTCTCACAAAGACGACTACACTCTTTTGGCATTGCCCACGGCTAGTCTCCCCTTTTCTACAACTTTACTTTGTCGTTGCACTGCGCTTCAAGCAGCCATTACAACTTCAGATCACTCCTTTGAATCCTTTTCCCCTGGCGCGTCTAGGCGTCCTCACAGGTTGAAGACGGCTTAAGCTCAAATCCCCTTCCACCTCTCGAGTCCCCTTCCTTTCCCTTTGCATTTCAGTAGTGGCATGTCATTTTGCGTTGGACTCTCTGGTTTGAAATCCGGGTTCAGGATATCAGGGTTGAAGAGCTTGGCGCAGCGGTACTTCTGGGTCGGCATTCTTTTTCAAGGCTCCACGACACGACGTAGCCTTCGAGATCCGGTTTCATCTTGGCGCCCTATTTCCGACTGACTTGGGCCAGACAGACGCAGGAAACTCCAGTAGTCAGCAGGATAGGCACACAAGCACACATAAAACTTCTTTCTTTTCCCCTCCCTCGCTCTCTCTCTCTCTCTCTCTTCCCTCAACTCACTGCAACGTGCTCTCCAGCTTCTGAATCTTCTCATCCTTCGTCCGCAACTCCAGCAACAAATCCTGCCTCTCGCCCACCCACTCCCGCCTCTCCCTCTTCCTCTCGTTCAACTCCTCCGCCTGCTCGTAAATCTTGTCTCGCAGCTGCGCTATCTGCTTCTGAACACCCAGCCGGTCCTCCATCCTCTCGCAATTCCTCGCCGCCTCCCCCATCAGATCCCCCACCCACCCCTCGTCCCCTCCTCCTCCTCCACCTCCACCTCCTCCTCCTCCTCCTCCCGTCACGCCCTCCGTCTCGGGCGCCGCCGCCGTGGTGGAAAATATGCTGGGGACCGTGGGCGGCGGGGCCGAAGGTCGGCGCATGTGCGTTTGTTGCTGCTGCATGCGCAGTTGCTCGAGCTCCATGGCCATGCGGTGCTGGTGGGCACGAGCGGTGGCAAGGGCGCGCTCGAGGTCGTGGACGCGGCGGATGGCTATTTCGGGAGAGAGTTTTGTGGCGGCGGCGGCGGTGGTGGTGGGGATGCGGAGGGGGAGGGGGTTGTTGTGGGGGGTGTGGGGGCTGATGTGCTTTTCGGAGCAGGCCCGGGGGCGGATGAGCGTTGGGGTTGATGGTGGTGCGGTTGTCGTGGGTGGTGTTGCTGTGGTGGGGGCCGTGGTGGTGGTGGTGGCGGTGGCGACGGTTGTTGGTTTTGGTGTTGGTGTTGTTGATGATGACGACGATGATGATGAGAATGTGATGGTTGGGGAGGAGGAGGGCTTGGCTGGGGGAATGATTTCCTCGGCAGTGTTGCGGGGGCGGATGACTTGGTCGTCTTTCATGGTGAGGCTTGGGGCGCGCTTCTCGGCCGCGAAGGAGAGGTAGGTTGTTGGTGGGTCGGAGGAGGATGGCGACGATGAGATGGTGCTGATGGCGGGCAAGCTGGTATAGCGGACGTGTCCGAAGCCTGCTGCACCAGATCGGTGGGGAGACGGGTTGGGGGTGGGCAGTTTGTGGTTATTATTCGCGGCGCGAGACGACGGCGGCTCGGCTGGTGGAGCTTGCTAGTCAGCGTCGATCACCTGGACAGCGTGGAAATGGGGTGAGGCGGAAGGCGAGGAGAGTGCCGAGACATGCGGTCGCTGGAGCGGAGGGGGGAAAGGCGAGAACAAGGTGGGATGTCGGGAAGCTTCGACGTTCTAGACGGGCGGGAGTGGCAGGGCATGCCCGCATCGGGTCGCATGCATACCTGGTCGGCAGCGCTGGTCGTGCAGCATGGCGGCGCTGCGAGCAGTTTCGGCTCCAGGCACGGCGGGCGCGGGCAGACAGCGTCGGGTCCGAGGGCGCGCGGGGCGTGCTTGCTTGCTTGCTTACTGCGCGGAGGTGGGACGGCGGCGGCTTAAAATGCGTGGGCGGCGGATGGCGGGGAGGCTTGGGGGCGCACACTGCCAGGAACGGTGGACCCTGGGATTTCTCCGATGACGTCGTCGCGCGCCCCTGCGCCTCTGCGCCAGGCACCAGCTCGAGGCCGCGCTCGCGACTCCACGTCGCGGGGCGGTGAGAGTGTGCCCGATCCTGCTGCCTGTCCGCGCGCCGCTATATGTCTGCCGTCCAGCTGCGCCGGACTGTCGACTTGTCGCCCTGCCGCTGTCCGGCTGCGCAAGCCACAGTGCGTCGATCCTTCGGCCCTCCGCCATCAGTCACTCCTCCATCACGCAAACATGAGCTCCAAGCATTTCTTCTCTCTGCCTTTCCGCGCGTCCAATCAGCGCGCACCCTCGCCACCGCCGCCTGCTGCCCGCCCGGATGACAAGTCGTCCAAGCGCGCCAGCAGCACAGGCACCGCAGCCAAACCGGGCACGCCGACGCCCGTGAACAGTGCTGCTGCGCCCCCCACCGCCCCGGACCGGCTGATCGTAGGCGTCGATTTCGGAACCACTTACTCGGGGTACGTGTGCTTCTGCCCAGGCCATGACTTGTTGTCTGACTGCCTATCCAGCGTCGCCGCCTGCTACAGTGGAACCCCTGAAGACATCGATATCATCAAATCGTGAGTTCATCATTCGCACCCGCAACCGCCTTCGACTCGACCTGGAGCATTCGTGGAATAATCAGCCGCAAACCCCTCTTCTCACTGCAATCAAGATGGCCAGGCGGCAACGGCATCACCTCCGACAAAGTCCCCACGGAAATCGGCTACGAATTACCAACTCCGACGTCATCAGCCGCTGGCGAAAGCTCGCGTCACGGCAACCGCAGCAGTGAGGAAAACGGACGCGAGCCGAAAGTCTACCCGAAGACCAAATGGGGCTTCCAATTGGGCCCGTCAGATCCACGCCTGCGCTGCATCAAGTTGTTTCTCGACCGAGGTCAGAAGCTGCCGCATTTCGTCTCTCCGCTCGATACGGCGGCTCAGCTGCGCAAATATGACAAGACTGTCATGGACGCTGTGGCCGACTTTTTGATCCACATTCGTGAACACACCATCGAGACCCTGACGCGTCGCCATGGTGAAGCTTTCATGGCCGCCACCCCAACCCAGTTTGTGCTGACTGTGCCTGCTGTATGGAGTGACGCTGCCAAGGATGCCACACTCAAGGCCGCGGAGCGCGCTGGTATGGGTAGCAGGGAGGGTGGCGACTTGAAGTTGATTTCCGAGCCGGAGGCTGCTGCCGTCTACACGTTGAAGGCCATTCAGCCGAATCACTTGAGCGTGGGAGATAATTTCATTGTCTGTGATGCTGGTAAGTCGTTGACAACACTCCGTTTTCGTCCATAGCGGCCGGGAGTATATCTTTCTTAACACGTCCCCCAGGCGGCGGTACCGTCGACCTCATCGCCTACAAGATAACCCAGCTCTCTCCCCTCCTCGTCGAAGAATCTGCCATCGGCACCGGCGGCCTCTGCGGCTCTGCCTTCCTCAACTATCTATTCGAAGACCACGTCAAAGCACGCCTGGGCGAGGAGCGCTACACGCACATGCGCACCAAGAAGCAAAAAACCTGGAACATGGGTCTCCGTTACTTTGAGGAATTTGTCAAGCGCAACTTCAACCCAGACGCTCACGCCGAGATCAACGTGCCCTTTCCTGGCCTACCGGATGACGAAGACGCAGGCTTGGATAGCGGCTTCCTGACCATGAGTGCCGCGCAAGTGCAATCCATCTTCGATCCCGTCGTGAGAGACGTCATCGACTTGGTGGACGGCCAGGTCAGGAGTCTGAGGGCCAAGGGCGAGAAGGTGTCAGGTGTGGTGCTGGTCGGCGGGTTCGGCCAGAGCGACTATCTTTACCGCTGCATGAAGGCGCATTTTAATGCTAGCGCCCCGCCGCCGCCGTACGAGGAGCGGCCTACCCATGCGGTAGCGGTGCGGGGCGCAGCGGCGAACGAGGCCGTGCAGGTTATGCATCCGATGTATGCGTGGACGGCGGTGGTGCGGGGTGCGGTGTTGCGCGGGCTGGAGGGAAGTATGGTAGTCAGTAGGCGGAGCAGGTGGCATTATGGGACGAGCTACGCAACGGTGTACGACGAGGAGAAGCATGATGTTAGTGAGAGATATTGGAGTCCGTTGTGGGAGCGGTGGATGGTGAGCGATCGGATGCAGTGGCATATTCGTAAGGTATAACTTGCTCCCCATCCCCATCTTACCCTCAACACCACTCCGCATCCCCCTTCCTCCTTTCTCTCTCACCACAAAAACCAGACCCCACCCTCTCTCTCTCTCTCTTCCTAACCGCGCGCCCTCAGGACGACCAACTATCCGACTCCCACCCCATCTCCTTCCACTACACCCGCAACTTCCGCCCCAACCAATCCCTCATCGTCGAGGACGACCTCATCGCCTGCGACTGGGACGACGCCCCCTCCTCCTACCAGAAAGGCCTCGTCACCGTCTGCACCCTGACCACGGATCTGAGCAAGGTGCCCAAAAGCCTGTTCACGCGGTTGACGACGACGAAGGGCGTGGAGTTTGATAATTTGGATTTTACGCTGGATATGAGGGTTGAGAGTGCGGGGTTGGTGTTTGAGCTTTGTGTCGATGGGGTGGGGTATGGGAGGGTGGGGGCGAGGTTTCATTGATTGGGAAGGGAGGGATTTCATGGATTGGGGAAGGGAGGGAGGGAGTGGTGTAATTTTACCACAGTGACGGAAGAGATGGGGGGCTCTTCGGAGAGCAGGAGTATGGCTAATTTTGTGACATCGATTGTGCGATAGCGGTAGGCCGTTGACGTAACATACTTATACAGCCACGGAAATCACTGGGTACCCCTTAGAGAAATGATTGCGACTCCGTTTGAAAGGAAAAGGAAGAACAAGATGGCAGATTCATTATATTGTGAGGCGTAAATTTCCCTAAAACTTAGCCCGTCTTGACTAATTCGTCAATACTCCAACTCAAGATTCACCAACGTAAGCTCGCGAGAGAGGCTTGCACCGATATAGAGTTCTTCGGGTCCACGGGTCTTGATTTTGAAAATCAGCCAACCATTGCAAGATATATGCAATCGTTCAGAGGCACCTGGTTGTTTCTACGCTCCGAGGCGAGTATGCACATTTCCAATGTGGTCTCGGCACGAGATATGTATGAGAAGTGATACCGCGCAGTATTCGGGTTTCGATAGTGCGGTCGCGGAGGGGTTGTAGATATGTCTCGTGAATACTGAACTACTAGATTAGTTATGGGGTAGATAGGATAGGACCGAGGACTTACCCAACGCTGTAGCATTCTCAACGTCTGCTGAAGATCTTCGAGTGCGCCTGAAGCAATGCCAGAACAGCAAAATTGATGGTGGGCTGGAGACAAGGAGACTGATGGCTGCAATAAGAGCCTCGGTAGAAATAGTCATTTTCCGGATCTGAATGTGGTTCTGAGAACAGCCAAGCTGAAGTAGAAGTGACGCTGTGTTCCTGTGCCACATGGTGAGGCTGGACATTGGACTCTTATGTTGTCTGTAGAAGAAAGTCAAAGCTTTGTAGTGCTGGTAGAGCACTCGAGGATTTGGGAGCTGGCCAATCCGATCCAGCTACACCGGGCAAGGCAAGGATCAACGCCTGGGCCACAAGATTTTGGTTTCTTTCCATGAATGCGGCATGTATGTTTGAGGCTATAAAGCACTATGTCAAGGCATCCAAAAATCTCGCAGGGCGCAAGCAGTCGTCAGCATGCGCCAAGGCACGCGCGGAGCAGAATTTGGAATCGACCAATCGGACGGTGACCCCGCCAGCGTGGCTGTACATCCACAAATTCATGCAGAGCCACCTTCAGATTCTGGCATCAGCCAATCAAGAGTCGGCTCACACGTCGGCTGCGGGCGTCGATCACACCGAGCCAGAGTTTGACAGGGCCAATCAGCGTGGACTCAGAATGCCAGCCTTGCGTGAGCCAGCAAGCTGAAATAGCCGCCGTCCCTCAAAGCTCCACTTCCACCACCAGTCTTTCCCAGCCTTCACGGCCCTCTTACCGCAGAATTCGTGTCCATTCGTCTTCTTAATTCTGTGGAACGATGGAAGCGGTTTGGGAGTCACACAAGGAGACCATCCGGAATCTCTATCTGGTCAGAGACTTGACGAGGCAGCAGGTGAAAGACGAGATGGAAAGATTGCACGGCTTTGATGCAGAGTAGGCTACAACGAAGTTTCCCCCATGAAGTTGTGATTGATTACCTAATTCTGTTCTTTCCAATCAGTGCCGGTCAGTATGAGCGTCAATTCAAAAGATGGAAGTTCCGAAAGAACCTGAGGCCCAAGGAGTGGCAGTCGATTTCGCGTCGAATTGAAAAGAGGAAGGCTGAAGGCAAAGAGAGCGACCTCATGATCGATGGCATTCTGATACCCAAGAAGAAATTGCAGAAGGCGACGTCGAGGTATGGGCAAGGGTCAACCTTGGAAAGGATACAACACAAGATGAGAACAGGTGAGACTCTAGGGCTGTTTGTATTGGTGTGGTAGTAACCGAGTTACAAGAAGACGACTGTTGCAGCCCAATGTCGGAGGGGATCACGGTCTTCACTCCTTCAGCTTTGACTGTCTCAAGCATTGATTACACCTGCCTTCCATGGTTCCGATTTCGAAGCATGATCGATGCACAGCTCCAACCTCAGCCGGACATGCTAAGCGATATCGGCGCCAGCATAGCCGTTCAATCGTGGGCATTATTCGAACGAAGTGCTCAGGCTGTTATCCCCTATTTCAGTTTCGATGACCGCTTCCGAGACACAATTGACGGGTCAGCTTTCGACATCTTTAAGTTCGCCGCCCTCCTTGCTTCAAATTGTATAGAGGTCTATGAATCCTCCGAAACTGTCCCCGACTTGTTCAGAAGGATCGTCCAAATTCTCCAAACTTCAAAACATTCACCATTGTTCAGGTGCTTGATTGTTCAAGACGACCCAACTATTGAGGCTCTCTCTGAGGTCATGTTCAAGGAAGCACTTCTATCAGATAATACGATGCTGGCAACCATCTTGCTCAGCTGTTTCAAGATTGATTCGAACGACCTTTTGCCAGCCCCTTGGGCTCACAAACCGTACACTGATGCTTGTCTCCCTCTCGAGGTGGCCATCAGAGGCAAGTGTTCCGGAATGGTATCGACGCTTCTCAAGTATGGTGCCAACGCCAACGCCCAAGGATCAGAATACAGGAGCATGATCACGCTCGCGGCAATACACAGCACTGACGAGATCTTGCGTATGATACTCGAAGCCAGTGATAAGGACCCTACTTCTGTCCTTGTAGCTTACGTCCACCGCGGATGGGCTGATCAGATCGAAATCCTCTTGGAAGAAATGGCGAGCAAACTTCCTCCGAATTGGAAACAGTATTTACCGTTGAAAGGACAAGGAAAAGAAGAAAGAGAAGAATTCAAACGGTCCCTAAACACTGCCCTCAGCATCGCTGCCGAGATTGGAAATGCTCAGATAGCACGGATTCTCTTCAATGCCGGCGCAGACCCAAACAGCCTAGACCGATTTGGCCTCACTCCACTGCAACTGGCTGCCCTTAACAAGCATTTGAGCGTTGCCGAGCTCCTTTTATCTATGGCCACGGGCGCCGATATAAGGGCCGATGGCAAAAACCATCAAACGCCGACTGCTCTTCAGATTGCTGCAATCAACAGGGACCCCGAAATGGCATCGCTTCTTTTGTCTGCTGGAGCAATGGTCGATGCAAGTGCCCCATCGATGTCCGGTACTCCCTGGGGTCCTTATTCGTTCTTGTGGGGCTGTAATGGAAAGTCCGCGCTTGAAGCTGCAGTCAGCAGCCCCGTGGGGCGGTTCAATACCAGACTGATCAAGTTGCTCCTGGAGCACGGCCCTGATGTGAACCAGTTTCGCCTTGCTGATGCGGTGCAAACATGCGATACCCATATTATCCAACTGGTTCTGGATGCTGGCGCGCCATATTCTCCAGAAGTGCTGTATGCCGCGGCAGAAACCGGGAACATCGACTTGATCCAACGCTCCTTGGATGCTGGGGTTGAAATCAATGCCCTCAATTCCGACGGTCTAACGGCAATCGCATGTGCCATCCTCAGGTCTTGCAGCGCTCTCGACGAAGGGGCTTCCAAGATGATAGAAACGGTGGCTTTCCTGATCGACAATGGTGCTGATGCCAATTTGCCCGGGGCTCGTCCAACTGCTCTGGAAGCGGCATTATATAGGGGCAGAATGGACCTGGCTGAATTCCTGGTTCAAAGGGGCACCAGTACTAAGGAGTTCAGAGCCTTTTCATCAGCTTGTAGCAGCGAGATCCCGAGACTGCTGCGTTGGGAATTCGAAGCTGCCCCACCTGGATCCATCAGACGCCCTTTCAGCCCCAAAGGAGTCTTCACGGCGACTGGAACGCAATTTGAAAAAACTATTGGTATTCTTCTCCGCCAGGGTATCAACCTATCCAACCCTTGTGGGACTCTGGCAATCACAAAAGTTATCCGTGACAAGCCGAATTTTTCGCTACTGCACACACTCATTTCTGCCGGAGCCCCCGTCGACTTTCCTGAAGACTATCCCTGTTCTTTCAATCTGTCATCACCTTTGCACTTTGCCATAAATGGAAGATCTTGCAAAGCAGTCCAACTTCTCTTGGAGCACAATGCAAACACGCAGCTCTACGATGCGAGACGGGTAGGCTTCCGGAGGAGCCGAATCATTAGGGTATCACCTCTCCAAAATGCGGCGCGTTGCGACTTCTTTGACGCTGTACGACTCCTACTGGAAGCAGGAGCAGATGTTAATCAACCAGCTTTGGGCTTCTTCGGTAGAACGCCTCTCCAGGCTGTCGTAGAGAAAGGAAACACCGAAATAGTAGATCAACTCCTTCAGGCTGGAGCCGACGTAAATGCACCACCAGCTGACCAAGGAGGCGTCACTGCGCTCCAAGCAGCCGCGATAAAGGGCTTTCTCAGAATAGCAAGGACGTTGCTTGAAGCTGGAGCGGAGGTTGATGCGCCCGAGGCTGAGGAAAGTGGACGAACGGCGCTGGAAGGCGCTGCGGAGCACGGAAGAATCGACATGGTTCAGCTCCTCCTCGAGGCCGGAGCGGATGTTTTGAGTCCTCAATTCGGGGAGAAACAGTACAAGAGAGCGGCTGGTAGGGCAAGAAGGAATGGCCATAATGCCGTGGCAAGGCTGCTTGAGAGACACCGTGCAAGTCTGCAATAACTGCAATGTCACTCGTACAGAACTTGGAAGGGCTTGGACGGTCACGAATATCAGTTTAGAGCATTATTACGCAGGAGAAAGCTGACGCAATTTTGTGGAATTCAATTTGATCAAGTACTTGATTCTCCATATGATTTCTCTCACATATGATCAGCTATCATGTCTATTCGCCATTTTTGAGAGTGGTTCCGATGAAGACAACCTGTACAGCGGCAAACCTACCGGCCTTCGTTAGAGACAATATCCTCCAGTACGGTTAGTCTTTCACTTACGCTGCAGTCGAAGCAAAGATCTCAGCTGCTCGGGCGTTGGTCAGAAGCGCCAGGGCAATAGAGAAGATGGCAGAGAGCCCCATTGAGACCAAAATGCGAGCGAGGGGGTTTTGAATGTAATAAAGGACAACAATGGAGAGTGAGGGTATAACAGTTGACGTCATTACACTGAGAATCCGTGCCGCGTTTTGGTAGGTGCTGTCCTTCCACTCTACAAGTCCAACCGCCTCATGACCAGGGATGGGACTCTTTTTATCGTCAGCATAACATAGATTTGATATACTCATGGGCGCCACGCACCTTCCTCTGCAAGCCTTGTCCGAACATCCACGGCATCACCTTTTCAGCTATCCATCTAATGAGCGGCTCGTGCGCTCGGGAAGATAGAGCAACCAGATCTGCGGCTTCTTCTTCTAGCCATGGCAAATCTTCCACGCCTGAGAGAAAGTTGTTGCCGCCCTTCTCCCTTCCGAGCCAGTCTCTGAGGACCTTCAGGTCGTATTCTCTGGGTTTCGCCAACTTGTTGAGTTCCGCTTGTTGGATCAAAGCAGCGTCTAGCTGGCAAGTCAGATGGATATAGGGCGGTAACGATGTGCCTACTTACTGTATTCTTTGAGCTTTTGGCGAATCTCAAGTACCAGTTTCCACTGCAAATCGTTCGGGCCTCTCTTTCCTGAGTTGATAAGATTGCGGGCCACCACTTCGTAGTTGAGCCCGTCGCGACGGTCGTCAGCAATGAAGACCTTCAGCTTTTCTTCCAGGATGAGAAGTTCTGCCTGCTGGAGCAGAAGGCTATGCGCGTTGAGGGCTGCGAACCGTTTGAATTGCCCCATGCCTGTGTATCGTCCAATGATTTGCGCAAGCTCCGGGTACCCTGTTGGACTGTTATTTGTGTTCTGCATCGATGCAAAGTTATATCCAGGAGTTGTTTGTTCGGCTAGGTTTGCGTTGTTGGAATTCATTGCAAAAGGTTGCGCAGCCTGATTGTAGCCAGAGTGGAGGTGTTGCTGCCGGAAAGACTGGGCACGGCTGCATCCCAGACAAGGATTCAACAATCCGCGGCTGAATTTCAGCCTTGTATTGAGAAGCGGACTCGACTTTGAAACTTCGAAGTCGGACTGCGAAAGGTTGTAACAATCTTGCAGCTGAACTTGCTGTTTACATGGAATGAATTTTCATCGATTTCTGATCTACTTCAGCATAAAACCCGTGAAGTGCATGCCGAAGCTAGAAGTAGTCCGCATCTAACTACTTGGGGGTTACCGCAGGGTTTGGCCTTATAGGGGTGATCTTTTGTTTGAGCTCACTGGTCCCGCTTGTGCTGAGGAACCTGAAGCTCCTAATTGCAGTTGCGCGGATTTCTTGGCCTTTTTGGAGGCGGCCACTTCGACTTCAAGTTCTCTCTTCTGGCATCGTCTGTCCACTTCGTTTTGCGACGCCTTCTTTGCGGTATTCTCCTTCTGCTTCATCTTCTCAGCTGAAGAGCGTTAGTTATAACAATCATTCGGAAAGGCTTTGTGCATCATGAATTGGATGTACTCACGGCGTCCTAGTTTTCTCAAGGCTATGACATTTAACTCCGCAATGTCCTTGAGTCTTTTCGGTGGTTCTAAAGTGCGCAAGTCCGGGTTGTTCCACAAGAAACCGTGCTTCAAGATAATTTGTCGGCAAATAACGATATCGTAGGGCAGGCCTTCGACAACATAGAACTTGTGCGTATAGGAGATTTCTTGGTCGATGAAATTCCACGAACCCTTGACCACATAGTCAATGTCGAATGAGATACCGTTGGCACCCTTGGCGCGCTCAGGCTCTTTGAGCCGCCGCGTCAAAGAGTTCAGTTTGAGTCGCAGGACTTGCTTCAGAGATATACAGCTCACATCGGCCCCAGTATCTAAGAAGCCATCCAGAGTCTGAAGATCGCCGTTCTCATCCTTCAACTGTATCCTCTTTTGTACCGCCGTCAAATATGAGGCGCTGCATCTTTCGATATCGGCCTCAAATGACGAAGTAATTGACCTGCAATCCGAGGACAATGTTTCACGTGAGGAGCCGTCGTTGTCAGAGTCGTATTTTACATCGGATGCGAGGAGAATAGCACGAGCGTCGGGGCTCTGCTCCTGTGTTGTCACAGACTGATTCGAAATCGGCTTGCAAGGAGCATCCTTTTCAGATCCGAGGACATTTGCGCGCCTCTGGCTTGTGTCGGTCGAGTCGTTTGATTCAGAGTCCTCTAGTCTGTCATCGCGAGGGAACCTCCAAGAACTGAAAGAATGAGCTGCAAGTTTACACCTTAGTACACACTCTGTTTAGATATGAAGAGAAACTTACATTCATAGGCGCTCATATCAACATTCAGCTACCAGCCTCAAAACCTTGCGTTTACTCCGGGTTCTCGTATTTCTGAGTGCTTCTATCCTACTCTTAGTCTCCGCGTCACCATCAAGTTCGTTGAAGGGTGTGGGGCTGAAGTATGAAGCTTCCTAATGCTCTAACAGAGTTTGGGTCGAACGGATCGTGGAAGGCCTATACCTCGAAGATCTCGAGACGCTGAAGGAGGGGGCAACTCTAAATAAACAAGATCGGGCTTCGCTCGCTGAACTTCGTCGACTCCGAAGTCAAGTAGGTGTTACCCTCGACGGAACCTATCGTGAAGAAGACCGCGATGCTCTCAGGACGGAAGTAGGAGCAGACGGGGCTCAGCCTCCCGTCCCCAGCGCGGGAATCAGCTGACTTGTACGCGTTTGTAAACAAGTCAATTCGAGCCAAGCCAAATGCGGTACGACTAACGCTGAGACATTTCGATACGGCCAATGAATCTTATGAGAAGCAAGATCGGGGAACGAGCTAAAGCAAGAAGGTTATGTGAGCACCGTGGCAGCGTGACAGCTGGTTCTCAGTGCAACGCCCTGTTAGTGATGGCATGAGACACAATTGGAGGCTGTGATGCGCGATATACGCGCGGCATGCAGGACGGGAAAGAGTTTCACACGCGACAAGGCATAGCGAATCAAATACACGCCACAAGTAGCACCCCTTGCTCGTTGATCGTCGACATTGTGGCACAGGTATGACTGAACCGATCTTGAAGTATTGGCCTCAGCATCACGCCCAAATGGGCTTGCAGGTGAATGATGAACACCTCAGCTCTCAGGGGCTTTTGTCTAGCGAGATCATGAGGAATGAACTGTGGTTCTATATGGTATTTACTAGGTATTAACTGAATATAGTTTGGAGTTAATTATAGCTGTGAAGCGCTTTTCTCCTCTTAGTTCAAAGGCGTATCTCTCTTCTAGGTTTGCTTTCTATTTCCCTACATAACGCAAACATGTAATTGGTGGGAAGCTTGTGTTGTGGTAACGAGCACGCTGAAGGGTAAGAGTGCCACACTCCATGAAGCATTTGCCTGCCAGCTTACGACCCGAATAACGTGCTGTGCATGTGCCCATGATATAGCTTGCGTGTGTGGTGTGGCAAATGGACTTCGAGAGAGCGACGAAGCTGTGCCAGTAGGGAAAAGTCGGTTGAGATGGAGAAGATTTGGTGGGCGACGGTGTTGAGACGGATGACTGATGTTGATTCTTGAAGTGAAACCTGAAGAGGCAGCTATTTAACAGGTGCAACCCCCTTAGCTCCTCCCTTCTCTGATACCACTGTCGTCACTGCCATAACAGACGAGGAGGGGTTGTCAGAGGGGAGCATGTTGAGCAAAAGGGACGAGGCCGGATGGCCGAGAAGATACAAAGACACCCTACGAACAAGCGAAACGGGAGCATATTGGTATTGAGGCTCATAGAACACTATCAGAAATCTTCAAGTGGTGTTGTTGTCTCCATTTGTAGTAGCATTACCCATACGTCAAATTCTCATGTATTGACTGCAGCTCAATCATCTGTCTCTTAATACGCCCTCTCTCCTTAAGCAGAAGAAACCCCGAATTTATGTTATCCTAATCCCATTTTCCCATGGACGACGCGGCGAAGATCCACCAACTCAGTCAACTTCCCAGCGCAGAAAAGCCGCAAACGCATCTAGTGCAGTGAAAAGGGCTATTCGGAAAACGCTGACACCAATAAAAAGTCGCCAATCCACTTGCCTAATCCTCTATGCATCTTCCCACCGCATCGCTCTTCCTAATCCTACACCCGCTAAAAACGACGTCCACGAAAGTATGCCTTCCTTCTTCTCACCCTTCACCCCGCACAACCCTCACTCACTTCTTTGCCCTCCCCTTCCCCTTCTTCGGCTTCTCCTCTTCCTCCTCATCCTCATCATCATTACCACCCTTCTTGCTCTTCTTCTTCGCAGCAGCCCCCTTCTTAGCTGCAGGCTTCTTCTTCGGCTGCTTGATATACTTATCCTTCGTGATATCCGTCTCGTCATCATCCGCCTTCGTAGCATCGGGCTCGTCAACGACCTCGCCTTCGTCGGACTCCTCGATCGCTTCTTCGAGGTCTGGTTTCTCCTTTGCGGCTTTCTTGGGTGCGACGACGGAGGAGGCTTTCATGAAGGGAACGGGATGGGCTTGTTGGTTGTAGCTTTGTGGGAGAGTGAGAGGTCAGTGACTGGTTTTGTTTTGGAGATGGGTGGCGGTGGTGATGCTTACAGTCTGGTGAAGGTCGCCTTGGTCTGGGATTCGATCTTGACCTTCTCCATGTCCATTGGGCCGACTCCCAACTCCATGATTGCGTCGAAGTCTTCTTTGGTGAGGAAGTAGCTGTCCATAAGGTCGATGACTTCGGGGACGGCCTCCTTGCCCTCCTGCTCCAGCTTCTTGACGAGCTCTTGCCATAGCAGCGGGATGTACTGCTGGCGAATTTCGTGACGATCGCCCGAAGTGCGCAGACGCATATGGCCTTGGATTTCCTTGACCATACGAGTAAACTTGCCTAGTAGGAAGACGTCAGCACATGTCAGGAAACGACATCACGAAGATCCTTACCTTGCGAGCTGTTCTTGCCTAGCCACTGGGGGAAGTTGGTTCGGAAGCCTGCCATGCTGCCAGCAACAAAACTGGCTGGCCTGACGAAACTGAAGATGGCGTGTGTAGGCATCAGACTCCATTGCTGCTGTGAGCCGTGAATCATCCTGTCAACCAAGTCGCCGTCGCTGATACTTTCCGCCGCGTTATCGATGAGTTCAAGCAACTTCAAGTTGCGGTCTTTACCCTGATGGCTGGGGGCTCGCATAGGGTTGGTACCGAGGTAGTTCTCCTGAAGCATGAGATAGCTCAGCTCATGGTCGTTGAAGTAAAGCTCCGTCTTCTCATTGAGCGTGTGCTTGCTGCTCTCTGAGAACATGTGGCCTTGGAGGATCTTTCCAACAATGTCCCATGGCTTCAAGATGATGTGCTTCTCCCAGGCCTTGGACATCTCTTTGCTCTTGTCGAAGTCCATGTTGGCCTCGTCAAGCTTTGCCGTGGACACCATGTTGACAACCTGTCTGATGTCCGCGTTGGTACCCTCAATCAGGGCGTCAATGACATTCTTGGGCATTTTCAAGCCCTCCCGGTATGCGATGGTCATGATCCTTGACCTGATCTGATCCGTGGTCGGCCGCCTGAAAGGTATGTCGAATGTGCAGTAGTCGAAAGGCTTCATCTTCGGCAAGCGGCGGTCATTGCAGATGAGGATCATGGGGATCTGAGTTTTCTTGCAAACAGCTGCAAGCGCTCCGACACCTCCTCTATCGCCAGCAGACATGCCATCGACCTCGTCCATGATTAGAACCAGCTTCTTTCGTGACTCTTCCACCTTCTTTCCATCACCAGCGAAATAGCCGAGCAATGATGTGGTCTCGAGCACGCCTTGAAGTCCTTCCTGAACAAGCTTCTTGCTGCGACTATCACTGGCATTGCTCTCGACAATGTCGTAGCCCTCCATCTTGGCGACGAGATGCGCTGCAGTGGTCTTGCCGATACCTGGGGGGCCATGGATCATCACTGCTCTGAAAAGTCCACTTCCGTCCGGACCACCGAGCTTGAACCCCTTCTTTTGACTTCTGTGAAAGTTGCGCAACCACCTTTGGAGTTTCTCCACCTGCGCCTTGTTGCCGCAGATTTGAGTAAGCTGAGTTGGCGCATATTTGACTGTCCACAATCGACCGTCCTTGGCCGGTTCGGAGTTTGTCGTCTGCGATGCAGTGGCCTGCGAGCTTGCACCGCTTGCTTGACCTGGTTTTCCAGCTCCAGCACCTCCTGCGCCGCCGAGTCGGCGTTCCTCCCTCTCCATCTCTTCTGCCATCTCCTTGACCTTCTGCGCTTCAGCTGCTTGTTTTTCCTCATAGGCTGCGGCAGCCTTGCTGTCTCCACCGTTCGCAGGCATTTTTCGGATAAGCTCGAAAAGACCCTCTTCATTGATAGTCTTGAGGTTGAACTGCTTTATCTTCTGCAATTTACTTGGGCCGGCATCGCTGCCGAGAACGACGTATGTAGTCTTGCTACTCGGTGCGGTTGTAATCTTGCCCCCGTAGCGCTTGACCAACTTCTGGCCCTCTTCACGGTCAAGGTATTGAAGCAAACCGGTAAAGACAAAGGTCATGCCTGCTAGGCAGTTTGGCTGGCCAGTCGGAATCTCAACCGAACCAGCTTGAGGAGCAGGCCCAGAGTTCGCGTGATGAGCCTTGAAGTCAAACTTCTTGGCGGGCTCTCCACTCTTCGGAGGCGGCGAGGGTGGCCGAACGATGGGAATGCTGGCGAGAATCTCCTGCATGGCGGCACTCTCAGGCTCATCCTTCTTCACACGCTTCTTGGCCGGGGTCGCCTTTGTTGATGCCGGACGGCCTCGGGATTTCTTTGGTGTTTCGACTTCCAACTCATCGTCTGTCTCTGCCGACTTGCGTTTTCTTCCCGCCTTTGCGGCTGGCTTTCCCTTCTTGGCCGACTTACTGGACACGATTTCCTCATCTTCGTCGGGAACGACGAAGTCATCCTCAGGGCCAGCATCCTTCATGTCCACATCCTCCTCTGGCTCAAGTCCATCGTCCGCCTTGAGCTTCTTCTGCTGGCCTCTCCCTGTTGTTTGCCTCTGTGGCAAGGCAACCACAGGCTCATCGTCGGAGCCCTCATCATAGTCATCGGCCCGCGTGCCCTTCTTCTTGAACGCAGCTGTGAAGATATCATCTCCGTCCTCGTCGTCATCCAGGAAATCCTCGTCCTCGTCCTTCACTTCAACGTATGTAGCGGGCTTGGTCTTGCGCGCAGATGTGCGGGTCGGAGTAGCGGTCGTCTTTGAGGGCTTGCCATTGGCTTTGACGGGGGACGATTTGGGTGTCTCGGTCTTTGCGGCGGGCTTTGAGGTCTTGTTGGGGGCGGATCTGGCGGGCTTCTTCGAGCCAAAGAAGGCGGAGGCGGTAGTAGTTTCGCCTTCGGGGGTGGGTTCGCGCTTGCTGCGACAGGTCAGGATTTCGGAGCAAACCAGAAAGATCGCGAGACCTCACGCCTGTTTCTGGGAAGCCGGCTTTTTGGGCGCTGCCTTCTTCGGCCTACACACGTGTCAACACCGTAGAGGCAGAGGGTCTGCCTCACTTACGGCTCCTCCTCATCATCCGAGTCCTCGACGACCTTGCGCGCAGGCCTTCCTCTCTTCTTGGCGGGCTTAACCTGTGAGCGACGAGAGTAAGCTTGATTCGGTGCAAGTTGACCACGGCCAACAACAGAAAAAGCTAAACGCGGGTGTGCGCATTGGCATGGTGAAGACGCGGGCAGATTGGCTCAGCAAGACGGCTCCAATCCGTCGGGATTCAGAGCTAGAAGGACCGCCACGCACCTCCTCTGCGGGCTTTGCAGCCGGCTGGGCGGGCTTGCCGCCAAAAAACGACCTGATGTCGGCGGGCATGTCTGCAATGGGCCGGGTTACACGCTCAGGGTACAGATGGCGGCGCGTCGAGGGGCTGGCTGGGTTGCCGCGGTCGCGGTCGCGGGCAGCTTTGGGGCGGCACGTCGCGACGCGTGAATCGATGATGTCGCGCGCGTCAGCTGCCGAAACGTTTCTCCGCCCGCCGCGCGTGGCCCAAGCGCCTGGAAATCGTGAAGCCGCAGCTCGCTCGACACGCCGCGCCTCTACGGGACCGTCCGCCATGCCTCCCCCACGACTGCGCCCGGGCTTCGGCGCTCAATTGCGGCGAGGCCTCGCTCCCGCGCCTCCGAGACCCCAATGCCGTACTGCTTCCCGCCTCGAGCGTCCCCCGCGCCACCGCTAATCCATCATCCTCCGCAGTCCACCACTTCCGCAACACCACCGCGCCGCGGGCCCCCTCCGCAATCCTGGGCCCCGCTCTCGCGTCGCGGCCCTTTAGCACCACCAGCCCGCGCCTCGACTGGCTGCTCCCGCGCTCCGGCCACAAGAAGAAGGACCGCAAGGGCCGGCCGCGTGTGCCCACCGGCGGCTCCATGCGCGGCACCACCGTCATCTGGGGCGACTACGGCATCCGCCTCAAGGACCACGACCGTCGCATTTCCGCCAAGCAGCTCAAGATTGCCGAGGACACCATCCGCAAGCGCCTTCGTGGCACCAAGTTCCGCCTGTACATGCGCATCTCCGCCAACATCGGCGTCTACACCTCCGGCAACGAGTCCCGTATGGGTAAGGGAAAAGGTAGCTTCGATCATTGGGCCAGCAGAGTCGCGGTCAGCAAGATCATCTTTGAGTTGAAGGGCGATGTTCACGAGCAGGTTGTGAGGGATGCGTTCAGGTTGGCGGGCAACAAGCTGCCTGGTATGACGGACGCCTAGGACCTCTTTTCTTGCGAATTCGCTGCTAACATTCTCCAGGCCTGTATGAGTTCGTCAAGCGAGGCGACCCGCCCGTCATGGGCATCACGAAGCTCAGCAACGACATCACAGAGGCAGACCTGAGGAGGCCGCGGAAGAAGCTGCCTCTTGAGGAGACTGCTGAACGGATACCGGCAACTACTCCTCCTTAGATCTGTATTATATCCGAATGTGTAAAAAAGAATGAATGCAAAGCAGCGAGTTTTTGGAAAGACGTTCTCATACTCGTCGACGACTGGTCGCTGAACAGCTATAGGACCGATGAACAACAGCTCGCGCTTCGACTTCCGAAATAAACAAACGATCAACCCGGTAGCTGTATTAATATTACATGGTATCTTGCCGCAGGTCTCCTAGAAATGTCCAGATAACTCCAGTGTACGGTTCTCAGTCTCGCTGGACCATTGCGACCGCATCAGGCCCGCTCGTCGGGTTCCGAGGAAATCCTTGTCCCTAATATCTTACATGCGTCGCTGTTGAACCGGTAAACGTGTGGATGGTCCTAGGCGGTGAACCCTCAGACAGCAGACGACGCTCATAACCTCTTGTCCCCCCGTAATCGACATGTCCCTTCCCTCTCTCCCGCAGATTCCCCCTCGGCGGTTCATGCCTCCTAATATCGTCCCTCCGCCTCTCCCTCCCCGGCGGACTAAGACTGCGACTCCAACCTCTCCGCCAGCCTCTTCTTTCCCTCGCCCCCGGTCCCGGAGAAATGGCACCATCCTCACCATCGCTTCCATCAATCTCCTCCACCCACCCACCACCATCTTCTCCCTCCCACAAACGCTCCTCGTCCTCCTGCCTCATCCGCCTCCTCCACGTCTCCACCTTCTCCCTCTCCCGCCTTTCCCTCCTCCTCTCCCGCCTCCGTCGCCTCTCCATCTTCTCCTCCCACAGCCGCTCTTCCACCTGCCTCTCCACCTCCCTCTTCACAACCTCCTTCACCGCCGCCTTCACCCCCGCAGCGCACAGCCCCAGCGCCGCCGTCCCAAGCGCGCACCCAGCCATCGAATCCAACCGAGGCAACCGCGATTCCCTCCCCTCCGGAGGCGGTGGAGCCGTCGGCGGCGGCGGCGGCGGCTGCGGCGTCAGCGACCTTGGTCTCCTCTTCTTCTTCCGCTTACACCCCCTCTCGCGTTCACGCTCACCACCACCACGCTCCCGGCACCGTCTCGGATGCGGCGACCTCCCCGGTGACCCGCCCACCAGCTCCTCCCTCTCAGGCGAGAAACCCGGCCCAGGCGACAGCGACAACGACAACGACAACCCCCTCTCCCCCTCCCTCTCCCTCTCCCTCCCCTTCCCCCTCTCCCGCCTCACCTTATCAAAATACCCCCCCCTCGCCTCCTCCTCCCCCACCCCACCACCCCCTCCCCCTCCCTCAAAAGTATGTATACTACTAACCTCCCACCCCGGACTCCAAGGCGGCCTCCCCTTATCCAACGGCACCCTCAACCCATCCCCCCCTTCCTCCTCCTCCTCACCCTCCCCCTTCCCTCCCCTCGACCTCACCGACAACTCCGTCCCCGTACCAGCAACACCAGGAGGCGGCAACGGCAGCGGCATCGCAGGCGGCAACCGCGGCGGCGACAAGCCCATCCCTCCTTTATTACTAGCCACGAAAGCGGCCTTGCTGCTTGCGATTTCGTCCGCTAGGACGGCGGCTTGGCTGCTGGTGGCGGTGACTGTGATTGAGGGGTTGTGGTTCTTGGGGCTGCCGGTACTGCTGCTGTGGTGGTTGTGGTGGTGGTGGTTGGGGATGGGTGGATGGGGGAGTGGGTCGAGTGGTGGGGGTTTGATGTTGGTGTAGTATTCGCGGGAGAGGCGGCGTTCGAAGCGGTTGCGGCGGTGGTCGTAGTCGGGGTCGTAGTCGGGGTCGGGGTCGTAGGTGTAGTCGTCGTCGTAGTCGTACTCGCGGTGGCGGTATTGGTGTTGTTGTTGTGATTGTTGTTGTTGTTGTTGCTGTTGTTGGTGTTTTTTGGGGTGGTGGTCTTCTTCGTCTTCGTTTGTGTAGAGTGTTTCGTCGCGGTGTTTGTGGCTGCGGCGGATGTACTGTTGTTGGTGTTCTTGTGGTTGGTGGCGCTCGTGGTGGCGGCAGCAGCAGCGGTGCTTTATGCCTCCGATGATATCGCCGTTGGGGATGCTTTTGTGGCGGTGGTGTTGGTGTCGGTCACGGCGGTGTTGGTGTTGATGTTGTTTTTCTGGGTCGCGGTGGTGGTTGTGGAGCCTTTCAGGGACAAGATATTCTTCGGTCGTGGATTCACTCTGGTCTTTGCCCAGGGTTTGGAATTTCTTGATGATACAGTCCATTGGTGGGATTCGCCGGTTGTGGTTGTGTTTTTTTTTACTTGCTGTTGCTGCTATAATAGGACCCCCCGAAGTTGTATTGAGGCTTTGTCTCTACTATTGCAATACATGACTGCCCAGCTGATTTCGTGGTTATGGCCGTGGTCGTGATCGCGTGGCATACTGTGCGCCGGGTCAGTTGTATGGAAATGCGGGAAATGGTGGGGTAGGATCTACTTAGATGAGATTCAGCAATAGCTAAAAACAATAAGTTCTAAACGGACGCGGCATAGAACAAACACACAAAGGCTGGAGAGAGTGACAGAGGGAGTGTAAGAGAAGGCAAGAGCAGTAGAGAGCGTGCCGCAGCTGAGCGAGTGAGCTGTAGATGGATCTGGCCCGTGGCGACGCGACTGTGAATGTGACTGACGCAATGACGCAACTGAACGCGCAGCAACCTTTGACTTGCTGGAAAATACAAGGCGAGCGTGGATAATCGTTACAACATTAGAGTTTAGCAACAGGACCCTTGCGGTTGTTGGTTGGGCTTACTGCACATTCGGCACGCGGAAGCCCAAGTGCATGGCCGATTACCGCTAATGCGGTGGCTGCAGCTACACCGATATTTCCCCCGCCCTGAAATCCGAACAGATGACCGAGCCTTTTTGGGATAACGGCAAGGGGTAAACTCGGCCATTTCGTAATCCTGCATGCCTATCTCTGATCGTCTGTCATTTGCTTTTTGAAAGACGGAGACCGCCGACGCCCAAGATGAAGACGTGCTCGAGCCGCGCTTGGCACTAGATAGCTATAGCGTTGAAGCGTTTATGATAGTGGGAATACCGTCCGGAGTTGGAGCATTCGTCTGGATGCAAGCAGAAAGAAATCCAGGGACCAGTTCCGTCTGGCGGGCGTGAGCATTTGCACTCATAAATGAAGGTCTACTTTCGGAAGAAAATCGATCGTTTGGAATGCGTGAAGGGGTGGATGAGGCATATATGTCGATGGAATGATACTGTTATGAATACAAGCAGTCGATATAAGCATCGGCTACAGGTTGATCTTTTGCTTTGTATTTTTTATTAAGCGGGTGAAGCTTAGCGAATATACATAAGCTTAACGCTCATCAATATGGTACCAGGTGAAGATCTTCCATTCCGCCGCCGTGGTATCTCCGAGAACGAATGGCCTTCGTCTATTATACAGCCGTTGACGTCACTGGACCCTGTGACGCTGCAATCGATCCCATGATATCTGCCGCTTTGCACATCCCACGCCCCTCGGTCCTATGGGCATTTATTCGACAAAGTCCAAGCTGCCCTTGCCGACTGTAGAGGCAGTGGCATCCGGGCCCTTCTGCTGCCGTAGTTTCTCCTCGAATTTCGCGAATTCCTTCATGGCGATCTCCTCTTCCTCGTCCAAGACCTGCTCAACGCCCTTGACCTCCTCTGACCAGAAGTATTAGCGATTAGCCATGGAGCAAAAGGCAACCAATCCTTTACTTACCGATGTAATGCATAAGCATCGACTCGATTCCGTTTTTCAGCGTAACGGTGGAAGAATCGCATGTCCGGCACGCGCCCCTCAGCTTGAGCAAAACCATGCCGTCATGGAACCCACGGAACTCGATATCACCACCATCATCCTGGATGGCTGGACGGATGCGCGTCTCTAGAAGCTCCTTGATCATACCGACAACCTCGTCGTCGTCCTCGTTGTATGCCAGGCTGTCCTCGGCGCTCTCCTGGCCCTCTCCGGCCTTGCCTTCTGCCACAGTCACCATGGGCTGCCCGGATGCAACATACTCGCTGATCAAGCTAAAGACTTCTGGCTTGATATGTGCCCACGGAATGGAGCTGTCCTTGGTGACGGTAATGTAATCTGCGCCGAAGAATACGGATGTGATGCCGTCGACGTTGAGCAGCTTGGCCGCGAGCGGGGAAGGGTACGGTGGAGCGAGGGTGGAACGCGGGCTCATGTATTCGAGGAAAGTAGAGGGGAAGCCTTCGGGAAGGACGCGAGTGTTGGGGTTAAATTTGAGTGCCTGCATGGCGTAAGCTTCGATGCATATACAGACATGATGGAGAGTCACGGGAACCGAAGCCACAAAGACTGTGGAGCGGTTGGTTCGAAAGACTCCCAGGCAGTTGGAGTGCTCACATCAGGGTTAGGTGTGTTTTCAGTCTGGATGAACATTGTCCGCCGGCTCTCGAAGGCGCCGAGGCGGGTCGCATTCCGGGAGTTCAATGACGAAGGGCTAGGTCTGTGCCGGATTGATGCGAACGAAATCGGAGACAAAGCTTGGTGAAGACATCTCTGCGCAGGGTTGGCTGTGGCAAGCCTCTGTACGGTTCTCGAGCTGGGGGATGGTCTGGCTCTCGAAAGGGCGCGAATGGCCGACCGCGGCACGGCGGTGCTCGACATTGTCAATCTAGCGGTCGCGGGATTGTCCCGAAGAAATATGGAATGGATAGAGGTGTTTTGGAGCAAGAAGGTGTCGCGGTAAAGCCGGCGTTAAGGTGTTCGCGAATTATTGAGGATGACGTCCGAGCCCTTCGATCATCGGGATTTCTCAGCAGCTCGCACGTGATTGCGTCTTTGCCGCCAAAATTCGGGCCTCCGTGATTGGCTGTCTTCTCAACCACTGAAACTCCTCGCTGCTTGCTGTCGATCCGCTCCATGCACCGCCAACGCATTGAAATAATCTGGGCAAATTCTTCAAATCTTCGATTAGGTTCTTATTGGAAAACTAGATATCCTGGCTGCATCTATTATCGGTGCGTGCTAGCATTGCCTATCTTTATTGCAAGATCCCGATCACACGAGAGAGTTTCTTTGCCGAGTTTTACTGCAGTCTCGGCTCTATCCCTTCCTTTTTCTAAAAAGCAACTGGAGTCTCTAAGTGCCGTATAGACTATTTTACGGGCATATTGGAGTATTACCCGACGATTTGATATATTATAATTAAGGTTTTACGGTAGCTCTACTAAACAATTATGAGATACCCCAGATGGCGGACCTTCAAGACATTCTGTGCTTGCACGTTTTATAAGAATCGATCTTTAACATGAAAACGCACTTGAAGATTTAAGATCGTCATTGCGGTCAGCGAAGAGCGCGAGATGTATCTTTCGGATAATGACGAGTTGCTTAAATTATGGTTCCAGACGGCTTCAACGTTGGCCGTAAGCCGGTCATAACCCATTATAGCAAATTAAGTTTGGAGAGTTGATCCGCTACAGTAGTCTGAGTATGTGATATAGGGCAGATGGGGAGTTGGGCTTTCATATACCCTGCGATATGCAGCATCTATATCCCCAAGCTCGAGGACAAAAATGCTTCAACTCCAGACTTCATGTACTACTATGTAGTTGCTCGATTAGGTGTCAACTTAGAGGCAGCGTATGCAGAACACAAAGCGTAAACACGAAAAGCATTCGTTTTTCGGTTTCTGATACTACCGCACATCCGAGGTCTTCAGGAAAGTCTTAAGTTCGACGAGCGGACTACAAGCAGTCTTCGTATTCGGACCTCGGCTCGATCTTCTTCCCGCCCCTCTCACATAACAATGATGTCTGACATCTCTTAAAGAATGGAAGTGCCTCTTACGGGAACGCGAGCGCCACGGACTGCCTATTCTAGGTATCCCGCAGTTACCGTAGCGGTGGGGAATTGGTTTCGGAAGACGGCGGATAAGGCGTGCCCAGGAGCGCGGCCCAAAGGTAGCCAGAAAGTTTCCTTCTACAGGACATTGTTCACGATAGCCGAGAAGCTCTTCGCAGGCCCCTTGGCGCATGGTTCAAAAATAAGAGCTTCCAGAAGCGTTCCAGATTGAAGGAAGAGTCTAGCTATTAGGCTATCCCAGGAACCCGCGGGTCATGCGCACACACGATGTTGGCTGCGACAGGTCTAAGCAGGCGTCTTGCCCCGGGAATCCATGAGAAACAGCTTGTTTCAGGAACGGAAGTGCCATGGATTCGGAGAAGGACGAGATGTTTCCACCATGGATGGCGGGCAGAGATCTGCCAGCCTCCACCAGATCTACCGTCGGCCCTTCCGCTTGCCTCTATCATCGTCGGCCGAAGCGCTTTCAAGGAGTTTCCGAGCCGGTGCATGATGGGCCATCTTCCGAAGGGCGGAGGAGGCGTCGACGACAGTCTTTCCTCAGACGCCATCCCTGCATTCATCTACAACGGCTGCTGTAGCCCAGTTCGGCATGGTCCTGGCAGCAGTGGAGTCGGTAGTTGCTCACGTGCATAGCACAAATCCACTCGGACCCAAATTCTGGTAGAAGCGGCAGCGGATTCCCGAGCGTGCAGCTAGTTGCGGTCGGAAGACGCGGAGTGCGGTCGGGTGTGGCCGGGGATGCTTCAAATCTGGCATTGTATCCGGTCCAAGGCTAGCGCGCGATCCGCCGGTCGCTGTGCCTCCCGTTGCTGGAAAGCAGAGTGCGAAACCGAGATCGGGTTGCGAAGAGCAATTGTTGGCGAGCGCTCGTCGGTGCAGGAAGCATCTATAGCCTCAGCTGGCGGTGGTTAATGACGAGTCTGGCAAAATGCCGCTCATGCTGACGCGCGGGAGGCGGTCGCCAAGGACCTTATTGCGCAGCACGTTTCTTGTCGCTCACGGTGGCACTGAAGTGGCGGGACCGGCGGTCGATCGATCTAGAGCGCATGTGCCTTGACTCAAGCGGCACTTGGCTGCGGTTCAGACAAGAGATGCTGGGGACGCTCGGCCCGCACGTCTTCGTCTTGGTATACGTAGTACTTGGGTCGAAAGTCTTGTCATAGAGCAGCCTGTAACCTGATCATGGGAGGCCTGATCTCGAAAGCAGAGGTGTTGAGCGTGGCATTTGCTGACAAAGGCAGCCTTGTGCAGCCGAGTACCTACACTTTTCAGGTCACTTGACGCGAGGGCTGACAGCAGGAGTTGGATGCGGCTGAGCGAGAGGGATAGCGCGACGACTGGCGTGCGTCCACTGCAGGTTCTGCGGTTCAATAGCGCAGGTAGACCCTGAGGGCATCCGGGACACCGGTGGGCGGTTGCTCGAAGGCACGCCGCCGAAAGGGGGGTGGTGGCGACGGCTGGGCGTGATTGGGGAACCGCCTCGCCGGCTGCCAGCAGGTCGGTGCAGTCTTGCCTGCAAATCTCACGCAATTTGCGCGGAGGCGGCGTGCGCGGCGAACCCGAAACGTGGAGAGGAACGCGCGAGGCGGGCGGCACAGTCGAGCGCGCAGCGTGCGGCGCAGCAGAGCGGGTGATTGCACGGGAGCTCCCAGGAGCGGAGGTGCGACGTCGCACTGCTCTGGCGGCCCGTTCTCCAGCTCTGCTCTCCGCCGCGCGCGACCCCGAGGCCCGGTTTTGCCTGACCGCCTACCAGGACGTCGAGCATTCTGCACGGCCCTACCGACGGTCGCCCTCCCAGCAGCAGCAACCCGCGGGCTCGTCGGGTAAATGTCGAAACAGCGCGGGCGGCTGTCATCTCTCGCGACGACGGTCTTGCCCATGACATAAGAGGCGCCTCGGCTGCCCGCCAAGGCAAGCCACGCCGCAAGCCATAACGGCCGATCGCTGTCACTGCAACCTCGAGTCTCTTGGAATGCCGCGTGTGTGCGCGGGCCCTGTGCAACCTTCTGCCACGCGGCTGCCTCTGCACAGCATGCCCGAGCTGGAGCCCGGCGCCGGCGCCCAACCGCCTGGAGCGGAGCGGCGCGAAGAAGAATGCTCACCGGCCACGCAGCTGAGACACAGGCGAGGAAACGGCTCCGTGGACGCACAGCGGCATTGGCTTCGACCTCCCACGGGCCCACCGCGCGCTGACTCAAGGGTGGAGAAGCGGGCTTGGCCGCCTGCTGGGGTTTGGGGAAGGGCTGAGCTGGGGAGCCCCATGGGCACGCACAGGCACAAGGCAAACACCGGCCAGCATGCCGATCAGCAGCGACCGTCGCGCGCGCAGGATTGGCCCGGCGGCCTCGTGAAGCCCCACTGCGCTGTCTGCCTTGGCGAGCCCGCCGACGCTCGAAGGATTCGCGCGGTGTGCCGTCTCGGCGGCGGGAGTCAGCAGAGAGGCAGGCCTCGGAGTGCTCGGCAGAGGGCCTGGCTGATGTCATGGGCTCGGCGCGCCGCCGCGAGCGCAGCGGGCAGGCCGCCGGGCTATCGAGATTGGCTGCGCGGCGCGGGGCGCTCGACGTCGCGATGGCGGGCGGGCGTTGAGGTGCGCGGCAAATGGCAGCTCCCGGCACGCAACACGACACGGCGCGGCCGATCACTCGTCGTTTGCGGAGAATTGGCGCTAATCCGGTCGCGGGGAGACTCGCTGAACCCTGGCTCCACGTCTATTGCGCTCTCCAGCCTTGGCCCGTCAGCAGCGCCTGCTGCCGGTCAGCCGTGTGCTGAGCACGCTGTCCGCCATGCTTTGCTTGACCTTCTTAACCCGCCGCTTCCCCGCGGCTCGCCGTCTTTCTCCCGGTTCTCCGCGCCCTCCGGCTACCTCGTCCCGAGTTCTGGTGCTCTTTGTTTGGCACGCTCGCCCTCTTATGTTCACGCTTTACCTGTCCGGCAAGTCGTCCTGGTCCGTCGTGGGCAACGCCAGCCGCGATAGTAGAACTGTAAGCCGCTTCGTCATTCACCGTGAACAATGCGTTAATGCTGTTAGTGTCCTGCGCATACTAGATAGAGTGGTCGATTCAACGCCGCGTACGACAAACCTCCAATTCCTCACCAGCCAGCCTCTAACCTGACCGTAGTTCTTCCGTTCCAGAGCAGCTCGCTGCCCAAGCTCGCCCAGCATGTCTTCCGGAGACAAGCAATCCTCCGACGGCGAAATCGCCTACAAGGAGGACGCCGAGCACGCCCACAAGGATCCGCCGCGCAACGCCTCCGTCGTCTCCAGTCACCTGTCCGCTGCGGATCGTGCGCGCCGCAATGCCAACGCCAAGCTTGCCAACCCTTTGTCCGGCTTCACCCGTCCTCAACTCGAGAAGATGGGCCGCGACTATGCGCTGGAACACGCGCTTGCTGAGCCCGAAGATATTCGCGCCTTCGAGATTGGCGCGATGCTGGCCCAGGACCCGTTGAGCTACGACCGGCTCGGAACCGATGTTCTGACCGAGGATGAAATCTCAATTCTCTTCAAGGAGTTCACCAATAAGTGGTCGCAGCCATGGACCCTCTACATCGTCATCATCTGCTGCTCCGTGTGCGCCGCCGTCCAGGGAATGGGTACGTATTCGTAGCAATGTCATGCAGGTGCGCGAATGTTGACTCTCTGCAGATGAGACTGTCGTCAACGGTGCTCAGCTGTTCTACACTCCTCAGTTCGGTATTGACAATGGCGACTCACGCTCAACCTGGCTTACCGGTCTCGTCAACTCTGCACCATACCTCTGCTGTGCGTTCATCGGATGCTGGCTGACCGTCCCTTACAACCACTGGTTTGGCCGTCGTGGCACCATCTTTATCACTTGCCTGTTCTCTGCTATTGCTTGCTTTTGGCAGGGCTTCGTCAACACCTGGTGGCACATGTTCATCGCCCGTTTCGCTCTCGGCTTCGGAATTGGTCCCAAGTCCGCGACTGTGCCAATCTACGCTGCCGAGTGCACTCCTCCGGCGATCCGTGGTGCGCTGGTCATGCAGTGGCAGATGGTGAGTTTCGAACGCATGAGCAGGGGATTCAGGATGCCGTGAAACTAACAGCCGAACAGTGGACTGCTTTCGGCATCATGCTTGGTTACGTCGCTGACCTCGCTCTGTACGAGGTCCCTGACACTAGCGTCGCTACCGGGTTGAACTGGCGATTGATGATGGGGTCTGCTATGCTACCAGCCGTTGTCGTTTGCTGCTTCGTCTTTCTGTGCCCTGAATCGCCTCGTTGGTATCTGAGCAAGGGTCGCCATGCTGCTGCGTACCACGCCATGTGCTCCCTGCGCTACAGCAAGATCCAGGCTGCTCGCGACCTGTTCTACATGTCTGAGTTGCTGAAGGCTGAGGAGGGAATGAAGATCGGACAGAGCAAGATCAAGGAGATTTTCACCGTACCTCGTAATCGTCGCGCGATGATCGCGTCGGAGATTGTCATGTTCATGCAGCAGGTAAGATTGCGTCTCCACGCGAGACCCGAGAGATGGCATTCTAACCAAGTCGGGCAGTTCTGCGGTGTCAACGTTATCGCCTACTACTCGTCATCCATCTTCAGAGACAGTGGTTTCAGCGCCAAGTCTGCACTTGCTGCTTCGCTCGGCTTCGGTATCATCAATTTCCTCTTCGCCATTCCAGCAATCTACACCATCGATACTTTCGGACGTCGAAACCTCCTACTTACCACTTTCCCGCTCATGGCGATTTTCCTACTCTTCACTGGAATGTGCTTCTTCATCTCCGACCAAGGCGAATCACGTCGGGTTCGCGTCGGTCTCATCGCCTTGGGTATCTACCTTTTCGGCATCGTGTACTCGCCGGGTGAAGGCCCGGTGCCTTTCACGTACTCTGCCGAGGCTTACCCGCTGTACGTGCGTGCGTACGGAATGTCGCTCGCAACGGCTACGACCTGGTTCTTCAACTTCGTTCTTTCAATCACCTGGCCTTCGCTGCAGACGGCCTTCAAGCCGCAGGGAGCATTCGGCTGGTACGCAGCATGGAACATCGTTGGCTTTTTCCTCGTTTTGTTCTTCATGCCGGAGACCAAGGGCAAGACGCTTGAGGAACTTGACCAAGTTTTCAGCGTCCCCACGAGAAAGCACGCCGCTTACGGCCTCCGCCAAATCCCGTACTTCTTCCAGCGGTACCTCCTCAGGCGCGACGTCCAGCCAGAAATCCTGTACCAGGTTGAGGAGGTTGGACCGTCTCACGACGTCGAGGATGTGGCCGGCGACGAGCGGCCCAAGAGCGATCCCATAGAGATCCGGGATGCATAGATGCTCGGTTGCACGGGCTGGTTGCAAATGTCCAGGCTCTGGAAGGTGAAGACGGTGAGAGGGTAGCAGAAAGTAGGCGTCGGGCGGTGTATTTTCGGGTGACGTGGTTGGCCGCTTCTTTAGCTAGGCATCCCTTTCGACGACTTGATACCCCCTGCTCGGTGCGACGGTGGCCATGACCTGGCTGCGGCACGGAGAGGGTTTTGACGGATTTTACGTGTGACGAGCTTAATGGCGGAGGTCCAGATGCCTTAGCTACAACGACCAAATGAAATAAACTCATGATAGCGAAACTTTGGCGTGCGACGATGCGTGAGACCAGCGAGAGGAACATCAATGCGCGGCGGTCGCGTGCTGCAGCCAGCTGTCGACAGGACATGTGTAGGACGCGGCGAGGGAGGGTGGGTGAAACACATGCTGAGGGGTTTTCGCGCGGGCGCTCGAGGGCGTTCGAGGGCGATTCGCTAGAAGATCGGTGCTGGGGTTGCCCCACGATGCGCCTCACCGCCCGCGCTAGTGTTGTTTACGCCCAATGCCAGCGGCGGGCCAGCTGCTGCGCGCATACAACATCGCCTTTCTCCAGCACCCTAAGCTCCACAGCTGCTGCAGCCTTCCGTCACTTGCGCCATCCCCACGGCTCGCGCCCAGTCTGCGCCTATTGCGACGAGCGCTGCGTCTCCCTCGCTGGTACAGCAAACTCCCTTCCATTCTCGCAGTGCCGCCGGCCAGCGACCTCTGGTAACCTTCGGAATGCTGATGCAATCCCAGTCCACTTTCTTCCGCCCCTCGCCGACTCGCATAAAGCCCCCCAACGCGCCCTCCTCGCTGACGAGATGACTTCGTTCATGTCCACAATGTTCGTTCATTCTCCCTCTCCTTCGCAAGCCCCGTTCCCCTCGTTTCCCTCCGAGCCGAAGCCCCTCCCTCCCGTTTTCACACTCCCTCCGCCCGCACCGGCGCCCTGCATACGTACCGATCCGCGGGAATGCGCATTCGTTGGTCACGATAGCAACGTGCCGGTGCGGCGCGACGCCGGCTGCTGGGACGACGCCTACTGGCATCGGGCGCATCTGGGATACACTCCGCCCGCACTGCCAGACGGCGTTTACACGAGTCCGCTGCAAAGGGCCTTTCGCGAGGCTCTGCGCAGCAACATCCACGCCTTACTGGCACCTCAGCCGATGGCTGCGAGCCAGATGCCCGCAGGCCCAATCCCACATTCGCCGGCGTCGCCAAACTTGCAGCTCCAGCACCTTTTGTGTGCATCAGATGGCCCGAGAAGCCCAACCCGACGCGGGAATTACGACAACCACAGCCCTCGCTCTCCTCACCGGTCGCACAATCGTTTTGGAAACAATCTGGGGAATAGCAATGCTGATGGTGTCTTCCTCGACAGTAGCAACAACAGGGTCGGTCGCACCGGTAATGGCGGTACAGCAGCATTTCGTGCCAAGGAAGGAAAGCGCGGCACCAGCTCATGGCAGCTGAAGCAATTTGCTGAGGCAACGCTGGGTAGTGGCAGCTTGCGGAAGGCGGTGCAGCTGCCCGAGGGTGAGGATCTGGGCGAGTGGTTGGCCGTCAATGGTAAGCTTACGGCGGGGCAAGTGGAGAAATGTGGATGGTCACAAAACGGGCCCCCGCTAACTGTTACCCGTCCTTCAGTGGTCGATTTCTACAACCAGATTAACCTCATCTATGGTTCCATCACGGAGTTCTGCTCCCCGCAGAGCTGCCCCGAGATGAAGGCCACGGACGAGTATGACTAACATTCGCGTCCGTAGAGAAACAAGGCTGACACCCAGCAGATTCGAGTATCTCTGGCAAGACTCGGAGAACTACAAGAAGCCGACCAAGATGCCAGCACCGGAATACATTGAGCATCTGATGGCGTGGGTCCAGTCCAATATCGACAATGAGTCCATGTTCCCATCGCGAATTGGCGTCGCATTCCCCAAGCAGTTCCCCGCTCTCATCCGTCAGCTTTTCAAGCGCCTCTACCGCGTCTACGCGCACATCTACTGCCACCACTACCCGGTCATCATCGCCCTCGGCCTCGAGCCCCACCTGAACACCAGCTTCAAGCACTACGTCCTGTTCGTCGACGAGCACCAGCTGAACCAGGGAAGCAGGGACTACTGGGGACCTCTGGGCGACCTGGTTGAGAGCATGCTGAAGAGCGACTAAGCGGCAGCCGCAAGGCTCTTGCCTTTTTTTCCCCTACGTTTCCCATCATACTTCACCCGGGCATATTGGCAGAAACCTCCTCGGCGTTCCTGGGCGCGTGCGCACGGCAGGTCATGAGCGACGGCATATGAATTCTATGGGGCATGGTTTCTCGCAGCCGGTCGGGGCGGGGTTTCGGTGTTTTTCTCCTTTCGCGGGCTTCTGACTCTCGGTTGTACTTAATATTACTCTGGAATAGCGAGATTTTAGGGAGAACGGAGTTGGAGGACGGGGGCTCAATGGCCAACAAGTTTTGATTTTTCTATTTTTTAACTTGCTCGCGATGAGAATTAACTCGATGCGCTTAACGCCTTTTGCGAAGTGCTAAGCGCGAAGGCTACCGTTTTTAAGCGCGAAGGCTAACCTCGAATGCTGTTGGGGTTTGCGGAGGACCGGAAAGCCCAGGCGAGTCCAGAGCGCAAATTAGCTGGTTTCTACGTCATGCGGCTTGAAATTCCGGGTAGCGTTTCTGTTGTTGCACAAAGCCGGTTTCGCAACAATATTCAGGCACACACTGTAAAATTGCGTTTGGACAAGAAACTCACCTGCGGCGGCCGGATGAATGCTTCAACTCCCCACGGTCTTTCATTGGATATCGCTCTCCGAATATTCGGACGACGATCTTGCAGCTTGACCGCTGAATATTCAGGCGATGGCGAAACAACAACGCATGGGAGTTGAAACATTCACCCCACGGCTCGAATGTGTCCCTTGCAATACTTTTTTCCCATGTATGCGCTGCAACTGTCTCACATGTCCTGTGGCATCTCACCGTCAACTCTTTTAGCGATGTGCCAGGGATCGCGATCAGATAATCCAGCCTGGGGAGCGTCGTAATCCGCGCAGACAAAACAACATACGATTCATATTAACAGCAGCTCCTGCCTGTCCGGAACTGAACGGATGGCCAGACAGCCGGCAAGTAGCAAAAGCCGGTCCGCGTCCAAAACTATTGGGGAATGCTTTTATGATGAAGCAGAGAGCAATAGTAGTAGAGTTCTGGATCTCTCGGCGCAGCCGGACGCATACGGGGCCCGCACGAACAACACAGCAGGGCGGGGTGTTTTTGGTGGAGACGGCGAGTCTGGAGAGCGAGCAGCGAGCAGCAGCTGGCACCTGCGGCTGGAGCGGCGGATGCCAATGATGCCGAATGATGCAGTGGCGGCTGGTGCGGCCGGGCGCTCGGACGCCTTGCTGATCACCGTTTTGCAAGATGGACAATCCGCCATGCATGCATGCATGCCCACCGCTCAACGATTCCGCGATGCCGCCGCTGTCGCTGGCCGCGAGGTGTGCGGCGACAGGCCAGCTCTGCGCGCGCCTGCTCACGGGTCGCTGACCGCGCAGGCGCCCCCCCGCGCTGGGCAGTCGCACGGGCGCACGCTGACGGCTGGCGCTGGCCTTGGTTGCGATAAGGAAGCTGCCGCCATGCTAGTCCGCTTTGCTACTACCGTTCCTGCATGCAACAGCACCACGCACAAAACCTTCGCGCGCCCGCCGCGTCCAGCTACTTCTCGACCCAACTTCTCCTTCTTCCCAGCAGCACCTCACTCCGCCATCCTTCCGCTCTGGCAGCATTCTTCCCCGTAGACCCCCCTCGCTCGTGTCCATAGCCCGCTTGCATTGCACGTAGACCAGCGCCACCCGTCATTGAGCTACTTGTTTACCTCCTTTCGCCTCACCGCCCACTGCCCCGCGCGCCCTTGTACTCGTAGCGTCGGTGGCCCGTACCCCTCTCCCCCGCCACCATGGTCCTCGTCGACAACCAGGAGTATCTCTGTGAGGAGGAGAAGCGACTGAGTGAAGACCGCAAACGCGAGCGGTACTGGAAGAAATGGGGCTCTTACGTTGCCGAGAGGCAATGGGCTACTGGTGAGTCGTCATCGAACCGCAGATTGGTCCAGCTCCAGCTAACTTGCCACAGTTCGGGAGGATTACTCGTAAGTGCCGGCCTCCAGGACCCATTGAGGACGAGTTGCTGATGCAAAGCACACAGGCATGATGGAGACGCATGGAGCCGTGAGTGCAGCTTCAATTGTTGCCATTGATCTCCGCTGACAATGTTTGCCAGATTTCTCCCACGACATGTCCCGCTCCCGTGCCTACCGCTGGGGCGAAGACGGCATCGCTGGTGTGTCCGACACCCACGGTCTGCAGAACGTTACTTTTGCTTTCTGGAATGAGAAGGAGTGAGTTTCGGTCTTTGGAATGGCTGGGTCTGCGGCTGACTGTGTGCAGCGACTTTCTCAAGGAGCGGCTCTTCGGTCTCTCAAATCCCCAGGGCAACCACGGCGAGTCCATTAAGGAGGCACACTTTCACCTGGACAACGTACCTACTGTAGGAGCCCCATAGTCGCTTAAAAGACTATGCCACAGACTGACCTTTGTAAACAGCACTCCTACATGAAATTCCTGTACAAGTACCCCCAACGCCGATTTCCCTACGACGACCTCATCAAGGAGAACGCAAGACGCGGCAGGCTGGACCGGGAATACAACATCGTGGACACGGGTGTCTTCGATGATGACAGATACTGGGACATTTTCATCGAGACGGCGAAGGAGGCTGATGACCCGGAGGAGCTTCTCTTCCGTGTCACTGCTTACAACCGGGGTCCAGAGGCTGCCCCTCTTCACATCGTTCCCCACGTGTTTTTCAGGAACACTTGGGCGTGGGGTCGTGAGTCTCCGGACAAGAAGCCATCCATTCGTAAGATCGGCGAAACCACCGCAGTTTCCAAACATCATAAGTTGGGCGAGAGGTACTTCCAGCTATCGCCTTCTCCGGGTTCCGGTCCAAGTAGCGAGGATGTTCAGCCGAAGCTTCTGTTCACCGACAACGACACCAACATGAAGAAGCTCTGGGACGTGGAGAACAAGACGAAATACGTCAAGGATGCTTTCCACGAGCGTATCTGTGATGACAACGAAGCTGCTGTCAACCCGGAGAACGTCGGAACCAAGGCGTGCGCGTGGTACGCTTTCGACGAAGGCGACGGAGTTCCCCCGGGAGAGTGCGCCGTTGTGCGTTTCAGGCTTTCTCGAAGGAACGATGGCTACCTCGACGAGGAGCTTTTCGACGACATCATCGAGCAGCGGAGGATAGAAGCCGATGAATTTTACTACCGCATCAACCCCTTGCCGATGGCTGAGGATCTTCGGAACATCCAGCGCCAGGCCTTCTCTGGTATGCTGTGGTGCAAGCAGTACTACCACTTCATCTGGGACCAGTGGGCAAACGGAGACCCTGACATGCCCCCTCCTCCGCCGGACAGGAAAAACATCCGCAACAAGGAATGGAAACACATGTACTTGGACGACATCCTGTCAATGCCCGATTCTTGGGAGTATCCGTTCTTCGCTGCCTGGGATAGCGCTTTCCACTGCATACCATTGGCGATGATCGATCCGGATTTTGCTAAGAAGCAACTTGATTTGTTCACTCGCGAGTGGTACATGCACCCCAACGGACAGTTGCCTGCTTACGAATGGAACTTTGGCGACGTGAACCCTCCGGTCCATGCCTGGGCTACCTTTAGGACGTTCAAGATTGAGCGGAAGATGTACGGCCGTGAGGACTTGGATTTCCTCGAGCGCGTTTTCCAGAAGCTGCTGCTCAACTTCACCTGGTGGGTGAACCGGAAGGATTCTGATGGCAAGAACGTCTTTGAGGGCGGTTTCCTGGGCCTCGACAATATCGGTCTTTTCAACCGCTCGGATCCTCTGCCCACTGGCGGTGTTCTAGAGCAAGCTGACAGTACCGGATGGATGGCGTTCTACTGTCTTTGCATGCTTAACATGGCTTTGGAGCTGGCCAAGCACCGTCGCATCTACGAAGATATTGCTTCCAAGTTCTTCGAGCACTTCATCCTCATTAGCGATGCCATGCAGTATCGCTCCGGAGGTGAGGAGAAGTCGTTGTGGAACGATGAGGATGGCTTCTACTATGATGCCATCTCCTGGGGTGGCCCTTGGAGTCAACAGATGCCCGTCCGCTCTCTGGTTGGTCTTATTCCGTTGTATGCCACTCTGACCTTGGAACCGGAGGTCATCGACAAGTTCCCGTCATTCAAGAGGCGCCTCGAGTGGCTCATTGAAAATCGCCCGGATATGGCGGACCGCAACATTGCCAGCATGTCTCGCCGTGGAAAGGGCGACAGGCTTCTGCTCTCCTTGGTCAGCGAAGACCGTTTGAAGAAGATTCTGAAGAGAATGCTCGACGAAGACGAGTTCTTTGCTGACCATGGTATCCGATCCCTGTCGAAGTACCACAAGGATCACCCCTACTCGATGGACGTCAACGGACAGCGCTTCCAGGTCAGCTACATTCCAGGTGACTCGGACAGTGGCTTGTTCGGCGGCAACAGCAACTGGAGAGGTCCGATCTGGATTGCTGTGAACTTCCTTCTTGTTGAGTCTCTGCTGAGATTCTACATGTTCTACGGAAACAGTCTCAAGGTTGAGTGCCCGACAGGCTCGGGCGACGAAATGCACTTGGGTCACGTTGCGGAAGAGATTCAGCACCGCCTGCAGCACCTTTTTGCCCGAGGTGACGATGGACGTCGTGCCATCAATGCTGGGAATGAGATGCTCGACTACGATCCCAACTGGAAGGACTACATGTGGTTCCACGAGTTCTTCGATGGCGACACTGGAAGGGGTCTTGGAGCGAGTCACCAGTGCGGTTGGACCGGATTGATCGCCAAGATGATCCATGACACTGGGTAAGTTGCTTCTCACGAAGAAATCCAAGGCATTTATGCTAACAATATGCCCAGTATCCGCTGCCGTCTTCCGCAAACACCTCGCACCCCATCAACAGCGGCTGCTCACTACTTTGACGATGTCTTTACCAAGTACAAGGGGCGCAAGCCTAGCTTCCGCAGGTCCTCGACAAGCCGTTCGATTGGTATGCGCAGCGACTGGGTTGATGTTGACCCTCCGAACGGTCATGCTGTGGAAGATGATGAGGATGAGACGCCTGTCAAGCCGTTCAAGAGAGTCAACTCGGTTGGCTACTTTGACGAGGAGGCGCTCGAGAAGAAGAGGCAGATTGACGAACAGGTTGCGAATTACGTGACGAACCAGCTCGAAAAGATGAAGAGCCATGACTCTGCTGGCGAGGGTGTGGATGATGAGCTTGAAGCTCAGCTGGATGGTGCATAAACGTTGGGCCCTTAATAGACTGACTGAGAGGATGCATTGGAGGTAGAGCGGCGATAGAAGACTGCGGCGTTGGTTTCGCTGCATGCTTAGAGTGGTCTAGACCTAGACGATCTCCTATAGACGCCTCTGAAAGAAAAAATACACTGTACAATACCCACTTAACTGTGTCTCGCGCTTTGCAATGATGACACAGCCGTTGTGTTGTGTTTGCCTAAGGCATCTGTGCGGCAACAACTTTGATGCGGCAGCCGCGGGCGGATGACCTCAGACGCGCGATCGCCAAGGCCTTCGAGCTCGCTGCTCCCCACAACAACCACATGCTTGCATACAAACAACATCACTTTCGCTCTCCCGCATAGTATGTGACATTCACTTCCAATCCCGAAAGTATAGCTCCAAGATACTTACCACCTCTTCAGACCCACAGACCGAATCTCAATCTCGCGACATCTCCTGCACACGCGACGCGTTCGGTCGACTTCTCCAGCGAGACACACCCTACCCGCAAAGATGCCGCCCAAACGCGGACGGCCGCGCAAATCAACCGAGCCAGCCAGCTCATCGCGCTCCGTGCTGTCCGTCAAATCGAACCCTCCCGCTGCACAATCGTCGTCACACTCGAGAGCTGGGCGGGCAGGTGGTAAACAACGGCAGAAGCGCGCCCGCGCTCCAGACGACGACGAGGATGAACTACTACAAGACCAGTCAGAGAGCTCGACCCTAGCAGCCGGTCCATCCGCATCAACCACCTCGCGAAAGAAGCCGGCCGCATCCACAGACAACAAGGGCAAGAAGAAGGAGAAGAAAAAGCGCACCGCCGACGACGCCGGGCTCAACACCACCACCACCACCACCACCACCACCAGCCAACGCGCCCACCACCAACAACAACAACAACCCGCACGCAAGAAATTCGCCCACCTCAAACCCCGCACCCGCCACATCTCCCAATCCGTCATAACCACCAAATGGCGCCCCGCCCCCCTCCCCGCCCAACAATCCGCCCGCGCCCTCTTCCACGCCGCCAAGCGACCCGTCGTCGAAGCTGCGTCGCGCTCCGCCACCACCACCACTTCATCCTCCTCCTCCTTCTCCGACCGCCGCCGCGCAGAAGCAGAAGCAACGCTCTCCTCCGTCCTCCGCAAACTCGAGAAGCAAATCCCGCGTATCCCTTTCCCGCCTATGCGCGGTGGTGGCGGCGATGGGGTGTTCGATCTGGAGAAGGTGGTGGAGAGGAATCGGGGACTGGAGGCGGAGTTGACGCCGGCGGTGCATGGGGTGGGGTTGTTGAGGGAGGCGGTGGAGAGGGAGGAGGGGGTTTTGGAGGCGGAGAGGGAGGGGTTGGGGGTGTTGGAGGGGAATGCGAGGGATAGGGAGAGGGAGGGGAGGGTGAGGGGGAGGAGGGGGGGGTTGCATCGTGCTTTGTTGCTTGGGAGGGGGGATGGAGAGGTGGAGGATGGGGTGGAGGGGATTCGGTTGGTGGGGAGGGGGGAGGGGGATGGGGATGTGGTGCTTGAAGAGGATGATGAGGCGCTGGAACCGCTGCTGGGGCAGTTGAGGGGGCATCTGGACTCGCTGCGCGCGAATAAGGAGCAGGTTGAGGGGTTGGATGAGGCGATGGTGGGGGCGCGGGTGGCGTTGGATGGGGTGCTGAGGAGGAGAATGACGAGGGAGCAGTTTGAGGGGTTGGTTTCCTCATCGTGATGGGGTTGAGGGGGGTGGCTATTATGCTGTCTTGTGGCAGCGTGCAAATCATGGGATGTGTAGTATGATACCCTTGGCTGGCTGGTGTGGGAGTATTAGGGCGCTCGGCTTGGGAGATCTGGGTTTGTCATTGGTGTCCTTGTGCACGAAATATGAGGATCTTGCTGGTGTTGTTTTTTTATTTTTTTTTAGAGCAGGCTTCAAGAACACGTGCCACGCGTATGCCAATGGGATTGTCAAACAACCAGAGGATAATGCTTTGTGTCAAGGCGTACGTTGCATCATAGTCAGCTTTATCGTTAGTCTCCCCTCCCTTGCTTGAATATTCTTCAAGCCCCTTGAACCGCGTGTAATCTCACCGGTGACGGAGTCGCAGAGGTGGACAGCAGCTTTGAGCTTATTGCAGGAACGGAATGCGTCGTGCCCGGATGCCAAAAGCTTACCATTGTCGAGTCTCACATGGCGGGCAGATGCTGCGGGTCTCAGAAGACGCAGCGGCAGATCCAATATCGACGGACCCAAGGGCCCGGCGCTGGGATCTGCTGCTCCGCTTTTTGCTGGACACGGCATGCACATGCCACTACATGTACCTTTATTGCCAACGTGCGTCCTATATTGGGCACAGCTACCCAAAGCGGTAGTTGGCGCAACGCCCTGCCACTGGAGGCCCCTTCCTTGCAGAGCACGGCCGCGGGCTCCTGCGCCGCGGAGCGCCTGGTCAGTCCGTTCCCGTCACCCGGCCTGGAATTCCCGCGACCCCTCAGCTGGCAGAGTCAGGAGCGCGCGCGGCGCCGGGGCTGGCCGGCGGAGCGACGGGGACGGCGGGCGGGCGCGAATACGGGGCAGCAGCGTCGACAGCAAGGTAGTAAGTACGAGGCCGGGCGGGTGGGTGCAACGGCGGGGAGCCCGAGCGGAGCGGGCCCGAGGCTGAGGCTGAGGACGCGCTGACCGCTGGTCGCGAGATGCCGGTGGTTGAGGCCTCGGCTGTGCGCAGGGCTGGCCGGGGATCGCCCTGCGAGCGCGGGGGACAGTCGCGCCGACGGGGCCCTCGCGGCGTGCGGCGTGCTGGGCCGTCGCGTGCGAACGTCGACCTTCAAGTAAGCAAGCAGCAGCACGCCTCCAGCTCGCCCTCCGGCCTGCGCGCCGTCTGCCATGCCCGCGCCGCGCTCTCCATGCCTCCGCTCCTGACGCCCACACCCGACGCCGCCGCGACTGCGCCCGCCCATGCGCCGTTCCGATCCGCAGTCCCCTCCGTCCCGAGCGACATAACCCCATTCGATGGTTGAGGCTACACAAGGAACCGCCGCAGAGGAATCTAATGGAGCTGCGCCCCCGGTTATGACGCCGTCGCAGGATCCCGAGCAGAAAGGCGACGACGCCAATGCCTCCAATGCCGCGAAGCCGGACCCGCAGCCGCAGACCGCCAACGGCAAAGGCGCGAGCCCGCCCAAGAAGCGGCGGAAGGTCAATCACGGTGAGCGCCTGCAGCCCGCGAGCCCGCGCGCCAGAGCACGCAGCTAACCCGCGCCGCCAGCATGCATCTACTGCAGACGTTCGGTGAGCCGCCTCACTCCCGCCCGCCCACGCGACTGGCGTACAAGCCCGGTGCACGACATGCTGACCATTGCGCCTATCTCGCCGCCCACAGCACATGACATGCGATCTCGTAAGTCTCGCCCGCCTGTCTTGGCCCGCGGGCGCACGCGCTGACCCGGCGCCCTTGCTGCCCTCAGGAGCGGCCATGTACCCGGTGTATCAAGCGCAATATTGGCCATCTCTGCCACGATGAGCCCCGCGAGCCGGCCAAGCGCCAGAAGACCGACCCGCCCGCCGCGCAGCCCGCCGACGAGGATGCCGCGAAGAAGCTGGACCCCCCGCCCGCCTCCGATGCCCCCCTCGGCCCGCTCGATCAGCGTCACGGCTCGCAAGATGCAGCCCTCGGGGCCCTTGCGCCGCCTCCACTGCCCCATGCCCTGTCTAACGCTGCCCCGGGCCCCATCGCCCAGCCCGCCCCCGTCTCCGCGCCGCACTCTTCCACCCTCGCCGGCAACTCTCAGTCATGTTCGTGATACCCGCCCTGCCCTGCCTCTTCCCGTGCCCACGACAGCCTGCTAACACGAGCCTGACCGCGAACAAGTCCTAAACTACAATGACTGGAACTTTGGCGCTCCCAATAACTTCCAGGACATGCACGCCTTCCATCCCTCCTACATGTTCAACGCCTCCGAAGCTTCCAACGAGTACAACCTGCTGAACGACCTGCTGAGCAACAGCCTCATGGATGACGGCGCCCTCTACAACGGCGATGAGATGAACAACCTCTTCCCCGACCAGTCACTTACTAACAACATGAACGCCTTCGGCGCTCAGAGCTCCTTCATGCAGGGGAACCAGCAGAACAACCAGCTCCTGCCTCCGTCGCAAGCCGCGACAGGCAACGCCATCTCGAGGCCGCCGAGCGGATTTCCCCTCGACAAGGCGCGCGAAGCCTACTACATGACGGCCGCTGACCCCGCAGGGAACGACACGCCAGAGGAGCGAATGAACAAGCTGCTGAAGGCCAAGTTCGACGCAGGCTTGCTCAAGCCATTCAACTACATCAAAGGCTACGCCCGCCTATACCAGTACATGGAGCGCAAGTTCCAGCTCATCTCGCGACAGAAGATTCTCCGCTGCATAGAGAGGTTCAGGCCCAAATTCAGGGAGCGCGTGCAGACACTGACAGACATTGAACTCGTCCGGGTCGAGATGTGGTTCGAGCGGCGCCTGATGGAATACGATCGCATCTTCGCCAGCATGGCCATTCCGGCCTGCTGCTGGCGGAGAACCGGTGAGATCTTTCGCGGCAACAAGGAGATGGCGGAGCTGGTGCATGTGCCTATAGAGAACCTACGCGACGTACGTCCATCGATCTTTCATTCCTCTCAAGCTTGCTAATTGGCTTCAGGGGAAGATTTCGCTCCACGAGATTTTCGAGGAAACGTCGCTCGTCAGCTACTGGGAAAAATTCGGCGCCATTGCGTTCGACCGCTCTCAAAAGGCCATCTTGACCAGCTGCTCTCTCAGAAATCCGAATCCGGACTCCAAGGATCCGGAGATTCGATGCTGTTTCTCATTCACGATTTGCCGAGACGCACACAACATGTAAGCAGCTCGTCTTGGATCGCAGGTACGCAAGCTGACAGGATCTGCAGTCCGTCTCTGATTGTTGGGAACTTCTTACCTATAATAAATGACAGTCAAAGCTCGTAATCGTGTGAAGAGCATGGAGCTTTGCCTCTTCCACCCACCCTTATTCCCACTTTCGAACGTACATATCCACCTCTCTTACCTCTCCTCCAACAACATCTTTAAGAAGACCTATTGGGGATCTTCGGGGCGTAGATAAAATCTAGGGGACTACCGGTTGCGGAACGATTAGCGGGCGGTGTTCCTGCGGGCCGGCACTTTGTACTGTTTACGGGCTTATTGTCTTATGATCGGGGTGTTCATTTGGAAATTGACGCGAATGGAGGCTGTTTGCTTGATGCGCAGTGCGAGGCTGAGTGTATCTGGACGGTGTTGAGAAAGTCTTCATGAAGAACTTTTGCTGGGATGGATGCCGCTGTCTTTCTTGAGTTTATGCGAGTGTAAGATGGCCTTTCTTACAGCTCAGTCGTTTTGCACGAGTGAATGGCAGATTCTTTGACCCCGCAGCCCATCGTTTGCGATGGTGGCGATGTGGACTTGGCTGGGCGATATTCGCCACTTGGAAACGACGATTCCATCGTGAGAATCACCGCTGCGCAGCGGACGTTGGTCACAGCGACACGCCGGAAACTGTCGCGTCGAGCTCGTCAGCACTGGTCGCGATTCTATTGCCTCTCTTTTCGACACTCCCACGTTCTACCCCCTCGTCTTCGACTTCTTCACCTTCTAGCGCTAGGCTCCAGCCCTTTCTCAAAGCGCACACTTCTCCCCGCTCACAACTCTCTGTCACCGCCCCTTCGCAGAGCTCACGCCATCATGACTTCCTACGCCAAAAGCCGCCAGGAAAAGGACAAAAAGGTCAACGCGCTCATAGGTTCGTCCTGGTCTTTACTTGAGCCTCCCTTCACCTCACCTCACCTCACCTCACACTCGCTCGCAACCTCACGGCGCCTCTCGCATCTCCCACGCAGACAGCCAACTCCTCTCCCATCCTCCTACCTACTCAACGCACGTAGCCCGCACCTCACCCCTCTCTCCCCTCCCTCCACCACCCACACAACCCCCTCCTCCCCTCCGCGCGCGCACAACCAAACTACCACCCACCCACCCTCCCTCACTCACTCACTCACCCCACCCAGCCTTCGCAAAAACCCTCACCCACCGCATCTCCTCCTCCAACGACGCCACCACCACCACCGACTCCGACTCCGACACCGACCTCGACCTCACCCTCGCATCCCTCCACACCCCTCTCCACTCCCACATCACAACCTCCTTCCCCCTCCCCGCCTGCCCCGCTCTCTCGTCCAATCGCGAAACACTCGATCGCCTGGGCACGGAGGTGTGGAATGGGGCTACGAGGCTGGGGAGGCGCTGTGGCGGTGATGGTGCAGGCGCGGAGGAGGAGGGGAAGGAGAAGGGGGTTGTTTGCTTGTTGAGGGTGTTTGCTGTGTTGGTGCTTGATGCTGCTGCTGCTGCTGGTGGTGATGATGGTGATGGTAGAGAGGACGAGCAGCAGCGAAGAGTGGAGAAGGGGGTGAGGGTGCTGAAGGTTGCGGTGAAGGCTGCGAGGTCTTGTTTTGAGGCTGGGCAGCAGGTGGATGATGCTTGTTTGCGGGTGTTGGAGTGCGCGGCGGGGTGGGAGGGGAGGTTGGGGAGGGGAGGTGGTGTGGGGGTGGAGGAGGTGGTGGGGAGGTTGAGGGCTGAGTATTGGATGCTGAGGACTGTGCATGTGAGTGATGGTCGTGTGGACGCCGGTGGCAGAGGACTTTCGGGTGATCTTTTGCTGACTCTTTTTTTCCTGCTTGCACAGGCTTGGAAGCAGTCTCGGATGGATCTCGCGGAGCACATGTTCTCGAAGAGCGACCTCGAATCGACCGGACTCGCGCCTGATGTTGCGGAGTTGCTGGCGGATACGCTGTTCGAGATCGGCAAGGACATGATGGATAAGCGCCAGTACGAGGACGCTGCCAGATGGCTGGAGCGCGCATACAATGTCATTGGGCAGAGAGGACCGGAGGAGCTGGACCACGATGCCGTGGAACTGCGGTTGTCCATCTTAAACTTCCTGGTGCGGGCACACCTCAAAGTCGGCACAACAGAAGCGAAAGAGAAGGCTCGTGGTATTGTTGATTTGCTGGAGACGGAACACAGAGATAGGATGGTCGTGCTGCTGCTGAGGCTCGACGTCCTTACGGCGGATGAAGAGGTGGATGTTGAGCAGTACTATGCCGTCGTGGTGCGCATGATCCGCTCGGTCGTCCTCACCGACACGAATTTCAAGACTATCATGCACCATATCCACCAGATCAAAGACAAGAATTCTGAGCTGGCAGGGAAGGCGCTTGAGAAATTTCTCCATCAGAGGCTTCTCGCAGATGAGAATAGAGAGTGGGTCGAGAAGGTGGTTGTCACGCAGATATGGATCAGGACGGGCGACCCCAATGGCGAGCAATGTTTACAAGCTTTGCGGGATCTTCTGGATGCGGTCTTGTACGACTCTCGTCCTTTTGGAGCACCAGCTACTCACGCCGCGCAGACCCTGCTCTGGAGACGGACCGAAATTTCTTATGCGCAAGAGAAATACACAGAAGCAGAGTCCTGGTGTAGTGTTGCACTTCACCCACTTTTTGAGAAGGCCGGAGAAATGAATCGAGCCAAAATCTCCAGGAAGGCCATTCTTTGCGCCATTGCCAGGCACGAACACACTACCGCCCGCAAGGTATTTTCCGAGATGTCTGAATCTGGTCGGAATGCACCATTGACGCGTTACTTGATGTACAAAAGCGCCATTGGGGATGGAAAGCCTGATCTCGCTGCGGAGTGTATCGAAGCCATATGCCGCCAATCCAATAAAGACGCAACGCTCCTTTACGCCTGCGTGATGGAGGCTCAAAAATCGGATGATAAACATCAAGCTCTTCTTGCACTGCAGAAGGTGTTGGAGAAGTACGAGAACGGCGTTCTGATGGGCGTTCATCTTCCTGCCTTGCTTCGCTGCACCATTCGGCTGCTGGTCCGCGAACTCACCACCAACAACGATCAGAACGAGGCTGTCATGCAAGAGCTATGCAAGGCGTTTGAAGGTGCAGCGGCGCAAGCTACACAGGCAACAGAGCGCCATCGCGACCACGGACAACTTGATCCAGTATTCACTGTCAAGGAGCTTGAGTGGTTCTCGCGGAACAGCTACAACATCTCACTCAAGTACTGCGGCTCGGTGCACCCATTGCATCTCTTACGCTTGCTCAAGAGCTGCATCCAATTCATCGGACTTCTCCAAGCTGCTTCCGAGTCCTTCCCGCAATCCTCAGACCTCCTCCTCCAGCGCCTCTTCTGCCACTACCTCGCCACCTGCGCCGCCATCGTCCTCGCCCGCTCCGCTGACTCCATCCCAGACTCCCTCACCGCCTACGACGCCGCGACAACCCACGCAACCGCTTTCCGCAACGCCGTCGCGCCACATCTCCGCGGCTCAGCAAAACCTTCGGCCGGCTTGAATGCAACAGTCGACCTCAACCCCGCTACCCGTGCCGATATGGCGGCGAAGAAAGCCCAGCTCCTCCGCTACGAACTCGAAGCTGCGTTCAAGCGACGTGACTGGGACGGCTTGGACGCGCTGTGGGACGAGTGTTTCGACCTCTCCGACGCCATCAACGTCAGCAGCAGCACTCGAGTAGAAGAAGGAGAGGCGGAGGCGGAGGCGGATGAGAAGAAGCAAGCCAACGGCGGCACGGGCAAAGCCAGAGGCAGCACTTGGTACATCCAGCACCTAGAGATCCTAGCCGACCTAGCCATCGTCATCTACTCCGAGCTGGGGAAGGCAGCCGCCGCCGACGACAACGACGACAACGCTCCTCCGACCGCGCCACGACAACAGAGTGACCGCGGGCCGGCACTGCTGCGTACGGCGGCTCATCACAACAGAGCTCGCGTCCTCGGCGTCCTCCAGCGCATCGTCAATCTGAGCTGGCAGCGCAGCGCCGCGAATAAAGCTGACGTCGTCCACCTCGCCCGCTGGATCAGATGCCTCTTCCAACTCTCCCTCGACGCCGACGCCGCCGCCGACGACGATCAAGAGGACTCCATCCCCATGCAGTGCATCGCGCATGCCGCAGCCGTCATCTCAAATGTCGGCGTCACAGCAACAACAACGGCAGCAGCGGCAAACGATGCTTACCCCCTCAACGAAGCCGAGTGGCTCGCCACCGTCTCGTTTAATCGCGGCGTGGACTTTTACTGCGCGGGGGATGATGCGAGGTGTAGGGTTTGGGTTGAGAAGGCGTTGGGGTTGGCGGAGGCGATGGGGGGTGGTGGTGGTGGGTTGTATGGGTTGTTGGTTGAGAGGTATAGGGGGTTGGTTGGGTGGGGGGAGGAGGGGGGAGGTTTGAGGGGTTAGGAGTGTGGATGGGAGAGGACGACGGATCTCCAGGGAGGCGAGGATGGGGGCAGGGAAATGGGGGATGAGGGATGAGGGATTTGTTTTGCTTGTTGCTGTGGGGGAAGGAGAGAGGGGAGGGAAGAGTGTGCTGGCAATTGCAATGGCGTAGCTATGGACGTTGAGAGAAGTACTACGGAAGCTGTGCAGTATTATATTTTTGCTGTGTAAGAACTTGAGACATAGTTTGCGCGGAATAAAGGAAAAGCTTTCCGGTGCATAGGTATTACTTCCGTACGGAAGACCACTTCGACTCCGTACGGCATGAACATAAAGTTGATCGTGTTGAAAAATGGTTTAAAAACACGGGGAAGGCTTAATGAGCCCAATCGACAAGGTGCGGAGCAGTGCATGACAAGAATGCCACTAGCAACTAGCAGGAAAGCAGCAATTGACATAAACCGTTGCTTCCTTGTTGGATGCGCGTACAACGGCTGCATAACAATACTAAGTGCTTACTCGAAGTGTCTACTCGAATTCCAAAAGATCAACGAGAACATAGTCAACGCCTCCAGAGAATGCCTTTACTGTTTATGCATGGTTCCAATAGTACGCCTATCACATGCTTCAGAATGGTAAGCAGCCTCATTTCGGTTCGCTTACGCAGGGGCCGGCAAAAAAAAGAGCCAGCACGAGCGTGCGCCTGTTTCAACTTTCCCCTACCACCCTGACAAAGAGGGAATTGACAAAAAAGAAGGCTTGACCAGTCTGAGACTGGTAAGGAATAGTCCTTGCAGCTTCTGTGGATCGAACACAGTACCTCCAGATACCGCACAGAGTGGCTGTTGTGGCTGAAGTGAACTTCAGTCTATTGCGTCGTTAGTGATGATTCGAATAGCTAGGAAGGTTGAGATGAACTAACCTGGCGCTCTCCCAAGTGAGCTAAAGCTGCAGTTGATGGAAAGATCATTCGCCGTTTCAACTTAAGTATCTTGCAAATTTTCAAGTGCACGAGTCGAATGATTGTGTTTGCTGTGCGCAAATGACTCAAGGCCTTCCTCATGAACATGTCATCTGCTTTTCCAGATACTTTCTAAATGCGTCCCTTGCGACTTGGGCATATGAAGCGTGCATAGGAGCATCCCTTTTCAGACGTATTCGTTTTGACTCGTGGATGCTTCAGGAAAGGGATGACAAGGTTGCCTCGGAAGCTTATTGTCTCAAACATGCCAGTCAAAATGGCAGGCCCGAACGCTAGCAGGGGACTTTTGAAAAGATAAGGGCGATGGTTTCACGGAGGGGAGCTCAGGTTATGGGGTTGGGGCGGCGTGACCAGTCTCTCTGGAGTTGAAGATGTGGAAGTAGCCGTGAAAGAAAAATTGTGATGCACGATGATCTCTGATCGCTCGTCTCATTGCCTTTGTTGCTGTGCAGATGCTAATGAACGAATGATGGGGTGTCAGATACGGCAGACTTCTGGGCTCTTGTTCACAGCCAAGATGAATGCTCAGCAGAGGATACGAACGCGAATGAGAGATGGACGAACGCGTAGACTGTGGAACAGCAGCGGTCTGTCTTTCTCAGCTTACGACTTCAGGTGTTGAGAATCTGCATTGATCGGCCGAGGCTGGGGGGCATTGACGATGAACAGTCTCCTGAGGACTCCTGGAGGGCAGTGGGCGGCACGTGTAGGGCGGAGGCTAAAAATGGGGTGCGTAACACACGGGCTGGAGCCGCGCAACCTCTCATCTCACGCCTCCATGGCAGCACTGGGACTACATCAGCGCGCGGCCTGCGCCACGCTCGGCTCGCTGCAACCGGAAGGCGCCCAGGCCTGAGCCGCTGCGGGCGGGCGGCGCAAGCGTATCGGGAGGGGCGCAGAGGAGCCTCACTTGGGAAGGACAAGCCGCTAGGCAGGGCATCGGCCTTCAGACGGCCGGTCGCAACAGGTCGACGACGCTCCGAAGATCTCGCCCGGCAGTCGAACCGCACCGCGACCCTGACACGGCTCCATCTGCGCCTGGCACTGCCAATGGCAGCGGCGCAGAGCACACCCACGCCGTCGCCGGGCGCTGCTGTGCCGCCGCTCGCGCCCATGTCATCGCCGCGACACCTGCTCGAAGCTGCCACTGCCAAGGCCAGCAGCCCTGGCAAGCAGCGACCGCTCGTCGGCGGCACGTCGACGAAGCACCGACGGCCGCGCTGACGCGCCCCTTGGCCCACTCGGCGTCGTCACCCTCTGCGCTATCGATACCGAGCACGCGCGTAGCTTCCCAAACCGCTGCTCTACAAGAACCCAGCAAGCCCAGCCCGCCCGCGCTGCTCCCACCATGCCAGCGCTGCCCGCCCTCCTGCCTCGCCATGAGGCCCCCCCTGCTCGCCCTGCTGCCGCTGCTCGCTGCCGCTGCGCCCTCGCGCCAGTCCAATCCGCTCTGGTACGACCAGGGCCTGTACGGCGCCTACCCGTGGCGCGACTACGTCTCCTTCGACCTCGCCTCGCCGCGCGTAAACGTCCTGGCATGGAGCACCCAGTGCGACCAGAGCTATGTCTTCCTCGAGCCCCGCGGCCGCTCCGTCTCCGCGCCTGGCCCAATGATCCTCGACGCCGACGGCTCCCTCGTGTACATGGAGAAGAAGTTCGGCGAGGCCATGGACTTCCGCCCGCAGACCTACAAGGGCGCCGACTATCTCACCTTCTGGTCGGGAACTGATGACGGCACCCATGGCCGCGGCGCCTACTACATGGTGAGCTCCCGCCAGCCGCCTTCGCCACTCTATATCTAACTCTATAAAGCTCGACTCCTCGTACGAGATCAAGTACACCATCACTCCCGCCAACGGACTCGAGGGCGATCTCCATGAGTTTCAAATAACAGACGACGGCACCGCGCTGATGACCATCTATGAGATCATACCCGCCGATTTGTCCTCGGTGGGCGGTCCTGCCGATGGATGGATCCACGACGGCCTTTTCCAAGAGATCGACATCGAGACGGGCAAATTGCTCTTCGAGTGGCGCGCGTCCACTCACTACCACGTCAATGAATCCTTCGCCGAGCCCAACGGTCACGGTTCCAGTCGCGATACTGCTTGGGATTTCTTCCACATCAACAGCGTGGACAAGGACTCAGCCGGCAACTACTACATCTCGTCGCGCTACATGCATACGGTGACGTGCGTCAGCCCGACGGGCGTTGTCCTCTGGAAGCTGGGCGGCGCCAACAGCGACTTCACCGACCTGTCTCAGGGCGCCGCCTCCAACTTCACCTGGCAACACCACGTCCGCTGGCACGCCAACAACACCCTCACCATCTTCGACAACGGCGCCTACGACAACAACCGCCACCTCGTCACCGCCGACTACTCCCGTGGCCTCCTCGTCCAGCTCGACCTCTCCCACATGACCGCAACCCTCCTCACCGCCTTCGTCAACCCCATCCACATCCTCGCCCACTCTCAGGGCTCCGTCCAGCTCCTCCCCAACGGCAACGCCTTCGTCGGCTGGGGCCATTCTGCCGCCTACACCGAATTCAACCCCGACGGCCACGTCCTCTGCGACATCCACTTCGGCTCCTCCGCCTTCTTCGGCTGGGGCTGGGTCAAGTCGTACCGCACCTACAAGGGCAAGTGGGTCGGCAAGCCGAACACGTCTCCGGACATCGCCCGCCGCCGCAACAAGATATACGTCAGCTGGAACGGCGCCACCGAGGTCCACGCCTGGAAGCTGCAGAGCGCCGCGGCGGCCGATGCCGAGGACGACGAGTTCGTCGACGTGGACGAGGTCAAGAAGACGGGCTTCGAGAATAGCTTCTACCTCTCCGGCGGCGTGGCGGATTTCCTGCGTGTCGTGGCGCTCGATTCGAGGGGGAGGGCGTTGGGCGTGTCGAAGGTGCTGGACAGCAGGAGCGGTCATATTGTGAGTGGTCCTGAACTTCCCTTGCTCAGTCCCCCCCCCTTTTTTTTTGGCTTTTCTAACTCGCAACAACAGGTCAATGGCGCTTTCGAACCCATCGAGGACCGCGATGTCGTTGCTCTTCAGCTCCTCCTTGCTCTGCTTACGTTCATGACAATCGGACTTCTTGCTTGGGCTTGCTGGCTTCCGGCTCAGGAGCTCAAGGAGCGGTACCATAGGGTTCGTCTCTGAGCGTTGATTGCATTGCAAGACTTTCGAAACGAACCCACAACCGCACCTCGTAATCCTACAAGGAAGGCGCAGAGATGCAGAAGAAGAAAAGAAAGGAAAGGAAAGGAAGAGAAGGAATAATGCCCTCGCTCTCGCCACCTACTATTCTCGAAACCTCGAATACGGCGCAACCCCCGTAGAAAGTACACTTTTTACGGATGTCTTGTCGACGGCTGCACACTCCCTACTACTACATAGGTACACCTCCCGCGCTGCCAAGACGCTTCGACTCGCTTCGCTTACCTTTGGCTCCGCCGTCGCGGCGTTCTTGGCTGCCGCACACGCGGGAGAAAAGGGAAGGGGGAAGAGGGGAGAGGGGGCTGGGCAACCCGCCTCCGCCGCGGCTTGATTCCTTAGGCATTACGCAGGGGATGAGGTGTTGTGAGTCGGGTCGGGTGTGTAATTTTTGATTTGATGGGGTGGGGTTCGCTTTGGAGTAGTAGAAAAAGGTGATTGGATTTAGAGGTGCTGTGGGAGTTGGAGGTTTTTTGATATTCTTGGATTGTAGAAGAAGAAGAAGAAGAAGAAGAGATTATACCCCGGATGGAAATGGGAAAGATAGAAGGAGGTGGGAGAAGATGGATATATAAATGAATAGTAGATAATGTTGAGTTTTTATATACATACCTTTTTGGTGGTCTTTGGCGTGAGTTTGCAGGTTGGTGCTGGTGCTGTGTTGTGGGAAAGATTTTGTGTCCAGAAGGGGGTCGTGGAGATGAGGATGGGCTACCTGTGTAGCGAAGTTTTTTTTTTTTTGCCCTTTTGAGTCTAAGGGCGTTCATCGTTGAAGCCGGAGAAGAACATTATATGATGGCGCTCCTGTGCGCATAGGACTTTGGCATTCTCAGTCTTCATAGTATAGCATTTTTTTTTTCTTTTAGCACGTATGTCTGGTTTGGGTTTAGGTAATCTTCCGTGGCACATGCACGGCAGGAAATTTCGAGCCCTTTACCTTACTTATACTACATATGATAAAACCGGAGTGACACAGAACGTCAAATCGCGTGACTTTTTTTCTACTTTCTGATGCGCACATGCTCAACGAAGCTCAAGCGAGGGTCGTAACGGCCGTTCAAAAATTTCTCCCCTCCTTTTCACGACTGCAGCAAAGTTTCCCGCTTCCACCTCTACCAAGGACCCAAAGAGACAGCCAAGAAGCTCAGTGGGAAATGGAGGAGTCGTTTTTCGCAGCCAGATGACATCGGATGCGGAGATAAATTCGAAGCCCTCTTTCGATTACTACATCACCACTACTCTCCTCGGTTAGCCTGGGCGAGAACTGTGCATACAAGAGGGACGTGTGAATCACACGGTGTGATAGCTGGTTTCATTCTTTCTGAATGATGAGGATCGGCTTTTAGTGGCGATGGTGAAGAATAGCAGTGTCGAGGAGTGCTAGAAGTGGATCAATATCAATTTGGGAATTCTTATATACTTGTCACTTGTACCCGACTTTGGGCGCGTGATTGGGTCGGGCCTTGGAGAAATGTTTTTGCTGTAGTATATGCGATCAGCAACAGCAAATGCAAACCAAATAACTAAGTTGTATTGGAAGAGATTGCACGGATTGCAAAGTGCAGGCCCGCGCAAAGGGCTAAGTAGGCGTGCTGAGGCCTCTCGTGGTGGGCGCGCGGTCGCCTGACTGGAGAGCCATCGGGGTGATTGCCGGGGAGTTGGCTGGGAAGCCGTGACACAGCCTTTGGATGTGAGACAGCTATCATTACACGAAATGAGCAGCTGTTGAAAAAGCTAGTTCAAATGCGTTTTGTCATCCCTGGATCATGGTGGATCCGTAGCTATCCTTTGGTTGTACCAAAAATGCAGACAAAGTGGGAACGGAACGGTCTTTGCGGAAGAAAGGCACGAGTCAGTCCTGCAAATCGCGCCTGTCGGCTCCCTGAACCTCCATTGCATCGATGGATAAACAAGCTCTAAACGGATCCGCCTTTCTAGCCCATGTGCCTGGCTGCATTGCTTTGCGCTGATCAGAAGTTGGAGACTGCTGCAGACGAATGACGTCAAAACGAAGAAGACGCGTGCATTTTTCTTGACAATCGGCCTTCGGGAAAGATTCGTACAGAAGGACGACGTCACAAAGAGGAAGCTTGTAGACGCCCGAAGGTCCGCGGAGGACATGCATGTGGATTTGAGTTTAGCGGGAGGGCAGGGGAGTGCGCAAGACCAGCTTTCGTGCAGACACGTGTAATGGAAGCTTTTCGACACGTCAGAGGAAGGTGTGGTTGGGAATTAAGATGCTGAGGTTGAGTTGAAAGCCTTGCGACTGGAATATAGTTTAGACGGATCGATGCGCACAGGCAGGACACAGTCGCACGCGAAGGGAGAAAAAGAAGTCGGCAATCGATGCACGGATCTTGGTTATAGCGGCATCCACACCACGCCGGCTTGCAATCAGTTGCGCAACGAAAAGGGCGGACAAGGAAGTTGCCGCATATGTGTCTTCTGCTTGAGCCGCAGAGACCGGCGAAACTGCGCAGGACGGCATCGATGTGAGAGACACGGCGCAACGCTGCAGCATACCTGCTCTAGCAGCTGCGCAACGGGCGGCGAATTTGTCAACAGGCTAGGAAGACGGAGATGAAATTTGGCAATGGCTTTGGAGGAGATTCGGTGGCTGTACAAGCAGCGCGTGAGGCTGACGAATAGGGCCGATGAAGAACGGGCCAGACAGGCGCATCGAGACAAGAACGCTGCTCGCCCACAGCGGGTATCCCCGCAGTCTCGGCATGCTGCACGCTGGCGGCGGCATGCCGAGGAAACGGTCGGCTCACCGCCCAACGGCCGCTCGTGACAATAGCGTCCGCGGTATATGCTGGCAGCAAGGAAGACGACGACTAGCCGGGGCGGCTCGAGGCACGCGCCACTGGCCCCAACGCCCCAGAGCGCCCTCCGCATTCGCGCTTCTCCTCCACCAACCGACGCCTGCCCGCGCCGCCCACGACTGCTTTGGCGCCAGCCCGTCGCAAGTCGCCTGGCCGCGGCCATGCGCGCCCCTCCATCACACCCGCGTCATAGTGACCGGCCGCGACGCCTGTTCGGCCGCAATGTCCGCCCCCCGGGCCTCCGCTGCAGGTCCAGCGCCGCCAGCCCAGGCCCAACTGCTGCGTCCGCCCACCCTCCCGCGCGCCGCCCTGCCTCCATCCGGCAAGCTCGCGCCTCTAGGTCCATTGTTCAAGCAGCTCCTGGCGCTCGCATGACCCCGGCTTGCCTGTTCGAGCCGCCTCTTGCCGTCTCGGGCACCCACCCACGCCATCGCCCTGCTGCTGCCCCCCTCGCTTTGGGCGTGGCCGCCAGCTGCTTCGCGCGCTAAATACCCACCCGTCGCCCTCTCCTATACCTCCGCTTAGGTCAATCCGTCTATCGTCGATCCACGCTCGCTGAAACCTATCCTTTCCCCGCCAGCCCATCCTCCGCGGCCCTCTGACCCCGGGAAACTGGTCCTGCGTCAGCTGTTGCGCTCGCACGCTGATCATGACCGCCGCCGCGCTGCCAAAGGTACAGTACATGCTCCCAGCGCTGCTTTCTCCATCTCGCTGTTCATCCTTCACCCGCGCCCCAGCGCGCCCCCCCTTCACAAGAATGCCCTCCATCTACCGAGCCGCCCTAGACAAAGTCTGCTCGGCACGTGCTGACTCCAGCCAGCGCTTCTCATCCTTCCCCAGCAAATCCGGGGGCAGCGCCGTTGCAAAACCCCCAGACAGGCAGCACCAGCACCAGCACCGCGCTTTGACCACCAAGTCGACCAAACAACCCACCACCACCAACCCCTACTCTTTCAACAACTACTCCTTCAAACCCGCCCCCCAGCCAACCGCCGTTCCCCTCCCATTCGACCCGGCCGACTTGACCCGCCGGCTCGAGATCTACCTCGCTTCTCTGGAGCCGAAGCCCGCAGCCCCAGCACCTTCTTCTTCCTCCTCCGCCGCGAGGACCACCGCCAGAGAGCATGGAGCACCGCCCGCCCCGGCCAGCGACGCCCACAACCACGGCAGGCATCGTCTGAAGCCGCAGCAGCAGCAGTCGGCGTCGGCGCAAAGCCTGGCCTCCCCAACCAGCCCTAACCCCTTGACCGCAGCGTCGATGCTGAAGAAGTCCTCGAACGCGCTTAAAGCACTGGCGACCCGCTCGGCCACGGACCCGCTGCCTCGCGCTGCCACTGCGGACCAGCGGCAGGCCGAAGAGGACGCTGCCAGGCGCGCGGCCAAGAAATGGGCGGCCCAGGCCCAGGCGCAGAAAGGGCCGAATGCGCCCGTGGAGGCGCGGGCCCTAGCGAGGAGGTTGTCAAGTTTGACGCGGACGGCGGAGGGCGCGGGGGTGGCGGGAGCCTTGAATCCGAAGAGGTCGTTGATGGAGCTGAAGAATGTGAATGCTAGACGGCCGCAGAGGGAGGGGGTTGAGCGGGCGAAATCGCCGCTGCAAGTCGAGGAGCTGCGCGCGGCGACTATTGAGCATGAGCGCGAGAAGGCGCGGCGGAAGGAGGGGAAGGGGAAGAGGAGCATGCCGCGGTCAGGCACCGCTGAGTCGGCGGAGATGTGGCGCGTTATCGTCGCTACTCAGGCCGCTACGAATTCGCAGGCGGTTGCAAACCCTAGTCGACCACTGCGGAGAAGCGCTAGTGCGAGGGCACGACCGCTCAGCACTACCGACATGGATGACTTGGCGGGGGCTGCTCCGCCGAGCGGCCGGAGCCTTCAGAAAAGCAGGAGCAGCGGCAATATGGTTTCGAACAACAGCAATGGAGACGGCAAAACCGATGTTGTCATTGGGCGAAGACCGGACTGGACTCAAAATGACGAGGAAGAAGAGAGAGCCGGCATGCATCTCCACGTCCCTGGATTTGGAAAGATCTCCAGGAGAGGCAGCGCCGCCGTGACAGACTCAGAAAGCGGAGACGAAAAAGCAACAACGTCAGACGCAGAGAACAAGAGGAGGAGCAGCAGCAACCCATCCGAAATCAAACCAGATACAACGAGAAGAAGCACCGCCGCCGGAGCCGGTGCCATCACCACCACAAAACCAAGACCACCCAAACCCTCTCTCCTCCACATCCCCAACCCGTCCGCAAACGCCATCACGCAGCCCTCCCCCACCTCCCCCCGAGGCATCACCCTCATCGCAGATCGCTCCCCCGCCCCCCGCACCACCACCCACGAATGGACCAAAACAACCCCCCTCGCATCCCTCCCCGAACACCCGACCACAAACCCCAAACTCCTCCTCAAGACCAACTCCACCGCCGCCGCACAACTACCTCCACCACAACAACACCCCCACCGCCGAACAAAAATCCGCAGCCAAGCTCCCGAACCCGTCGTTCAGTGGCCGGGACCGTCGTCGTCGTCGTCGGCGGCGGCGGCTGCGCTAAATAGGCAACGGAGTTTTGTTGCGGTGGGGAGGGGGCAGGGTACCACTGCTACTACTACGGAGCTGAAGCGTAGGAGTGTGACGTTTGCGGAGGAGGGTGAGAGCGGAAGGCACCAGAAGGAGGAGGAGAGGCGGCTGCGGGGGAAGAGGAGTAGGGAGGTGGTGGTTGGTGGGAAGGAGAGGTCGAGGGAGAAGGAGAAGGGGAAGGAGAAGGAGAAGGGGAAGGGGAACACGGTTGTGGTTAAAGAGTTTGAGGAACTGCGTAGTCCTACTACTTCTACTACTCGCTTGGTCTTCTGGCGGAAGGAGAGTAGTGGGCACGGGAAGGTGGACGACTTGCCATCACCGTCGCCGCACCCGCATCCGCAGCCGCAGCAGCCGCAGATGGCGGGAGGGGAGGAGCTGGTGCGGAGTCCGAGTAGGTTGGCTTTTTGGAAGAAGGAGGGTGGGTGGTTGAGTCCTAAGGGGCGGTAGTGACTGATTGACTCCGTTGCATGGGGGGCTGCTGCTAAGGAATCGGATTTGTAATGGGCGATGGTTCGACGACAATGGTGGTGGCATTTCCTCCCGTCGTTTATGGCGATTGGGCTTCGATCGCAGACGGTAGACAGCAAGCATTGCGCAGCCGATGTCATGGATTGGATGAATTGACGGACGGACGACCGCTATTTCGGTCTCACCGGTCATCGACTGGGTACAGGAAGTACATACATACTACGTATACACACACACACACATACACACGCGCACGCACGCACGCACGCACACGAAACAAGCGATCACGAAACAAGAATCGTAAATTTTTTTCATGCCCATGCCTTCTTTTTCTTCCGTCCTGTCCAATCTCTCTCTCTTCCTTCTCCTCCTCCGCGCCTCCCTCTCTCTCTCTCCCCCATAATAAAAATATCACACGACGGTCGCTCGCGTAGCCGCGCCGCAATAAGATCGACGCACATACCCACTCCTCTCGGCTCTTTCGACAGAGACGAGCACGAGCAGCTGCGCAGATCATATGCTTGCGCTCTGGCTCCGTCTGTCCGGTCGTTCGTTATATGCCTGGGGTGCGTACATTACATACATGCATGCTTGCTCTGCTGCGCACGCTTGCTTGCATCCTGGTATATACGCCGCCTCCCCTCTCCTCTCCTGAAAGTCTGGCGGCGGCGGCGGCGGCGGCGGGGTGTTGGTTTTGTGTGTGTATGGAGTGAGGCGGGTTGGTCGGTTGGTGGGCACTACTGGTGCGTATGTATGTTTGTATGTGCATACAACGGGCCGGCCGTGACGGACGACTTGGGGACGGGGAATTTGTGGCGAAGCTGGCTGGCTGGGCTGACTCGGTTGAAGGGACCGGGCAGGACGACTGGTGTGTGTAGCACGGAGCACGTGTGCGGCTGCTCGCTAGCTAACGTGCGTAGGAGGGAGGGAGGGGGGAGATCAGTGGGTGTTGTCGTTGTCGTCGAGCAGGCGGGCTTGCGCAATCGTACATTCTTCCGTGCTCTCGCGCGGATATTATTGGTATGGGGTGGGTGGGGCTTGCAATATGCATACACACGCACTCTCTCTTTTCTCTCTCTACTACGCCTCTCTGTCAGGGAAGAGGTGGCAGTGGCGTCTCCACCTGTGCGATTCGTGTGGTTGGCGGATTAGCCGACGGGTCGTATGTATGTATGTACAGTGCAGAGTACGTGCTGTCTACCTAACAGATGATGTGGAGCTGCAGCTGGACCCGCAGCGGACGGAGAGCAAGGAGCTGCATGAGTACTACTGTGCGCTAGAGCTGGGTTGGGCAAGGGCTGTGGACAGGGCTGCAGCTGATCGCTTTCCGGGTGTGGTGCCGATGCTGCTATCTTGGTGGTGGTGGCGTCCGTGTGTTTCGTTGCTGGGTGGGTTGACCGGTCTGGGATGCAAGTAGCAGCAGAAAGCGAGATATGGGCCTGCATGCACGTGGCTAAACGAAATGCGAAATGCGAGCGAGGCCAAAGCGGGTCCCTCTTGCCTATTCTCGCCCTCTCGTCCTGCTCTCTCTCTCTCTCTCTCTTTTCCCCCCGAGCTCGTGCATACGTGCAGTTATATTCACGTGCAGTTTCAAGATGCGCGGATGGGGCAACATTGTGGTCTGACTTTCCGCTATCGCGGGCCCGCCTACCCATGCGCGCGGAAGAGGGAGAAAAAGCATGAAGGACGTGCGTGCATCTTGCGCGGTCGGAGAGAGAGTCAGAGGCAGCTTGCTTGCTTGCACCACGCACAGCAATTGCGTACTTAGATAGCGTCTGTCGGTGGGGCTGGCGCCGACGACTGCCTCTCGCAGAGCGGGAGCGCCGGTGCGGCAAGCGGCAGCGGCATCAGCGGCAACGAGATGCAAAGGCTCTGGGCGGGCTTGGCTAGCGCGGTACGAAGCCATTGTCGCTGCCCGCCAGGGTTCGCGCAATCCGCAATGGTTAAGCTTAATCCGCGGGCGGAGGAAGGGGCGGGTGGAGCCAGACGCGGTTAGTCGGGGTACGTAGGTATGTACTACGACATGTACCTACATGCCACTCGTGCCCAGGCAGATGGATGCGTGATGGCCTGCTGCAGCGCGCATCGCCAACGGAGGACGGCCTGGCCCTAGGTATGCCCGGATGCGCCGTTAGTGGGTGAGGGGCGGAGGGGCTATACATGGCCCGTCGAGCGGTTTCTGGTGTCGCGGCTGCTGCGCTGCGCGAAACAGGCAGGTAGCCTCCCGCTTCGGGGCCGGTGCGGGTTGATCAATCGTACGACGGATCTGCGAGCGCTGCTATTGAGATCGGCTGGCGACGGATATGGCGTGGGGGAGCGCCTCTTTTTTTTTTTGCTTGCGTGCGCGCGTTGCGCCAGCGCGGACGGGAGCGGAGAGGGGCGCATCGAGACTGATCGGAACGCGATCTAGATGGCGGCGAGAGATCTGGCGGGTGAAGATATTCGGTGGAGATTGCTGGCGCTGCGGAAATGCAGCCGCTCGTGCATGCGCAACGGCGCTGCGCTCTGCATGCGCTGGTCGAGCGGACAGTGACAGTGAGGGCTCGACACAAGCTGCCTGCAGCCTCCACGGCGGGCAGCTGCAGGAGCACGTCCGCTCCGCTGCGCGTGTGTCTTGCTTGCACCTGCAGCGCTCGCGCCAGCAGCCCGCAATCTCAGACACGCGGACGGGGCCCGTGAGAGCTCGCGATCTGCCACTCGCGCTGCTCAGGGATCGGAGCCTTTCGACGCCGGAACGGCCGCCGCCGCTTCCCCGGCGAGTAGGAAGCGCTGCTGCGAGTCGCGCGCTGGCGGTGCCAGTCTGGCCCGCAGTCGCCCAAAACGCGTCAACCCTGTGCAGGCGAGGCGCTTGCGTGCGTATCGCGCGCTTGATGCTCGCTGCGTGCTCCGCTGCCCCCTGGCAGGTGCGCATCCCTGCCGGCCGTTGCGGCGGCAGCACACAGTAGGGCTGGCGGCGCATGACCGCCGCGCTGGGCAGCATGCCGCCGTGCGGGCAGGCCAGCGCGCAATCTGCAGCAGCAGCGGGCGGCTGCCAGCAGCGCTGCACAGGCTGCCCCAGTGCGCGCGCAGCTCGGGGCCGGCGTGGCTCGCTCAGGCGTCTGCATCGCGCCCTCACTCACCCTCCTCTGCCTCTGCCTGCATCCTCTGCCTCTGCCTCCCGCCCGCCTGCAGCACGCGTGAGCAGTGTGCATGTCGCCCGCCAGGACCCCTGTCGTCGAATCGCCGAGCAGGCCGGGGGCCATCCATCCTAATGACACTGGCGCCGCGAACAGGGGCCCCGGGGCCGGACGCGCGACGGCCTTCAATTGCAGCTGCGCTGCCCGCCCGCCGCACCAAGAGGGCCTCCTCCGACTCCGACAACGGGTCGCCCGCAGCTTCCTCCGCCCAACACCACCACCACCACCACCGCCCGTTTGACCCCCGCCAGCTCCTCTACCACCACCCCGACGCCGCCCTGTCGCCGCCCCCCGCCCTCCTGCACCACCACCGCTCGCTCGCGCCGCCGCCAACGCTGGCTTCCTCCCAGCCGCCGCCGCAGCACCAGGCCCGCACCAAGAGCGTCTCCACCGCCAGCCCGCCCCGGCTGCAGCGCCCTCCGCTCGGCGGCAGAGCCAATTCCGCCCCCCACGTCCCCAAGGCCTCGCTTCCCCCGCATGGCGGCGAGAAGAATGGTCACGTAGCCCGCGCGCGGCCCGTCCCCAGCGCCGCCCTCGACGACACCGACTCCAGCGACGACGACGACGACGCCATCTGCCGCGACCCCTTCTTCCTGCGCTACCACCACGTGCTCGCCCGCCTCACGGCCGACCTGGCCCCCGGCGACGACGACGACGCCGCCGACGGCCACTCCTCCTCCCCACCCACCAACGCTGCCAGCCCGTCAGCCGCCGCCGCCCCGATGGATGCCCAGGCACGTACTCCCCCCGCTCGCCGCGACCCCCCGCCCGCAGCTGACCGCCGCCGTCTCGCGCAGAACCCCGAGGACATCAACATCGGCGTGATTGGCGATAATGGCGTGGGCAAGACGCGCTTCATCGACTGCGCCTTCGACCTGCGCAACCGCGCCCCGGGCCGCACCGCGACGCGCAAGATGTCCATTGACGGCGCCGTCTACACGGTGCGCCTCGTCGAGATCCCCTTCGAGGAGCTGGACATCGAGCACGACGACCGCATCTGCTGGCCGGACAAAATCGACGACACGCCCGCGCCGCGCATCGACGGCGCGCTGATGCTATACGACGTTATGAATCAGGAGAGCCTGGCACAGGTGCCGGGCATGCTAAGTCAGTAGTGTCTTCCCCCCCCCGCCCCTCCCTCCCATTCCCTACGCCGCGATCCGGCAGCTCGGCGCACGATCAGTGCCAATTCCCCGCGGCCTGGACCTGCCAACCCGCCGATCGCGAGCCCAACCGTACTGTCGGGCGCCCCGGCTGACGCGAACAGATGTGGTCAACAAGACGGCGCTGCCGTGCGTGCTGGTGGGCTGCAAGTGCGACAACCACCCGGCCCATCGCCAGGTGGACCCGGCCGTGGTCGAGCAGCGCGCAAAGACATTAGTCGGCGACCTTCCCGCGTTTCAGAGCTCTGACGGATCGCCCGAAAGCCAGCGCATCTGCCTTTCTGTTATGCTGCGGGCCATTCTGGCGTCGCGACAGGGTGAGTGCGCTGAACCGATACCCCCCCTGGTCCCTGCCCGCGCCATGGGTGCGGCGCGTGCGCGCTCGGTCCGTTGGCGCAGTCCCCCATATAACATTACGCACGCAGCTGTCGTTTCAATGCTGCGACATGTTTCACGCTTGTGATTTTTCTTGCCCCATCCTCCGCGCCGCTTCTCCATTTAGCATCCCAGCTTCTCGTCTGACGTCGTGCGCTTTTAAGATACCCCCGCCAGCAAGCTCGCCGCCGCACAGCGCCGCCGCGCTACGTCCAATTCGTCCGCCCTGCACTCCGTCTCGCCTCGGCCCAGCTGGAAGCGTCGCCATGAGCGCGCCAGCTCAGAGTTTTCCGGTTCGCGCCTGAAGCTGCTGTCGGACAACGATGCCGAGACGCGCGCCAAGCACCGCGCCCACACCAACTCCTCCTTCCTCGACCTCGAAGAATCCCCCGGCTACGAGTCATACGATTCCGAGGGCGCCGATTCCTCTGACTACGAGCCGAGCATCATCTCCGTCATGCCGTCCGACGAGAATGGCTACACGTTCGAGCAGCTCGTCGACCGCCTCGTCTCCCAGCCGCTATCCAAGCAGGACACCAAGTTCGTCGCCATCTTCCTCGCCCTCTACCGCAAGTTCGCCGCCCCGAGCCAGCTGCTCGAGGCCCTCATCAAGCGCTTTGATGCGCTCGAGCACGAACGGAGCCCGCAGATGATCCGCACCGTCGCCCAGCTGCGCCATCTGTCCATCATGGAACAGTGGCTCAGCACATACCCGGGCGACTTTGCCCACGCCACGACGAAGCGCATGATGATGGAGCTTGTGAACCGCTTGGCTAGCAACCGCATCTTCGCCGTTGCGTCCAAGGAGATTTTGGCCGACCTGGAAGCTGTTGTGGAAGACGATGACACGGACTGGGCCTGCAGCGACAAGCATCGCGAAAACGCATTTGCCGGCAACGCAACCACTCCGGCCGAGGAGATGGATGACGACCTCTCCAAGACCACCGCCGAACTCACCATCAGCATCACCCGCGGCTCCACGCATACAACAGACACGAACTCCGGCCACCCGGAACGTTCAATCAGCACGTCTACCACTGCCACCAGCTCTTCGGCGACCATGATGAATGCTATCGAGCAGGCACGGCAGCAGGCTAAGCTGCTCGTGCCAATTCCGCGAGTCACGCTTACCAAGACACAATGGCATTTGCTGATGGGCGAGTCGGAAGAGAATGTTGCCCGCGAATTGACACGCATGGACTGGATCATGTTTCAGTCGATCCGCCCGCGTGATTTGGTCCGGCACGTCAGCATGAATGCGGCCGAGAAGAAGAAGTGCAAGAGTTTGGAAAATGTGGATCGGATGATCGAGCATTTCAATCACCTCGCGTACTGGGTTACCAACTTCATCCTCTTGCGGGAGAAGCCGAAGCACCGAGCTATGATGCTCGAAAAGTTCATGAAAGTCGCGCGCAAGCTGCGCGAACTCAACAACTACAATTCGCTCGGCGCCATCCTGGCTGGACTGAACGGCACCGCCATTCATCGGCTCGCGGCAACCCGCGATCTCATCTCGCCCATCACGGCCAAGGACTTCATGAAGCTGGAGATCCTCATGGGTACTCAAAAGAGTCACTTCGCCTACCGTCTCGCATGGGAGAACAGCTCTGGCGAGCGCATCCCGTATCTCCCGCTTCACCGCCGCGACCTCGTCTCCGCGGCTGAGGGTAACTCCACTTTTGTCAACGAGCCACACAGGCGCGTTTCGAACGCCGCCCTCCTCGGCAACACCAGTCCTCGGTCCGGCGGTCCGCCCAGCACACCAAACGCGGACGCCATCGCCGCGATGACCGGAAGTTCGGGGAATGCAGCCGCGCTGCAAGCTGCTCTGAACAGGTCGAATAACCAGGAGAAGGAGGCTCCACCGAGTGGCGTTGAGGGCAGGGAGAGAATCAATTGGAAGAAATTCGCCATCATGGGCGAGGTGATTGTGGGGCTGCAGCGCGCCCAGGGTTTCCCGTATCCCCACATCTCTCGCAACGACGATGTGAAGAGCTTGGTCCTGGACGTGAGAATCTGCAAGGATGATGACGTGAGTCTCCTTAGTGACTTTCCCTTCCCGGTTGCATCTGCTGACGTGTTAATCTCAGGAACTTTACGACCGATCCACCGGCCTCGAGGCTGTCGGAGCGGCAGGCGAACCTCGACGACGCTTCGCCAACTGGTTTCGTCAATAAACCTCAGCGCCGGGGGGCTCCACTTCCACGATCACAGATCAAAACGCAGTCTTCGCCTTTCTTCGAAGCAATCGGGCAACTCGATCTCGAAAAGGAGGAACGTCAGGCACGGATGCGCAAGCGCAATGACAGACGGCAGAAATCCCTCACGTCTATCCCGGGCCGCGCGATTCCGCAGCAAAGCAGGATCGCTGCCAGCTTCTTCTTTTGAGCACGGGGAAGAAACTCGGAGCTGCGTCGGCGAGCTGTGACAGTGGACCAAAAGAGTGGAAACAACAAAAAACCAATCACCATCATCTCGATACTCAAGAGAGGAAGATCAGCACAGCGTGTTTTTCTATCGCTGTGGTAACTCATCTATCCATCTACGGGCGTTCTAACGGAAGGCAAAGGATATCCATCACAACATCTCGAGCTGGAAAGGAGGAGGGGAGGGGAACGTCATAATCATATTTCAGATGCTGCTATACTGTCGCACTGCATGTACTCCGCCACATAACATTATACCATCTATCTCATTTGTCGTTGTTTGCATGGCATGGCATGGAGGATTTCCTTTTTTTTTTTCCTTGTCCTCGTCTCGTTACATATCCGAGTTCTTAGAAGGCATGAGACGCGGGTTGTGGCTGGGGTAAGGGGTTGGGGTGGTCGGAACGGTTGGAAGCGGTGGTGGTCTGCTGTTGTTGCTGTTGAGAGATGAGCATCCGAATCTTTTCGTCGCTGCCGTTGTCGTCGTGGTTATTGTGGGTGGCTGTCTGTGTTTGTCTTTGTTGATGAGCGTTGTCTTCATTGTCTCCTTTTTCGAGCGTCTTCGCCGCTGTCGTTGTCATCAAGGTCACACACACACACACACATATATACACATACACATAGCGGGGAAACTGGGAAAACAGGGAGGAGCGAGGAGAGATGGGAAAGACTGGTTCCGGGTTCCTTTCTTGTCGCATTTATTTTTTGCGTTTTCCCTTCATGCTATATTATTACTCCTCGACCGACCCACCTGCCTTAGTCACGCGTCGACATCTATACCTCTTCTGCGAATTTTTTTGGGTTCCGCTCTGTTTCGGGTTTTTTACTGGAGGACAAAGAAAAAATACCCCCCCCTGTTCTACTCTCAGCTGGGTTTTAAGCTCGCGCGAGAAAGGCTGTTGTTGGTTTTTTTTTTTTTTAAGTATAACTTGCGTGTTGCTTCTGGTAGGTGGGCGAGAGATATCTATGTGTGTATAGTTGTAGTTTTAAGGTTGAGAGAGAGAAAGAGACAGATGAAACTGTAGTAGGTAGTGCGATTGATGGAAAATTGAGAAGTAACGAAAGTTTGCTGTGTCACATCGTGCAACGTGCTCGAAGTGTATAGGCGGGGAAAGACGACAATATTGGTTTGAGGTGGCGCTTTGCTGCCGATGCTTTCTTTTCCCTTGCTGTTTCGAAGCTTTGTAACTACCGGATAGGGTGACCGCTGCTACTGTTGCTGCTTCATCTTTTCTGACGGCTGCCGGCAACCAGTAAGTAGCCGGCAGCGGTAGCCGGTTGATCATGCGCCTTGTTTCCAGGCGTTTCACTCTTTCCTCGTATTCGCGTCCCGCCACTGCAAATAGGCATTCGGAGGCTCAGACAACAGCCGTGCTCGGACCATCGGCTTGTGGTTTGGACATGTTAAGTATTTGGAATCGCGTGTAGGGCTGGCTAGTGGCGCTTTGCCTTGTGAAGCTATTTTTGTGGCGGCAAAGCGCGAACTCTATTTCGCCAGTGCTGTTGTTCCAGCCCTTCGATGGAGAGATTCGTTTGCTCAGAGACAAGCTCTCTTTTTCTCTCGGGCCTGAATCTGGATCGAAAAAGGCTAATCAATCAATCTCATCTCCACCATCCTCGGAATACGGCAACCACTTCTCTTCTCTCCTAATGCCCGCAAGCCTCGTCCCTCTTATTACTAGTCTGGTTCTTCTTCTTTTTCCCACAAATTGCCCTGCCCTGCCCCGTCATCATTGCTGCCCGACCTTAAAATTACTGAAAACTCTCCTTGCCCTTAATATCCCTCCCTCCCTCCCTCCCTCCGTCAAATACATACGTACCACGCCTGACGCCACCTCCCCCCCTCCCCCGGCGCGGGTGCCTCATCCCTGGAAAGTGGTTCGCGGATTCTCTCGCGTGCCGTGTCCCCGGTGTGCGCAGGTACGGCGCCCGCCTGTCTGCCGCCTGGGTGGGTAGGTAGGTAGGTTATCCCCGCCCGGGTTCTCTACACCCACGTACTAACCAAGCAACGAGGCAACTCCGTCACTCCGGTTGCGCCCGTGCGTGCATCGTCATTTTTTCCCCCCTGCACGGCTGGCTGGTCCCGAGTGAACGTGTCGTGTCGTTTCCGGGTCGGACTGCTATTACCACTGCTGTTGCTGCTGCTAGGTACCTGCTTTCCGAGCGTGCTTTCCGTGCCGCGGCATTGATGTGGTGGCGTACTACGGTACCTGCACCTGGTACCTTTTCTTCTTGGTTGACGCGGGAACGGGCGGGCTTGGGGGGCTTGGGGGCGGGCGGTCGGGGCGCGGGTTTGGTGTGTCTTACTTCTGCTGCCCTTCCTCCCTCCTCCCCTTGCCCTTCCCCTTGCCCTTCCCCTCTACTCTCCGAGTCTTGGTTGCTGCTTGGCGGAGATTGGTTGGGGGTTGGGGGTGGGCTCGTATTCTATCGGATCGGGTCGGATGGGATGGGATGGGATGGAGCGGAGATGGCTGTCGGTGTTGGTGTTGGTGGGTGTCTCGGGGGGGTAGGGGGAGGAGGTGGGGGAGGGCGCTATAGGCGGAGGAAGCTATCGGGGTTGAGGAGGAGAGTGGCTGGCCCGAGAATCGGGAGAGAGTGGAGAGGGAGAGGTTGGGGGCGGGAAAATAGTGATGATCTGCTCCCGATTCTTCACTCTCGTTTTGATGCTGGATGGAGCACGTGCGATTGCGCTTGGTCGATGATACCGACGAATAGATGACAAGAGTATGTGGTAAGAGATCGGTCTGTTGGAGAGCGCCGACTGCAAGTGCCGAGATGGGTCGCGGTCCTTTTGCTGTTTTCCGCATGTGCTGCTTTCTGCTCTTTGCCTGATGATCTACTTACGTATGTACACTGGCTTTTGCTCAGCCCACATCTCCGGCGGGTCAGACCCTTTTTCATTCTTCAGCCTCAGCCTCGTACACAGATCGCACCGTGGACGTACGTGCATGGGTAGCATGTAACGTCGCGTCGGGTCGTGCGCATGGCGTATATGTACGATATCGTACATACATGCATAGACGCATGCGCCCCATATCGACGGTACTTTAGCAATGTGGGTCCCGTCCCATCCCAGCTCTTACCAACGCTGTATGCTAAGCTCTAACAGCATTGTAGTATATCTATATCGGCCCCCGCGATATAGCTGCCCATAGCTCCTCTCTCGCCTCATCGCCCTTCCTCTCGTTCCCGGAGCCTCAGCACCCCTTGACCCAGACTGCCTGCTTCACACAGGCCATGATCTGATACTCGGGACCCCCTCAGTTACCTACCGACCCGTTGAGACACACGGCCTTGTCGCTCAGCCCACCAACCCACTACCTCGCCATTCCACCACCCCCACACACACACGCGGAACGCACACACTTATCGTCAAAGCGGCCGGGGAGCCCTCGGAGCGCCTGTTCCGAGCAGATCCACTAAACCCGGAAAAAGGGTGCGCAAAAAGCACACGCCGCCCGCCCGCCCGTCCGTCCCTCCACCCGCTCTTCCTTCCTCCCGCGCTCCTCCCGCCCGCGCGCTTCCGTTGCCTTTACGTTAAAGTTTTTGAGGGATCGGCTGTCGCCTGCTTGCGCTATCAGCGTCTCCACTTTTTTTCTCAAGTGCCGTGGGCTGACGGGTTGGATGCGGCCGTGCGTGGGTGCTGGTGGTGGTGAAGGGCGGCTTGCTCGAGGACAAGGGCTGAAGGCCGCGGACCAATTTTGCATTTAGAGCTTTGTTTTTTTTTTTCTAGTTTGACCTTGATCCTGAACTGACAGGTCGCGACGTCCTGTCTTCCATCACCGCTTCCCCGGACCTCGGGTCTTCAGAGACGATATGGAAGTTCCGAGCAGAAGGAGTTTGCGGAGTTGGTGCTGGGCGTCCCTTTCCGCGCCCTCTCGCTCCCTTTCCGATGGCTCGATCGAGTTTCGACGAGATTGGGGAGGGTGGTGGAACGTCGGCAATGGAAGCACCGCGTGCGCAGTCGTGAAGAGAGAATGGATAAGGGGTCAACGAGCGTCGGTTGCGGCACGCGTGCCTCAGGCATGGCATGTCGGACCGCCCAGCTGCTGCACTCGCTCCCTCTCCCTCTCTCCCTCCCTCTCTCTCTCTCCTCACTCCCGACCCACTGTCCGCAAAGGGGAAGTGACTGGAGAGTGGGTTCTGAACGCACTCCCACAACACCACCCGTCGAACTGGCGAGCGAGCAACAATATTCGCACACAAGCGGTGTAGCTAACTAAAACCCTGTCCACCGGGGCACCGAAACTCAGCACTCCCCCGCCTCTCTACTTACCCGCCAAACCGGACTCAGGGTCCGTCACCAAGTGCATGGCTCAGGGACTTGGTGGGAATGAAACAGGAGTCTGGACGACGGACGGGGCGGGCAGTGGCGCAGAGACAGACCACCGAGTGTTTGGTACGGAGAAAGGGGCGGGCGAATGCAGGTGGCCAGATGGCGCGAGCTTCCTTTCCGGTCGCTTGGGAGATAACAGTCCGAGACACGCCACGCTGCGCCGTGGATGTGGGTGTGCCTGTGTTTTTGGGTTTTTGATTGATGAGGCTGGGGCGGAGGGTTGGGGCGGCGGATAGGGCTACTGAGGGTCTGAGCTGCGGCACAGCTGCTATGGCGTTATGTACTATGTATGTAAGTGGTAGGGGGCGTGGGGGGCTTGCGGGCGGCTGCTGTGGGTGTGGGCACGTCACGGTGGGTGCGGGTAATGATTTTTCCCTGAGGTGTGGGTCGAGAGGGGCAGATGAAAGCTTTTTTTTTCCCCTTTTGGAGGTGTGGATGGAGGGGTCGGTGGAGGTGCGTTGTGGGCTGTGGCGTGCGGCACAGCAGTTGTGGACAGTGCGGCGTTGCGTCAGTTTGGCACTGTGGAGCCGAGAGCTATTGTGCATGAGCTGACGGTTTTCATCGCAAGTTTTGGATGAAGGAATGCGCTTCTTCACCACATGAGGTCTGCTTAACTTGTATGGATTCGTTTGACGCCGTACCTTCTTTCCACGACTTCAAGTTACGAACCAAGGATCTTAGCACTAGTGAGACTTAATCCGTACAGGAGAATTGACATGAAATGAAACCTGTGAGGTTAAAGGTTTGCTCGAACAGTGCCTCCATTGATTCATCTGCGTTGAGAAATTCTTACATGCTTGATTTTCTTCAGTTGTATCGATGTAGACATCCTGTCCCGGTGGCAAGAATTATACGAACGCTCAATCCAGCCCCATAAATGCCATTAGGGCTCATATATGATGGGAATATGGCTGCTTGAAAGTCGGAATTAGCTAAAAGCATGAACAGTTGCTGCGTTGCAAAGTCCAAGGCGCACGTGACTTCTCCTTGCTCCTCGCATTGGGCACTCTGTCGGACTTCACCGCCTTCCTCAATGCCTATTGAGCCATTCACCTCAATAGAACAATAGCAACGTCAGGTGAAAGCTTCTCTAAGCCCGTTCACAACACCACTGTCCACTCGCCGACTCCACCCACAACATCAACCCTCCTACAGCTCCATGGTCTCGCTCCAGTGGTGTTTTTGCCTCAAATGAGACTGAATTGCAAGCTTAGGGTACCTACAGCTGCACCAAGAGCTTGCCAAACCAACGGTCGACGCCAAACGCACGACTGTTGAGTACAGCAAACCGTATTCATGGACGAGCGTTCCACTGTGCATGTCGCCGCAGCTCCAATCTCTGTCTCATTGGGAGCATCGTGAGCAGCACCATCACTCAGGATCCTCTATCAACGAGCAGCTCTGAAGCTGTCCATCAAAGCCCCAAGCGCAACAGTCACCGGACCATCCGGGGTTCAGGACGATGGTGGCACTACATTTCTCGAGACACCGGCTAAAAAGAGGTCAGGCTCGGGAAGCAAGCATCTCATCGTCGCTTGACATTCTTGCCAGCGCGGATGGGCCCTTAAGGGTCTCCTACGTTAAGAGATGGATGTATTTACGAGGTATGAGAAGAAGTCGCAAAGAGCTCGTCAATATAAGATATGCATCAGTTTCCGCTTCAGTCCTGAATCGAAACGACTTTTCTTCCGCCAACGCCCTTTCCCCTCCCAAAGATTCAAAATTCGAGGTCTTTGACGACGAAGAGGTCTGGGCCTTGAGGTTTCCGTCCTCAAAACTTCCGCAAAGGTCTTCACCTCCCATGGGACTATAAAACCCCCAGCTCACTCAGCATATTCGTCATCACCAGCCCGTCTTCCAGCAAAAACGTCGCATCCGCCCGACACCTCACGACGCCCTCCTCCGTCGCCAACCTCGCCACCAGCAACTCCTGCAAATCCCTCCCCACGACCACAAAATCCCGCTCGCACTGCCGGCACAGACACAACCCGCACCCCTCCGCCTTCCCACCACCACTTTCCTCCTGCTCCTGCTCCGCACAGCACGCAAACGCCGCTGGACTGATGCACACGCTGCACCACCGGTCCCCAGGCAGCGTCCGCATCTCCAGCAACCGGTCTACCTGCGCCGCCGCCCGGGCGTTTACCTCCGCCTCCTCCATCAGCGGCGGGTTCAGCGGCACTAGGGCGTGCGTGCAGGAGACGACGTCGACGCGCTTCATGATGCACTCGTAGCACATGACCGACTGAGGGACGCCGGCTTCGCGATGGCCGCCCTCGATCTCGGTGTAACCGCGCCGGTCATGCCAGGCGATGACGGAGGGCTTGCGCCACGGGAGCCCGTAGAGCGAGAAGGTAGGGTCCGTACAGAAGGGGCAGGTGGAGAGGGTGCTGTCGAATTGGATAGGGTGCGCATACGCGGTTACGAGGTCGATGTAGTAGCCCGTGCGGTCGTGGGTGTCGGTCATTTCGATTAGGTGGTTGGCTGGTGGTGGGAGGCGCGTGCAGGAGTACGCGGGCTCGTTTTCGAGGGGCTGGTAGCTCTTGGATTTGTCCTCGGGCTTGTAATGAGGGTTGATGAGGCGGAAGGTGTCCTGCTTGCGCTTGGTTTCGATGGGGTTGGAGCGTCGAGCTTGCCGCGGGTGCGCATTTGAAGCTGTGTTCACGCCGCTGGAGAAAGAGGTGATTCCGTCGGCGCTACGGTGTGCAGAGCTCTTACCCTTCTGCTGCTGCTGCTTCTCAGGCGCCCTCAACTGCTTGGCTTGGTTGTTAACCGGCACACTGACGCCTCCCGAGATGGGAATAGGATTTGCCGCAGCCGTCTTCTCTTCAACTTCTTCCGTGGCCCTTTGCTTCCCGGCATTGGTAGCAACAACCTTCTGGAAATCGCACACGATGCCTCTCTGTTTGCATGCACGACATGGTGGCTGATCAGCCTTGCTCTTTAGCGAACACGCTCTCTTCACCTGTCGACACGCCGTACAAGAGATAAAAGGACGGTAGGGCACGTACGTCACTCCCGGTGGTGGCGTGTAAGTGGCCCGCTTCGGTAGAGAATCTGGATCTGGACCGGCAATGCACCGGAGTCCGCCTTCCTTGCATTGCTGACAGGGAAGACTGTGATCTGTGTCGGGACCATCGTAGGCGTAGGAGCACTCCTGGTTCCGTTCAAGACATCCTTCGCATGGCTGCTTCTTACTGGGGGGTATGATGAGCTCGCAGCACACGGTCTCGTTTGGATCTGTGATGCATTCCAAGCAGGGCCAAGTGCTTCCGGTATCTCGGAGGGAGCATCTGCGCCCTTCAAGTCTGCAGCGGACACAACCACGAGCCGCGGGATGGTTGCGCAGGTCATCTTCTTCTCCTAGAGGATCAGGAATCGGAGGAAGGTCGTCCGGAGAGCTGTATCGGATATGGCGCCTGCGCGGTCGAAGAAGCTTCTTCCTAGACGAACACTCCTGCCCTTCCTCGGCAACCCAGTGCTCCTCAATGTGCTTGTCCGATACGTAGTTCCAGGAATCGGGTGGCCAGAAGTTCTCGCTCTTGTACTTGGCCAAAAGCTCCCTGCCAGCCTCGCATTCGAACTTAACGGAAAATACCCTGCAGGCACCGTACTGACGTCCTTTAGTCAAAGAGCAGAACTTAGGTTTCTTGGGCCGACGCTGTCCATGTTCATCCAAATCTTCTCTCGCCGCATGCGGAGCCAACCGCCGTTTCTTCCCTTCGCCTTTCTCCGTCTCAGACTTCTTAGCCTTTTTCCTCTCTTCCTTGGGATCATAGTTTCCCGACTCGTCCCAATCCAGATGCGTCGTAATAACGTCCCCATCGCGCTCTCGAAGCTCGTATTTGGGATTGCCGTTATCGAAGTCCGACTCTGGAGTTACGCTGCGGCTGCGAGTGTCACTGCGCAGTACGGGACGTGGGCGAACGGGCAGTGGCTCAGGGCTTCGCGACGATTCGTTGTCTTCGACCGAGCCGTCGTACTCTGACGGCGGTACAGCATCCTCGATTTGAGTTCCGATCGTCGGATCAAGCCTTGGATCAAAGAACAGCATGGAAGGGTTCGAGCCATCTCCAGTCGAATGCGGAGATAGGCTGATGTGAGTTTTCTCTGACGGAGCGGGTGAGCCGTTCTCGATGATACCCGGCTGGGTGAACGGCTGAGTCTTACCGCCGAAGAGTAGCTGCGGGTCACGGAAGATGTCAATATGGTCTGGAGCGCTGGCGCCATTGCCGATCATTGCATCATCTTCGCCGTCCTTGTCAACGTCGTAATACTCGTCGAAACTGAAGTGATAAGGCGCAGGTGGGGCAGCTGATTGATTTGACTGCTCGGCAGAGGGATATTCATTAAATGGGTCCGCGTCAGGAATGGCTGTGTCAGGATCGATGCCGTCGATTGAGTAATCCGACCCAAACTGGAACTCAAACTGAGGCGGCATTGACTCCATTTGGCTGCTTGGAGGCATGCACTCAGGAGCGGCCATGATGGCTTAGCTGACACTGACGTTGAGAAGTAGAGGCGGGATGGCCGAGGAGTGAGCGTGTCCGGTGGGTTCTTGGTGTAAGGGGATATCGGAAGGACCAAGAGCAGTATCGGCGAGTGAGGTGAAGCTGGACAAGGCGGGCAGTGAAGAGGCGCTGAGTGCGCGCGGTATGGGGAGTGATTGAGAGTTCCCCTGGGACAGCAAACTGTTCTCGACCAACTATACTAAAGCCGAAAAGCCTTGGAGGGTCGTGGGAGGCAATGGTAGGTTGAGGTGGAAGAAGGTTGGCGGTAAGCGAAGAGTTGGGCTTTAAGTGCGCGGCGCGGACCCTGACTTCCAATTTCAATTTTCACGGAGAAGGAAGGTGCATATCCCCGTCCTGGGCCACTGGCACTAAATTGACCTGGAAAAAGTATATAATGAGATCTTGGACTTGACCTGGCGGACATTAGAACGATTTCGCGCCACCGGTAACTCTTGCGGAAGATTGATGAGGTGCATGGTGCTGAGAACTCATTGAGTATGGCACCGGAAGAGTTGTGGATCTGCAATTGTAGTAGAATCCCTGCGGTCAAGCCAGATGGGCCCAGAAGTCATGAGCGGTCTCGAGAGAGACAATCATGCCTTTCCAATCCGCGCGTTCGCCGTTCACCTTACAAGCTTTCTCTCAGAAATGCTCTAATCTCAAACTGATCATAAACGTGTCATTCTGGACTCCATGTCATACTATCCAACCTATTCAAAAACCTGCTGTGGTCAAGGGTATATCAAATCTTCATACCGTTCGTGAGGGAAAAAAAAAAAGCCCGCCTACTCCACCTCACCCCGTCCCCCCCTCCCACCAGAAAGCAGAAACCCGCATCCCTTTGTATCACTCCCCACTCACCATCCCCCCGCCCAAAGAACCCCTTCATCCCATCTACCACACCCCCACAACTACCACCCCCCAAACCCCCACCAACCCCGCAACAACACCCCCTCTCGCCACCCTCACCCTCCTCCCAGCACCACCCGCCGTCGGCGCCTCCGTCGAACTCGGCGCCGCCACCGCTGAAACCTTCCTGCTGGTAGTGCTCAGTGTGCTCTCGGCCGCTGAGGAAGCTGTCTCTTGGCCATTTGTCGATTCGGCTGAGATGCTTGCGTTTGAGGAGGAGGAGGAGGAGGAGGAGGAGGAGGAGGAGGAGGAGATCACCACCGTGGCGGTTGAGGGGGCGGCGGTGGCGGCGGTGGAAGATGATTCGGCTGTGGTGGTTGGCGGGGCTGCGGACGGGGTGGAGGAGGTGGTGGTGGGAGGGAGTGAGGGGGTTGGCGTCGCGGTGGTGGCGGTGGTGGTGGATGTCGTGGCTACGGTTGTTGCTGTAGAGATGGTGGTGGTTGTTTCGGTGCCGGTTGGTGTGGGAGGAGCGTTTGAGAAGGAAAGGGAGGAGGAGGAGGAGGTGGCTGTGGGGTGGCTGAAGGTGAATGTGGCGAGGGCGGATTCGAGGACGGATACGGCGTTTGGGGTTCCGGATGTTGTTGTGGGAGTCGGGGAGACGATGAGGGAGAATTGCACTGATGTTGCTGATGAGACTTGCGCGGCTGGACAGGCGGAAGCATCGCTGCATGCTGTGATGGTGGCTGTCGTCTGCAGGGTCGTGGTCAAGGTAGATGATGCCGATTCCAGTACAGAAATTGCATTGACTGACGGCGTCGTAGGCGTATTCGAAGGGGTTGGAACCGGGTTAAGAATAGATAAGTCCGTTGTCGATGGGGCCATATCTACTCTACAATGAGCCTTGCACTCGAACACCAATGAGAAAGGCATCGGATGCTTACAAGAAGCTTTTCCAGAGAGTGCAGAATCCACACCACTCTCCACCGAGCTGAGCGCCGACTGCGCACTCCCCAACACGGTGGAAATGCTTTGTGGCGCGTAGCTAAGTGGACGCGTCGCCCCAGATACACTGAGCGCCGGAATTATGTAGGTTTCGGAGCCTGCATATACCGATATTAGCACCCAAGCTCCAGCTTCTGTAGATGCAACTCTTGAAACTGTGGGACATACTGTTGCTCAGCTGCCGCCTCACGTTCCACGCCTCCGTAGTTGCGAGCATCATTGGAAGCATTGCTGCCACCCCGGCTGCGCTTCTCAATATTGACAGCTTTACCATGATGGGAGAGAGACGAGGAGGAGGAATTAAGCACTAATAATACGAAATATTCCGACGGAGGCGACAAGACGGGGCATACGGGAAGAGGGGAGGCAGTCGTCCAGCAGTGTAGTTCACCGCACTATTACGTCCGAATCGATACTTCAACTCCGGATGCAGTACCGCTGCACCACCAGAATCTGCCTGGTTGATAAGTAACGAGAGATCAAGGGTGATGAGAAGCGATCGTCATGATGGAACGGCAGGCTGTGGAGGATTGACGCAGGAAGAGTGGAGAGGAAGATCAGGGCGAGTGTGCGCGTGAAGGGGCAGGGTCTTTGTGGTGGCGATTGGGCGCGCTGGTGGAAAAGATGGTGGCGATGCAGGTGGTGTGGAAGGTGGTTGGCGACAGTGATCGGGGAGGCTGGGTTGTGAGCGGCTCGGGTGCATGCTGGCTGGCGCGACATCTGGCAGATTGAATGGCTGTGAGCCTGAGAGTAGAAGTGGCTGGCCATTGGCGAATGCTCCAGCTGCTGTGCATCGAGCGAGATGGGTGAGCGGTTGCGGAGCTGATGTTTCACAATGGCTGAGGCTGGGGGCTGGGAGCGCAGCATAGCCAAGCCGAGCCGCTGGCCACGAGGCTGCACGTCACTAATCTCGCATGCAAGGTGACTTCTTCGTGGCATTTGAAGGTATATATTCATCTATGCGTATCGATCATTGCTCGTGCTTTCTCGTGTCTCATGAATTAATCCGTGCACTCGACATGCACATTTCTGCTGCAGGCCAATCATTAGGCAGTCTTGCAATCGCAAACCGAGGAAATCTGTTGAACGAGAAATAGAAGAATCAAGCATCCGAATGTGAATGGTGGCGGAGTTGGCAGTCAACAACATCGGCCGGTTGAATAACGAAACAATCCTATTCAAGCCTTGATTAGTTACGGCTCGTCCAAAAGATTTCGGATTTTAGAGTGTGAAGAAGTGGTTTCGAATCAGACAGCAGTTGGCAATATATGGATCCTCAATGAAATTCAGAACAGGTCTGTTGTGTGATATTTCTTTCATCATTCGAAAGGCGGTGCGGTGCAGAAAAGACAAGTGGTTACTCACATTTCAAGGCAGGTGGAAAAGGCCGCCGCGGATGCACAAAAGCCCTGGCGTGACCGGCAATCCGCAGCTGAGCTGTCGGGTTAGTGCGCAAGCTTCTCATTCAATCTTCTGGCGCTTGAAAAACCATTGGATAGACTTCTGGTTGCTGTCGTACTTGGAGCTGCCAACCCCACCGCCGGTGCGCTTGAGTCCCTTGAGGTGTTCCTTGCCGTTGATGGTGATGACCTCTGTCGTCAAACCATACAGCACGGGCACTAAGGTGCTGGGAAGTCCTGCGGCAGGAAGCTTCTCCGTTATGCCGGTCGGAGCGCGGATGGGAGCAGAGGGCCCGGCGGATGCCTTCGCCACGCTCGTCACACCAGCAGGAGCACCTCCATCTTTGCTCCGGGAAGTGGCAGTGCTCGTGTGACCCGACACGGACGCCTTTCGCCTGGTCATGACCAGCTCCAGGTATCCAGTGTTGGAGAAGCCGCCAATGTGTTCGAGCGAGACCGGCCTGCCGGGACTCAGCAGCTCCGGGCGAACGGAGACGCTGTTCTGCGGAAGACGACGTAGGATGCGGCGCCAGAGCACCGACAGAATGATGCCATGCGACACGATTGCCACAACATGCCGCTCGCCCGCTGCAGCTGAGCGCCACAGAGAAACCATGTGCTCATCCAGGAACTCGTCTGCGCGCCTCGCCAGCGACTCCTTCGACTCGACGTCTACGAAGCCGGCGGATCCTGGGCGATGCTTGCTGGACCCGTTTGCAGCCGACGGCCCCTCATACCAGGTCTTGCCTTCGTAAGACCCGAAGTCTTGCTCCTTCAGCTTCGACACGCTGGTGATCACCGGGGCCGACGGCGACGGGGGCTGCGCATCGCGGATGAGCTGGGCCGTCGTGCGTGCTCGCTGCAGCGGAGAGGCGAAGATGTGTGTGAAGCGCACATCGGAGCTGGCGAAGGCGCGTCCCAGGCGCTGGGCCTGCTGGAAGCCGTGGTTCGTCAGTGCCGAGTCTCTGCTGCCTGCGCTGGGCGGGTTAGCGGGGAAAGCGAGGGTGGCGCGGGCGTGTCGTACTATACTTGAGCCACGTTGTCCACGGTCTCGCCGTGGCGGATGAGGAACAGTCTCATCGTGCCGGCGGGCGAGAGCGTGGTGAGGAACGAGACGAGGCTGCGCTGCGCTGGCGGGATTTTTTTGTACCCGCCGGTTTAGCGCGAGTTGCTTAGCGAGCCGCCCAATCCACCCGCTAGCGCCACCTCAACACAGCCCGTCTCTTGCGCGATTGACACTCTCTCCACGTATGAGCAATAGCACACCTTCACAAAAGACAGCCGGACGGATCGTCCAACTCCGGACGGCATAGCAGCAACTTCTACAGCCACACCTGGCCCCACTCAACCTGCCGCTCTGGGAAGACTATCATCTAATAACCTCACCTACCTTTTTTGGCCTTATCCAATTCCTTTCCTATACATCGATGTCATTGACCCAATCCCAGTCACCATCCGCTGCTCTGGAATATCGAGAAAGCCGGCGTGTACGTGCATAGGAACTATTGAACCCATCTTCCATCCAAGAGACAACAATTTCTTTTTGTCGTGTCATTGAATCAACTCTCCGTACGGAGGTATTCACTAGGATCCATTGCTTAACCGTGGCTCGCATGCAGCACCCCAGTCTACAATGTCGAAGATAACTATATACCTCCACATAGCCCAAGAATCTAGAGACGTGACAAGAGCAAAGCACCGCGTCGTTTCTGCATCAAAGCGTCCGCCATTCCGTCAAAGCCCTCCTGAAGTCTCGCAATGACGTACTCTCAACTCGTAAATATCAAGAACACTATCCCTTTATCCTTTGGCTCCATCATCTTCTACGCTTTTCTTGCCCTGAATACCCGCTTCATTGTTCCTTCCCCTCTACCCCTCCGACCACTTCTAATATTTCTCTTCATCCCCGCCCACCTCCCTCCGGACGCTGCCGCTTATCTCTCCTCGGCCGCACCCACCTCCAACCTCATCATGCCCCTCCTCCTCCTCATGCTCCTCCTCCCGGCCCTCGTCCACCCCACCCCGTTCCCTGAAATGCCTCACGAAAAAGACCCCGACTACGACTACTCCAACCCGCCCGAGCCCGACTTCGGCGGCTCCCACGGCGACTTCCTCGACCCCCCGGGCGACGCCCCAAAATTTACCACAAAAGACGGCCGCCTCCTCGACGGCTGGGACCACTTCGTCTTCGTGGGGCGGAGAGGGGACGCACGCCGATGCTACCAATTCAGCAACGCCAAAGTCCGCCTTCCGCCGATCATTAAGGGCGTGGACGTCGACTTTGACTACGCAAAGGGGAGGGAGAAGCTGATCGTGTATAATGCGAGTTATTGCGACCCGGCGGCATACACGGAGAATTTTTGGACGTCTACGGAAGGGCATTGGGAGGCGGACGAGTACGGAAGGTGGCCGAGGAGGTTGGGCGATTTGCGGCCGTTCAGTTATCAGATTTTTCCGTGACGGGAAGGTGGTGGCTGTGGGTGACCGTGCGGTGGAAAGGGCCGCTATGGAAACTATTGGGTGCAAGTCTATTGACTACTCGTGCTTTTGCCGCATTCATACCCGCATCAATGTTCAGAACACTCCAAGTACAGATATGGAGCTCACCCTTCTAGTGTCTAAAAGTTTGCCGACCTTCCAGAAGTAGAAATCACATATCTTCAGGTCCCCGGGACCCACAGATTGCGTTACATGACCAATAGAAATCTCCTTCACATCAACAGACAAGATCGGCTCCCACAATATTGCTGAGCAGTACTCATACAGAAGAAGATGAAGCATACATTCAAATGTGAGAATGTAGTAAGAAAGAAGCTTCTAAGATCTGAATTAATCCTGCAGTACTGTATGCATCGCTGTTTAAATGCCATGTAACCCAGCCACGAAGCCAAAAGACAGCCAATAAAGAGCACAAATGAACAAACAGCAGCTCACCACAGATCAAAACCTCGCCTCCTTTCTTTCCCGCACCCCAAAACTTCGCTCCCACCCTTCCAATATCCCACCACAATCCCACCCACCCTACCCAACCGCCAACCCCAGCGCTATGACCTACCCGTATCCCCCTCCATCCATCCCACCGACCAACGCCGATCCATACCATCGCCCCCTCGCTTCCACCAACTTCCCACCCATCCGTATCCACTTTTGTGCCAACCAACCCGACGCACTGTTCCCCGGAGCCGCCGCCGTCCTGGTCCCTCTCCGCCGATCACGCGTTTCATGCATGCATCGCCACACTTTCCCCCTTGGAGCAAAGGCCACGCGAACGGACGGACCAATCAGGGGGGAGGGTGGGGGCGGAAAGTCAGGTGAAATCACGCTACCTACATACGTAGCATGTCTGTCGCGATGCGGCTGAGAGCCGATCCGCCAACCCTGAAACACGGTAGGTGTGTGCCTAGCATGGGGAGGTGGGCGAAGGCCATGATGCACATCCGGATGGATGTTGTCCTTGTGTGGCGGTGGCGGTACTCGCATGGAATGTAGCGGGCAGGGCGCACGCGCGATGTTCTACGGCTCAACGGCATGATTGCTTGTAGGGCGCGCTAACGGCCGTTGTGGCTGGCCGATGAGGCGTGCATGCATGAGCATAAACGGGGGCGAAACCTTAAGCGTTGCTGCGGGCTGCGGAAGCAGTTGGGGTTGACGGCACTGGTGTGTGGCGCCATTCTTGCTTCGTGACACGCTCGAGTGGGATGAGGGATGTATTCGGAGTGGTTGGCTGAACGAACAAAGTTTCCTGCTACACCTATCTATGTACAACCAAGCTCATTACGCCTCTACTGCTCTTATTCACAGTCTCTTCCCCCCTTACCACATCATTCCTTCTTTCCCCCTCCTTTCTACTTACTTCACGACACAAACGACGGGTATCTTGATGCATAAAGTCGTCAGGCAAGGCCAAAACAAAACAGCACACCACACCACACCACACCACACCACACAGTCAAACCCCCCCTTTCTTCATCCCGCGTCCCAGACCAACGCAATGTGCGAGTTGCATGCATGACATGCATAGCACGCACCACGCACCCCTAATCTCATGCTTGCTCGCCTCCTCCTTCAAACATTTTCTTCATCTTGTCCTGTCCTCCCCCCCCCTGCCTCTCGCGGCAACCTTTCATGACGATGATGATGACGCAAAAGGAAACCCGGCAGAAACGACAACGACAACGATGACGACGATGCGCACCACGTGCACCCACGCGCTCTCGTCGCAACAAACCAAAAAAAAAAGACACTAAGACCACCCACCCTACATCCAACGCCAACGCCAACTCTTGAAACCGAGTCTCCCAACGAAACCTCCCCTCCCCACCGCTTCTTCATCGACAGGGAAAAAAAAAAGCGGTAAGTAGATAGCAATAGCAGCAGATAGGACCGAGACAGACAGAATCAAGAAAAGGGACAAAAGGGAAATGAACGCCTCCTTCCCTATAGGTCTCCCATGTTCTTAACCCAGCTCTTAGACCACAAGGCCCCCACCCACCACACCCACCCTCCAACTACTACTCAATCCAAAACAGCCAGGCCATCCAAGCTGACGAGTCCCAGGTCCCAACCCGTCGCGATAATTTATCGAGTGGAGTGGCGGAGCAAGTAGGCAACCCTAGTCCGATGCCCGCAATTAGTAGCAGCGGGACCGAAACAAGGATGCCACCACCACCAGCAGCCGAGTAAGCAAAGCAATACTCCGTTCCGGCTGACCAGCCGACCGACCGACCGACCGACCACGCTCGTGTTCGCGAAAAAAAAAGCTAGGTAAGCAAGCGTAGGTAGCGTGATTCCGCGGCTCCCGGGCGGCGGCAAAAAAGTGTATAAGCGACCTCCGACCTCTTGTTTCGCGCTGGGTGATGATGCCAAGTTTCTTGTCCGATTCTTCGCCTCCCTGAAAAAGGGAGGGAGCGGGCAGGAAAAAGAGAAAGCAAGCGAGAGAGAGAGAGAGGGTCGCCTATTCTTCCGTACTTCCTTCCTGGGAGGGCGCCGGAATGTTTCGGAAAAGTCCGGTGGTAAGTAATACGAGGCAGATCGGATGCCCTGAGGTCCTGAGTAGCGCGTAGGTAGGAGGAGGTGGTAGTTGCGTGGGTTCGTGCCGGCGGATGACGGACTGGGGTGGCAGCAGGCCTTGAATCAGGCCGGCACGACTCGCGTCGCTCGGACGTATCTCCTTTTTCGAGAAACAAGAAATTCCCCGACTCGACCCGCGGACGATGGTTCTTCTCGTTCTTCCTTTCTTCTTCTTCCCTGTCGATCTCGATGTTCCACTCTTCCCACTCCCCCGGAAACCCAATAAAACCGATCCCTAAGTAAACCCCGATAAAGACCATCAAAAGCGAAATTCTCAAGTGGAGTCTCGTGAACGCGCGATTTGGGAGTTGAACGGCAGGTGAAATCTGGAACTCAGTCGTTAACATCTCTGTTGCGCTGGAAATTTCGAGTTTGCTGTGGACTGTCGTGCCTTGCTGTTCGAGGGGAGAAGCCCGGCGATTCCGGCGGCCGTTGCTCCTGGCGTAGCTGGGGCTGGATGCTCTCCTCGCTTCCGTTCCTCGTGTCGAGCCACATGGTGTCGTGGGGCGAGTGCTCCTTGGGCCCTGCGGTGCTGTGGCTCCTGGTTCTTGGCGGCGAATCCGGGTCCGGAAGGACGCCCATGCGCTCGACGGATGATGGATCCGTGTCGCGAGATGCCGGCACGCCGTAGCTCGTTTCCCACGTGTGCCACTTGCTGGCCTCTGGATCATGCATGGCGGCCATGGCGTGGATCGATGGTGGAGGAAGCGGTTGTTGCAGCTCGAACTGCTCATTCTCCCATAGAGGCAGTGGTGCGGTTGCGTTGGCGCTGTAGGCCTCTGGTTCCGGGCGATTCAGACGGGGCTCGTCTACGTTACTCGTGGAAAGCTTGCGCATGCGTTGGGACACCTTGGAAAAAATCGAGAAGCCGCTTATGGGGGTGTTCTCATACGAGTGGCCTCCCTGAGAATACTGGGCGGCTCTGCTGATGAAGTAGCGCGAGAAGACCGTTAGTGAGCCACCGATAGCGTAGAAGGTGATTTCGATGGAGTTGAACATGACGAAGATGGATTCGGTCCAGGTCAGATCCCGATCGGCTTGGGATTCACGGTTGAGCCAGATACCGTAGCAGCCGACGGCGCTGTTTTCCATGATCAGCACGGCATTCAAAACCCACAGAAGATATACCCACGTTGCAGCAGTACCCAACAGAGTGGCGCAAAACACCACTCGCAACACTACCCTCTCATGCCGTAGCAATCTTGTCCGCTGTAGAATGGCGATGGGGATGTAGGTGAGGATCAAATCGATTCCGATGCTGACACCCGCCCATGCTGCGAACAGCATCAGTGATCCGGTCGAAGTGGCGAGGAATGTGTAAGCCTACCGTAACGCGCGGCATCGATATTGGCGCACCAAGTTGACTCGACGTCGTAATCGAAATTGCTCATGAACGGCTCACACTGGAACGTCCACACGCCGGCTTCGGCAATGCCCAGGCTCATGATGAAGACGCAAAGGGCGTAGACGATCCTTCGGAAGGTTCTGAAGGTATGCGGCACTGTTGGGCGTCAGCGAGGATCGCGCGCGACGACGCAGCGGCACAGGCGAAATGAACTCACGGATCTCGAGCAGACTGTAGCACATGGAGACTTTCACCATGCAGACCACGATGTAGTAGGCCAGCCATCCGGTGCTCCACTGGAATTGGGTACGTCAGCGGCCAGCCACGCGGTTGAGGCACGCGAGACTCACATTCCAGAGGGGAATCGCCCATTCAGGCGGGACGTTTTGGACATGCAGGCCGCTGCCATAGCGGTTCGTCATGATCTGGGAGACCCATAGCGGGAAGACGAGGAGGATCTGGCGGAGAGAGAGTCAGACAGAGCAGGGGCGCGGCAGAGGGAGCACTCACTGCGGCGGCGGTGGTCCAGTATTCTGCCTTGCGGAAGCGCTTGAATCTCTTCCGCTGCACGATGATGCGAGTGACCATAACACATACTTCCGGGGCGCGTCAGCGGGTCGCGTGCACACGCAGAGGGCGGCAGCTCACAGGAGATGGCGTTGGCGACGCAGACGGTGGCCAGCTCCATGCGCTGGCGCCATCGTATCACGCCCATGTCTGGGTCATACTTGGGGTTGAGAGAGTCGTCGGCGGAGTCGTCGCCCATGATGTACCACGTAGGACTTCGCAGGATCCGCCGGGGCACCGAAGGAGCGCGCTAGGGGGAAGGATTGAGGGTGCAGGAGCCATTTGAGGACCTGAGAGGCGGCGGCGGGCGCGCGAGGCAAACGTGCAAACAAGCATGCGACAGCCGCGCGAGGCCGTGAAGAGGGCAGCTAACGGGTTGCGGCAGGTGCGTGCTGGGGCTCGAGCGGCGGCGCCGTGTGTGATAGCCGATCAGTGGCCAATGGGCGGCGCAGGGCGGAGATCAGGGCCCTGAGCCTCGAGGCGGAGACGGACGCATCAGGGGCCCAGCACTGGCATGCCCCGCCGAGCCCGCATGGCAGCGATAGGGAGCGCGCGGAGATTGGGCGCGCCAGCCCCCGACAGAGCGAAGCGAGCCTGAGTCGTTGCGCGCCCGGTGCCGGCAATCGCGCAGCTCGTGGCCTGCCGCTTTCGTGCCATGCAGCTGCGGAAGACCGTGCCTGATGCGGAGGGGCGCGCCGCTCGCTGTGGGGACGCTGCAGCCCGGCAGGAAGGTTGCTCTCTGCAACGCGTGGCCGCCGTGGCCCTCACGTGCGCTGCCGCGTTATGTGCCCGCGGTGGTGCGAGGCGCCGGCATCGCTCACTGCGCTCCGTCGCGAAGATCCAGCAGATCGCGCAGTCACATGCCGCAGAGGGAGATGAGCCCGCGCCCTTGGCCTCTGGCACTCGGCAAATTTCATCGACATTCGGGCTTCCCTCTTCTTCCATTGATCACGCCCCCCTCCAGCCCCGCTCGCCTTCCACCTGCCGCCGAGTTTCGCAGAATGGCAGCAATCACGCCGTCCTCATTTCGACATTCCAGATCACGTTGTGCCGCGCTCAAGTTGCATCGCATCATATTCACTGTCTCTCTGCCTAGCCTCTCCTCCACGACACGTCTCCACCCCAAGCGCGCTTATGCGGCGCCGCTCCAGACGTCAGGGCCGGGAGCAGTGTAGGTCAGCGGAGTCTGGTAGATGTTGATGAGAATGCCGGGGTCGCTGTGAGCAGCAGTCAGCCAACCGCCCAACGCAAGCCAGCAGCCATGTCCTCTTACCTGGCCTTGTAGGCGCCGGGGAACTTGACGCCCGTCGGCGTAGCAGAGCCGCCGCCCGTGACCTTGACCTGGTAGCAGCTCATGTAGAACTGCGCTCCGCCCTCCGAACCGGCCGAGTGCAGCGCCAGCGCCTCGGCGCGCACCAGGTAGTCGCCAGCCGCAAGGCTCTTGGGCACTGTGCCATGGAAAAGAACCAGTTAGTCCGCGATCTTTTCGTTTCGCTGCAGTCTTTTTTTTTTTTCGCCAAGGGGCCTCATTTACCGGTGAACGTCCTCTTGCCGCAGTTGGCGTTCAGGATCTCCGTGCCCCAGCCTGCCTCGGTGCCGTTGTACGTGTCCTGCGCCACCTTGAACCAGTCGCTGGAGCCGTCGGCCGTCGCCGCGTCGGCGACTTTGGACATGTAGATCATGACCGGTCCGAAGTGGTTGCCGCCAATGGCCTCGTTCGTGCAGCTGCGGTCGTTGGGCTGCTGGTGCATCTCAACCGTCAAGGTGTCGCCGGCTAAGAGAATCGTCAGCGACTTTGAGGCCCGCGATCCACCAAGGATGCTTCTGGCTTACCGGCAACGGAGCAGGTGCCGGGCGAGGCAGAGGGGCTGGCATTGCAGCGAATGTCATTCGACGTGACGTCGGTGACGGGGCTGTTGCTCTGCGGCAGACGCACGCAGGTGTTGGTCTTGTCCGCAGAGCCGACCCAGAGTTCCTGCCAGGTCGCGTGGGCAGAGACGACAGAAGCCGTTGCAAGAAGAGCGAGGAAGGCCTTCATGTTGATGGTGTGAAGTATTGACAAGAATGGAAAAAGAATGTAAGGGGGGATTCGACCAGCGAAGAACTGTTGAATGAGAAGGCAAGAGGCAGCGACTGATGGCAGTGAAGAGCAACGGGATCCTTGAAGAGACGGGGTGGTTTTATAACATCACACACCTCACTGGCCGTGAGACTGTTCCTTCGACCTGTCGGCCGGCTCTCCGAGTGTCCATCGCGCCTCTTACGGAATAATGTGATTGAAGGTACAGCCAGTAGCGGGAGCTTTTGCCGTCTTCCATCTGGCAAGGCGGCTCGAGACAGCCAAGAGCTTGTGCTTGCTTCTGTGTCTAACTGCTTCGATAATAGCCGAGGGCGTGTCAAACCAACAATTCTCGTTTCCTGTCCCTTTCTGGCGCTCGGAGCTGCAGGAGTGTGTGATGTTGGCATCAAGGAGCCTAAAACCGAAACGCTTGGCGGTGGAACCGTGGCCAATGCAGAGCCGGATGCAGCGAACTCACCAATTAAATCGCCGAATGCTCAAGCGAGCGTCACGATCGTGTCGAAACAGATCTGCTGTCTGATTTTCCAAGTGTTTCCTCCGTATTAATTTGAGGCGGGATGCCGGGCCTGTATTTCGGAGCGCCTGCGTCCGGAGTTTCTGCGACCGCTCCAATAGTAGCGCTGCGCCCAATCAGGTCGCGCGTGACTTAAACCGGGACAATCTATTCGGGAACTTGGCGTTGAATGCCGGTGCGATTTACAGAGCTATCACGCTTCTCCGACGCCATCTCAGGCTTCTGTTGTACAGGATGAAGAACTTCGAGAACATGCGAACGATCCTTTTCCCAGACTTCAACCAATCTGGCTGACGTGGTCGGTGACCAAGCACGTCCAATCAGACGTGTTCGTGAAGATGGTGTTTCCATCATTGGCCGTCTGACCGGAGCTGAGAGTCGTGCCGAAATCCCAGAACAGATCACCGGCAAGGCCGGTCGTGCTGAGCGCCTTCTTCTGCCAAGTGCCCTCGACGTTGCATTTGTCTGACTGCACCCCGTATTCCTCGAAAAGGCAGGGCTTGCCCGCGGCAGCACAAGCGGCTCCGTGGGACTCAACCCAGCCGGATCCGAACGGCTCGTTGCTTTGGCCCCCTGAGAAGCGGTTAGGGTCAGAAGACAGCAGAAGGGGACGAAGGGCACTCACAGCTGCTGGGGTAGAGATGGAAGGTACCAAAGTCGAGAGTCTTGATCTGCAGGTTCTTGTCGTAGTCGACGCCCTCTCCTTGCTGTGGAATGGTTAGCATTTACCGTGCGTAGCTTTGCGTAATCCCATACCTGGTAGGGGTAGCTTCCGTCACCTCCCGAAACTCCAAATCCTTCGTCGCCAAGCGTGACCATGTGGTTGGGATCGAGGCTCTTGATGTAGGCACTGGTGGATGAAGCCCAATCGTAGATCACAGACTCGTACCATGTCAGTGGCGTAGCAGTCTACGAGGAAAATATGCAGCTTACTGTATTGCAGCCATTGCAGCGGGGCTCGTTGGCCAATTCCCAAGCGAAGACCGCGGTAGAGTCGGTGTAGCGGGAGACAACAGCCTGGATGTACTTCTTGTACTGAGCCTGGATCTCAGACGAAGCGTACCAGTCCGGATTCGCAGAGCCACCGTAGTACTTCATGTAGGCAGCCATACCGCCGTAGTCGGTCCAGTTGTTCACAAAATTGATGATCAACTTGATGCCTCGCGATTCAGCTGCCTGCACGACATAATCCAAGCGCTGCAAGCCATTGGCACCAGTGTTGATGACTGGATCCTGCCCACTGACGAACGACTGGAACCAGACAGTGCCTGGATATTGAATTAGATTTATCCGGATTTGCCAGTTTAGAGAGCTTACCATCAGAAGGAACAGTGTTGACATCATTGAAGCCCCAGACGCGAAGAATCTTGAGCCCCGCCGACTGCAGCTGATCCAAAGCGGTGTCGACATCGGCATTATTGGTCAGGAATGCCATCCAGTATGAGTTCGTGCCGGCGTAATACTTGGTCACGCCGTCAATATTGAACTTCAAGCCATCAGTGGTAGCAAAGGACGCATCGGCTGCGATCGGGGCAGCAGCCGCGATCGATACTCCAGCAGCCAATCCAACGACCGTGGAAAATCTCATTTTGGATGGTACAAGGTCCGAGAAGGAATGTTGGGGTGAGCCTGCACAGCTTACACAGCTTCAGTGCAATATATAGTGAACGAGTGCTGAAGAATGGAATGACCCAAAAGGGAAAAGAAAGAGAAAGTCAGCGAGTGATGATGCAATTCTCTGCGGACCAGCTGGTTCCGTTTCCTCCAGGTGGTAGCGCCGGGCTTGTGAAGTAGAGCAAGGCCTAAGGGTTGGTGGCATTTTGTCGCAGTCCTCGTATGCGGCATCCCGGGAGCAAAACGCCGCTAGTGATTTAAGGCATGCGGCACACGTCGGGAAGCCAAATGAAAGTGCCAAGGGTCCCACCGCGGAAGACGCAAGCACCCGGAAACTTGCTTGCAGCCCACAGAAAATCCGGGGAAACATCGATGAAACGCGTCGTTCATCGAGTCGTGAAACGATTCGCGAAGGCCGAATTTATTGATACCGAGGCCAGAGACTTAGACAAGTCGACGCGAGCCATCGAACACCGGACGAACTTTGAAGAAATCACCGGGCAACGCATCTCCCATCTTACGGGTCACCGTGGTGGCGGAGGTCATGGGCTGCTCGTAAAGTTTCACCATTTGGCTGTTTAGCCAAGCGATTAATGGAGAAGTAAACGACACGGCGAGCGCTTCTTCAAACTAGCAGAATCTGGGGCCAATGTCTGTGAAGGCGGTGGGACAGGCCGTTTGTCTCCGTGTCTGAAGTGGAATGGGCCGCGGAGTTGAAGTGTGTCGCGCCCATCCGGCCAACCGCCTGCCGCTGTCGGCTAGGTCAGTTCGCATTGGGCGGAAGCTAAGTACCGGCACGTGACGCGCTCTCGCGCCCGACCGTCTGCGTGTTTATCTTCTATCATTGAGGAGTGAGTTCGCGCCCGGTGGATATCGTCGACAAGCTGTTCACACTACTGACCGCCTCGGAGATGAGCAGGAGACTCCACTTTGCGTCGTGCTCCGCCGATCTGCGGCAGAGAAGCTTGGTCGCACGTCACACACCTTTCTCATACCCAGGAAGTTGAAGCATTCATCGGGCGCAATTTCTTGCATCCTGATTCATGCTTCAGCTCCGTACGAACGGCTGTCGCAATACTACGCGAACCGACCGTGGACGACTGGCATCGCTCGGGCGCGGAGACCACTGAATTAGCGGCGGCTTCCCCAGGTCGCGAACCTCCAGTGCCCATGATCCACTTGTGCCTTGCCCAAATGGTGCTGGTAGGATGCGGATTGATCCTCGTCTCGGAGCGAAGACACCGGGAGCGCTTATGCAGCCTTCCTGGCGTGGGGTCAGATGATCGAGGACAGCGCATATATGGGCGACAGCGCTCCTAACTGCACTTATCTTAGACCTACGCTGCCCAATCCCTCGCGACAGCACCTCATATCATCCACCCCAACATGTCTTCGCAAGGCTCCTCTCAGGCCGACAACGAGCAGCGCGTGGCCGAGGCGCGCGCTGCAGTCACCGCATCCCTCTCGTCGGTCGGCGGGTCCATGGACGCCGAGATGCGCCAGCGCGCGGCGGACATCCACGCGAACGCGGCGGCAATCGAGAAGCAGGAGAAGGAGCTGGCGAAGCAGACGGCTGCGCTGGCCAAGGAGGGCGACAAGTGGCAGAAGATGGCGGACCAGAACATCAAGAAGCTCAACGAGATGGGCGACATGCAGAACTGGGCCGAGATGATCGAGCGCGACCTGCTCGTGGTGGAGGAGACGCTCCGGCTGGCCGAGGGCGAAGCCGAAGCGGGCAACGCCAGCGGGACGTCGAATGGATGGGCGCGGGGATAATGCGTTGGGGCTGGGGCAGCAAGGCGCCGACCGCGGTTCCTTGGCTCCGCGCCGCGCGCTGCAAGCTTGTGCGCGCGCTGCGACGAGCGTGAGGCCGACGGAAAGCGCTGCCGGGCACGCTCTTGGCGGCTACGGACGCGCGGGACGCGGGCGCGTCGTGCAATTGACTGGTCTTCGCGAATCGCATGCGCTGCCTCTGCCTGTGCTGGGACGGACGCGTGAGCGCGGGCGGCGCGCGCGCGGCGAAGGGCGTCGAAACGAAACGAAGGGCTGCTGTAGCTGGTGCTTCGACTGTGAGCTGCTCGTGCTGTGACCTCATCTGCCCTTCCGCCAGCGACGGAACCGCCTAATCTTCGGCGGGTCCAACACGTCGACCTCACGGCGAAGAAGCACACAACCTGCCCAACTTCCTCACCACCCGCCTCCCCGCCACTCCCTCTTCATCACCCTCCTCCATCGACACGAGCTGGGCACGCTGCCGCCCCGCTCAGTCCGCGACACTACCTGCAAAGACCAACGCGAGAGGGCGCCTGCACCGTTCCTCTCTTCCCGTTGCAACCTTTGCCTGGCCGATCCGACGCTCACTATCCCGCGCCTTCTACCCCCACCGGCGCTTATTTGCCTTCGCCCGCCGCTGCTTCGGGTCCATTCCACTGCCTTTCAGCTCCGACCACGCGTTCCCGCTGTCCGCCCAAAGCTTGCGCTGCCTGCCTGCTTCTTTTCCGCCTGCGCTTCACTCTACTCTTTGCTGCCGCGACGCCCGCCAAGCCGGCCGCCTGGAGCCTGCAGCCGATCGAGTCACTGGCGCATCGCCGCGCATTGCTGCTGAGCGAGGTCCGAGGCCCTCTGAACTGGAAAGAAGCATCTGGGTGCGGGAGGGTTTGCCTTCCAGGCTGTGGTTGCTAAGATGGGGAGGATAAAAAAGGTCGCAACATCCAAGCATGACGCGACTCTGGTATGTCCCACCCCTGCATTATGCCTGTACTCTTGCTGACAATGTGCTCTTCGCAGTCTCCGTACATTGCGGAGTTCATCAAGGAGACCCTTGCGCTCCCGCTCTTCAAGATACCCGCTCACCTGAGCTCATTTCCCCGGCGATGGCCCTTCCCGAGAGGCGACCTGTACCACTGGATACCCGTCCTGAACCGCTTCGACCGTATACTCGAGTTGTTCGTTGAGGAATATGACCTGGCAAGCGGTCCCCAGACCCAGGCTTTCACTAGGCGCCTTTTACTGAAGGGCGACGCGGAGGATGGCAAGCCGCCGTCCGAGTCCCTGCCTAGTGCTGCCGACCTGGATGCCGCCACTTACTCTGGCGAGGGAGACCGGGAGCTTCTTGAGCACATCCTGAAGTTCACCAAGCTGCTTCTGGAGAACTGTGGCAACCGTAGCTTGTACGCCAGCAGCGAGCACCTCAGCAAGCTTCTTAACACTTCCTCTATCTCGCTGCTGCGAACTACCCTCCGCCTTACTTTGAGACTGGCTCAGCGTTACCACACTTCGCGCGTCCGCATGGGATCGAGTGCCAACGTGCAAAGCAGCCTTCTCCAGAGCCACTTCAACATCAATCTCGACAATCTCCAGAAGATCGCGTCGCCCTTCCTCAAGGGAACTTCCGCGACCACTGGTAAGGGCAAGGAAAAGCTGTCTCTCGCGCCGAACACCGAAGATACAACAGAGAAGCCGCATGTGGCGGATTTGGTGGGTAAGGTCAAGGCGGAAGACCTCCCAGCTTCTCAGCGCGAGGAGTGGGGCAGCGTGTTCCTGTCTTACTACGAGACAACACCCAATGCGAAGGACGACGCCAATAAGCCGCCCTCCCACGAGCCGGTCAGTCCTGCGGCAGCACCGAGCACGCCAACTCCCATCCGCCGCACTTCAACCCTAGGTCCTCATCACACGCCAAGACAGAGCAGAGCTGCACCCGCAGACCAGTCACCACGCACTCCCGTAACTCCGACTGCGCAGAGTGATTCAACCCGTCCTGCAGGTCCGAAGTTCTTGGAAGTTCCCTATCGGGAAATCTCTACTGTTCCAGCTTATGAGATTCTGAAAACTTATGCTCTCGATGTGCCTGAGGATTCTCGTTACGAACTCCTGCACCGGGTTCGGGTTGCGCAATCTCTGATTTCAAGCAGGGCGACCCGTGAGGACATTGTGGCGATCCGGCTCCTGGCAATCGCCAATCTCGCTTACGTTCACCCGGAGACTACATTCCACCAGAAGCTTGGACAGCAGGATGGCGACGAGCCTCGTCCGCTGCAGCTTGCTTACCAGCTTTCGGAATTGATCCACCCTCCTGCGGATGGCCAATTGGGTGCTTCCCGGGAACTTCAGACCGTCGCTCTGTGCACTCTCGAGGCTTTGACAAAGCACAAGAACAAGAGCAATGACTTGACGGCTGCCTTGAGCCTCAATGTCAACCACGGCGTCTTGTTCTACGTAGCTCGCAAAGCTGTGGCTGAACTTAAGCGTGACGATGGGCCCGGAGACTCTCTCGAAGACGATGAGTGGCGGGAATCTTTATTCACCCTGCTCACGAGTATCCCCAGCCAGGTCAATCGCATGGGAGAGAGCATGGTCGCTGCAGGGCTTTTCGATATCTTCGTCGAAGTGCTCAAGCTTCGCACCCAGAGGGCTGAACGCTACTATTCCCGGGTTCTGAGTTTCCTGGACACTTTCGCATTCAACCTTCGTGACGCTTTCCAGGCATTTGTCCAGGCCAAGGGTCTTGAAGCCATTGCCGACCTTGCTGGCTACGAGGTCGAAACCGCATTCGCAAGAGCCGAGCGAGGAGAGGGAATGCCCGACCAATACAAGACTCAGCACACGGACTACAAGATCGCGTACTATCCCCAGCAGACTCTCCGCTGGCTCTTCAAGTTCATCGGCCACATGATGACCCACGGAGGTGGTGGTATCGATCGTCTTCTCCGTAACCTGATGGACTCTCCTCAATTGCTCGCCGGTCTGCGTACTGTCTTGGCGAAAGCGCCCGTATTTGGTAGCACTGTTTGGAGCATGGCGGTCAATATCCTTGCCAACTTTATCCACCACGAACCTACTAGCTACGCTATCATCGCTGAGGCTGGGCTGAGTAAGACTTTCTTGGAGACTGTCACGCAAAAGCCGATCGTGGAGAAACCTGCAGAGTCAACAAGCACCACAGAGAGCGTAACGGAAGTACCTTCGGCTTCAGACGCGCCAGTCTCTCGCCCGGAAGAGGAGAACGTGGATGATCAGGAGCCGAAGCAGGTTGCCACTGGCATCCTCCCGGTCGCCGAGGCAATTGGTGCTGTTTCCCCAGCTTTCGGCGCCATCTGCTTGACCGAAGCTGGTCTCAACCTCTTCAAGGCCTCGACGGCGTTGGAGAGCTTTTTTGAGGTCTTTACGAGTCCTGCACACGTGAAAGCAATTGAGGTGGATTCGGACACTGCACAGTCCCTGGGTTCTTCGTTTGACGAGCTGGTTCGCCACCACCCTCCCCTCAAATCTGCTATTCTCGCATCGGTCAAGAAGATGGTTGCTCGTGTTGGAAAGCTCTGTTTTGAGAGAGCACGGGACAAGGGTGCCGGAGCCAAGCTGTGGATCGAAAACAGCGAAGGCAAGATTCTTGTTTCTGGTGGACGCAAAGCTCTCCGGGGAAAGGAGGGCCCTCGTCACAAGCATTCCCGTGACCAATCGGACTCCTCCGCTAATGAGGGCGGTGATGTTGAAATGACTGATATTGATATCTCCGCGGCCTCAGCAGAGCCTCTAGATGGAGAGGTCTCCATCGACGAAGTGGTTGAGCATGAGGATTCGAAAGACGGACCTACCACTACTCAATTCATCACGGCTACCTGCAAATTCTTGGAAGGCTTCTTCATCAATGAATCCCTTTGCTCGGCATTCATCGAAGAGGGGGGTCTCGAGTTCGTCCTGGATTTCGGAACGTTGCCTTGTTTGCCGTACAACTTCAACGAGTACTTCGTTGTCGGTGAAGACTTCAGCCGTGTCATTCAACTCATCGTCGAGCAGAAGCCCCACCTGGCACTTCCTTCACTGATCAAGCGATTCCAGGCGGCTTGTGATGAGTTGGAGCCCTTCATGAGCAACGAGCGACAATCGGCATGCTTGTCTGTGTTTACGAGCAGGAAGCCTGACGTTCAGGCCGACCCCACCATTGCGGCAAATGGTACAAAGTTCGCCAAGGCCCTTGTCGTCGTCCTCACCCTCGCCAATGCACTTGCGATGACCTTCCAAGGAACACTGTATAATCACCGTTCCAGTCACAACATCTTCGCTCAAGTAAACATGGGAGACATGTATGCGCACTTGATCGATAGCCTTGGCAGGCTGCAAAGGAGTTGTGTCTGGGAGGAGATTCTGCTCCAGAAGGACATGCCTGCTGAATGGGAGAAGAGCACTCGAGTGAAGAGCGGCGGGTTTGGTACGGACGAGGCGAATGACATCCTTCGTCTGACTAACCTTCATGGACCAGCAGAGCCCGCTGAGTCTGCTGAGACGGATACGTCGGGGCAGCCACCGAGCCGAGCCAACACTGGCGAAGCTCGCACCGGTCAAGCTGGAGCAACCCTGGACAAGTCATCGGCACAGTACAAAAATACCAAGATTCTCCGGTATTTGCTGAGCCAAGTTCCAACCGCCATCACCCCGTTCCTGCAAGCATTAGGGAAGTGCCTTTTGTTTAGGAGGACCCAGGATCAATGGCAAAAGCAGAATGCCTTCATCGTTGCAGATCAGCTCGCAAAGCTCTCCATGGATCAGCTGGCATATCCAATTCCCAAGGAGTGTTCCAGCGCAAAGGACCGCTATGCCTATTGGATTGTCATCCTCACTTCGATCTCTCAGATTCTCATGGAGGGAGCTATCGACCGTAGTCCTCCGCACATGCTGACCTTGATCCTGTCCTCTTTCCAAACACAGGGCGGACTTGCTCAGCTGAGTGAGATTCTTGACTGTTTCTTCGAGGAGGCCAAGGACATCATTGAGAAGCACGACAACCAAGAGCTCCCTGAGGATGTGCAGCCGCTGATGAACTTGGCCCTTGGCGGCGTCAAGATTATTTTGACACTCTACGCACACATGGTCAACCCGAAGTGCGTCAACGACGCTCACCAAACGAATGCGATGAACACGAGAGATCGGAATCGGCTCAAGGGGGATTCTTTCCTCCCAGCCCAATTTTTGGTGGAATTGCGTATGGCGGTCATCAAGCCAGTCGAGAAAATCTGGAATTCGGAGCTCATGAACAAGGCAACGACCTCCATCGTCAAGACACTCGTTGAGATCCTCAAAGTTGTGCTTGACAGCGATGGCGAAAGTGAAGCCTACACCCGCACTGACACCATTCCTCCTCGATCCAAGTTCTCCTACAAGCCGTGGAAGCCAAGGAATTTTGAGCACGTGGAAAGCCTCAAGCGGGACGGGTTCGATGAGGGCCTGGCAAAGGAGGCCCTCTACCGCTGCTACGATAACATGACCTACGCCAAGGAGTATTGCCATGCTGTGAAGAACGATCCTCGGTTCGAACGTAACACAGTTCCGCCTTACGAAACGGAACTGCTGAAGCCGATCAGTCCGAGCCAGACCCCCTCGGCGTCGACTACTCCTCGCTTAACCGTTGAGAGCGAAGAGGAGTCTGAGGAGCCCGGTTCTCAGTCAGTGGTCATGCAAGATGCACAGTCATCCACGGATGTGAACGCAGACAGCTCAGTCTATATCCCTCATGCTCTCTCTCAATCCTCGTGGGCCAAGCGTGGCGCTGAGACTCCTGAGTCTTCGAACACCGACTATGTCAAGGTGGAGGACCTTGAGGGTGCGAGATCAGAGATCCGGTTGAATGTTATTGATCGTGCCTTGGAAGTCGTCGATGTTCATGAGGATGTGAGCTTCGAGCTCGCGGACCTGATCTCTGCAGCCGTATCAAAGGCATCCGACTCCTCGAGCATGCGGAGTGAGATTGGTGAAACTCTTGTCAATGCGCTAGTCTCTCTTCAACTAGAGGAGGATCTCAAGCCTATCGGCAAGAAGATTGCCTCTTACGCCCACCTTCTCGCCCTCATTCTCCAGGAGCGCGATTTCTACACCGCCACTCTGCCGCAGCTGAAGGAATCATTCTCCCAGCTTCTGGGATTCATCAAGGTGTCCCCGGATCAGCGTGGGGAAGAATCGTCCCCGTGGATTGGCCATGTCCTCCTCATCATCGAGCGTTTGCTCGCCGATGATGCGCAACCTCACCAGATTCAGTGGAATCCTCCAAGGGATGGTGATGATATCAAGGATTCCGACAATTCCGTCATCGAGTTGCCCGAGCCGGTCGTCCCCATGAATGATAAGCGCGATTTATTCAACGCTATCGTCGAGGTCCTTCCGCGAATCGGCAAAGACGAGTCTCTGGCGCTGTCTGTTGCACGTGTCCTTGTCATTCTTACAAGGCATAGGCAGCTTGCAACTAAGTTAGGAGAGAAGCGCAACCTGCAGAGACTCTTTGTCATGATTAAGCAGCTTAGCGGAATCACTAACGACCGGTTGCAGAGCTCATTCATGTTGATCCTGCGCCATATCGTGGAGGATGACGATACCATCAGGCAGATCATGAGGATTGAGATCAGAGCGTTGTTCAAGGACAGAGGCAACCGCCCCCGTAACGGACCTCCTCAAATCGACACCGCCGCCTATGTCCGACAGTTGTGGCACCTCGCCATCCGGAGCCCTGAGATTTTCGTCGAAGTCACCAACGAGAAGCTCAAACTCACTAGTTACAACCGCGAGCCGCGCGTGCAGAATTACCTCGAGCTCAAGGATGAGGAAGACGCTGAAAATGGCATCGTGACGCTCAGTGGAAAGGCCGGTGCCGAGGGTGACCAACCAACCGAATCGTCTAAGGACACTGAAACCGTCAAACCTTCAACCGAAGTTGAGGCAAAGGGAGAACCCGAGAAGACGAAGTCTTCGGATATGAAGCCTCCAGTCATCGAGAACCCTGATGGCGTCATCCACTACTTGCTCTGTGAACTGCTTACCTACAAGGATGTGGACGACAAAGAGCCTACTACTACAACTCCAGAGCAGCCGAAGGATGCTCCCACGACGGGTGATGTTGAGATGACCGATAGCGCTGATCGGGCAACTCCCGGAACCCCTGGAAGCTCTACGCCCACTTCTGTTGCTCCTCCAGAGCAGAAGAAGACCGAGAAGCCAGGATTCAAGGCCGACCAGAACCCTATCTTCATCTACCGGTGCTTCATTCTCCAGTGCCTCACAGAGCTCTTGTCGTGCTACAACAAGACTAAGGTCGAGTTCGTCACCTTCTCCAGACAGGCTGATCCTCAGGCTATGACGCCATCGAAGCCTCGCTCGACCGTTCTCCGGTACATGCTCGAGAATCTTGTTCCTGTTGGTACGCTGGCACATGCCGAAGACATGACGTTCAAGAAGAAGTGTGCGACCTCGAATTGGGCCATATCCGTTATTGTGGCCTTGTGCCAAAAGACCGGAGAGCGCCGCGCCGCGAAGGGCCGTGACGCCAAGGAAGAGGATGAGGCAGAGTTGCTCTTCGTCCGCAAGTTTGTACTAGAGCATGCTCTCAAGGCTTTCAAGGATGCCAATGCCTCTTCTGAGCCGCTTGATCAGAAGTACTCGCGCCTGCTCAACCTTGCCGACCTCTTCCACCGCATGCTTTACGGCAAGCCGACGCCCGGCAGCAGCAGCTTCCCCGTCGACATGATCGTGGCTTCGCAAAAGCAATTGGCCAGGATCATGTACGAGAAGAACTTCATCACCACCTTGACAACGGCTATCGCGGACATTGATCTCAACTTTCCCAACGCCAAGCGCGCTGTGAAATATATTCTCCGTCCCATCAAGCTGCTTACCCAGACTGCCATTGAGCTGAGCCTGAACGCGGAGATCTCGGGTTCTCCTGGTCAAGTTGAAGACGACGAAATTTCCACAGCTTCCTCCGTGTCCGACATGGACGAGTTCCGCGAGGAAACTCCGGACCTCTTCAGGAACTCCACTCTTGCAATGTTCGATCCCAGCAGAGAGGAAGAGACTGAGTCTGAGGAGTCTGATGAGGAAGACGATGAGGATATGTACGGTGACGAGTATGGTGATGAAATGGAGTATGAGGAAGAAATGGGCCACGATGACGGGGACGTGGTCAGCGATGAGGATGAGGAGATCGAGGGCATGGGCGACATCGAAGGCCTGCCCGGAGACGTCGGTGACGATGTGGAAATTGTCATCGAGGGCGACGACGGGGAGGACATGTCAGAAGATGACGACGACTCTGCAGACATGGACGAGGACGATGATGAGGATCCCGACGAGGATGAGGATATCGAAGTTATGGATGAAGTCACCGGTGACGATATTAACGGCAGTCTCAACGGGGACGAAGACGACGAGTGGGCCAGCGAAGATGATGACGGCGAGGATTATGATCACGACGGTGGCGACGATGATGACCACGGTCCTCCCGGCGGCCTTGACAACCTTGTCCGTATTCTCGATGGCCAGGGCCCTCCTGGTTTGCTTGAGCATCTCCAAGGTGACATGATGGACATGGAGCATGAGGGCTACATGGATGATGAGATGCAGGAGGACGAAGGTACGAACATTACACCTAACCGACCTGGAGACGGCACGCGGCTGACAATCCCAGATGAAGAGGACGATGAAGAAGACTATGACGAGGATGACATTGCCTACGAGGCTGGACTTGAAGGTTTGTCCCGCGAGTTGCGTCACATGCAGCGCTTACTGAGAGCGTTAGACGACGAAGATGGTATGCCTGATCCGGCGTGGGATTGGGGTGCTCCGCCAGACTTCCAAAGACATCATCACCACCACCACCATCACCGTGGTATCCTCGGTGTCAATCCTTTCTCATTCATCCCGCCTGCTACCCTTGACCGTCATCTCGGTGAGTTGAAAATACCCGCCCCACTTCATATACGCATGCTGACATGTTTAAGTTCCAGCCTACCGAGCTCACCCGCCATCTGCAAATCAAAGACGCGCAGACGATGGAACCAACCCTCTCCTCCAACGTTCTGGCCGGCCGTCATCGGGTCCTGGCTCTACAGGAGGCCGTCGCGGTACCATGAGCGATTGGGTCCATGCCATGGATGGAATGCGTCCTGGTCGTGTGCTCCCTGGTGGCGATACCCCGGTGTCATTCATCAGCAACCTTCTGAACATCATGAGCCACGGTTCTGCGACCATTCAGCAGGATGGCATTACGGTGACTGTTGAGGGGATGTTCCCTGGCGATCCTGGTTTCCCCGGCGGTCCCTTTGATGGCTTCGCTGCTCGTGGTCGTCGTGGCCAGGACAGCCCCTCTCGATCATCTCGTGACGACCCGGCTCAGGCAGTCTCTTTCGTTCCCGCCCTCACGACAACCCGCTGGCAAGAGGAGGCTCGCCTGCTCTTTGGCGGCCTTGCTATCGAGAAGTCTCACCGCCTTCTCAACTCCATCTTCCGTTTGCTTGTTCCTCCCGCAATCCGGGCTGCAAAGGAAGCCGAGGAGCGCAAGGAACGCGAGGAGCGAGAGGCTCGGGAAAAGGAAGCAAGAGAGAAGGCTGAGAAGGAGGAGCGCGAACGTAAGAAGCGCGAAGAGGAAGAGGCCAAGGCCAAGGCTGAGGCTGAAGCGGAAGCCGCTCGACTGGCAGCAGAGGCTGAGAGGCGTGCGCAGGAGCAATCTGCCGAGGGCGTAGTGGAAGATCAGCAAATGGAAGGGGTGGAAACCCCACAACCTTCTGCTGCAGAGGGAGAGGCTGCTCAGGGCGAGGGCTCGCAGCCCCAGAACCGCGTCATTGCCAACATCCGCGGCCGCCAGGTTGACATCACGGACCTTGGAATCGATCTGGAATACCTTGAGGCGCTGCCAGAGGACCTGAGAGAAGAGGTCCTGATGAGTCAGATCCAGACTCAGCGCGAGGAAGCCCGCACCCAAGGCAACGAGCCGTCGGACATTAGTCGCGAATTCCTTGATGCCTTGCCAGAGGACATCCGCGATGAGCTTCTCGAGCAAGAAGCCACTGCTCGCCGCCGTCAAGAACGCGCAGAAGAGCGTCGGCGTCAGGGCGCACCGCCGCGTGCTGAAGAGATGGACGTTGCTACCCTTTTCGCGTCCATGGATCCGGGTCTGCGACAAGCTGTTCTGATGGAACAGGATGATGAGACTCTGCAGGGACTACCTGCGGAGCTTGCTGAAGAAGCTCGGCGCCTGGGTGGTGATCGTCGCCTGAACCATATGGCCGACATTGGCCGTCTCAACCGCGGTTACCGCCGGCATGATGGTGGCCAACAAGAGGAAGAGCAGGCGCAAAGGAAGCAGAAACCACGTCCCATCGTCCAGATGCTCGACAAGTCTGGCGTCGCAACGCTCCTCCGGCTCATGTTCATTCCACAGCAGGGAAGCGCTCGCCAAACGCTTAACGGCATTCTCAAGGATGTCTGCCAGAACCGCCATAACCGTGCCGAGGTCATCAGTATCCTTTTGTCCATTCTCCAAGATGGCTCCGCAGACATTAACGCAGTGGAACGCAGCTTTGCTCAACTTTCTCTCCGAGCCAAGCAGCCGCCTGCTCCCCAGCCGTCCGGCAACCAGAAGACGCCACAACCTTTGAAGCGTTCGCTTACTGGCCAGCTCTCTGGACAGCAACTCTCAAGCCACGGCGACATGTCTCCTATCATGGTTGTGCAGCAGTGTCTCAGCACTCTCGTCTACCTGGTTTACAACAACCCTCACATTTGCTCGTTCTTCCTTGCGGAACACGAGACGGCGGTTGGATTGAAATCCAAGGCATATCGCAAGGGCAAAGCCAAGGAAAGCAAAGCTCACAAGTATCCACTGAATGCACTCCTCAGTCTGCTTGACCGGAAGCTCATTGTCGAGAGTTCGTCGGTGATGGAACAGCTGGCTTCTTTGCTAATGAACATCACCAGCCCCTTGGGCATTCTCCTCAAGAAGGACAAGGAAAAGAGCGAGGAGAAGAAAGACGAGCCTGCTGAGGCTGGTTCCTCAGGCCAGGCGCAGGCTGAAGGTGCATCTGCCGAAACTGGCGAGGCCACCACGACTGCCGAGGGCACCACAGCACCGGCTGATACTCCTGCGGCAACTTCATCTGAAAAGAAGGACGAGAGCAAGCCGGAAGATCAGGCTGACGATAAGAAGAAGGCGCGCGGCTTGGTTCCTCCCGAAGTTCCTGAGTACAACCTCCGCCTTGTTGTGCACATCTTGGCCGCCCGCGAGTGCAGTGGCAAGACTTTCCAGAACACGCTCTCGGTCATCAACAACCTCTCTGCCATCCCTGGAGCGAAGGAGAGCTTTGGCAAGGAGCTGATCAAGCAAGGCCAAGACCTGGCTCAAGCATGCCTCAACGACCTGAACGAGCTCGTTACCCAGATCACCAAAGCCAAGTCGGGTACCGATGTTCAAGGCATGGCTCTGTCGAAGTTCTCGCCAGCTAGCTCTGATCAGACCAAGCTCCTCCGTGTCCTGACGGCGTTGGACTATCTATTTGATCCCAAGCGCGCGGACACCCAAGACAAGCCCCAGTCAAGTGTTGCGGAGGGCCTGCCGGCTGACCAGAAAGCTGACATCCTCACGACTCTGTACGAGAACCCGACTTTCTCGTCCCTTTGGCACAAGCTCAGCGAGTGCTTGACAGTGATCCGCGAGCGGACCAACATGCTCAGCGTGGCGACGATTCTCTTGCCGCTGATCGAGGTTTTGATGGTCGTGTGCAAGAACACGACGCTCAAGGATGCGCCGCTCAGCAAGCTTCACGCAAAAGAGGTCGAGCTGTCAAGCCCGCCGCCGGAGAATCGCATGGAGAGTTTGTTCTTCAAGTTCACCGAGGAGCACCGCAAGATTCTCAACGAGCTTGTCCGGCAAAACCCCAAGCTCATGAGCGGATCCTTCTCCGTGCTGGTGAAGAACTCCAAGGTGCTGGAATTCGACAACAAGCGCAATTTCTTCAACCGCAGGCTCCACTCGCGCAGTGCTGAGATGCGCCACCCGCACCCAACACTTCAGCTCTCTGTGCGCCGTGAACACGTCTTCCTGGACTCGTTCAAGTCTCTCTACTTCAAGACTGGCGACGAGATGAAGTATGGCAAGCTCAGCATCCGCTTCCACGGCGAAGAAGGTGTTGATGCTGGTGGTGTCACTCGGGAATGGTTCCAGGTTCTCGCACGCCAGATGTTCAACCCCGACTACGCTCTCTTCATCCCCGTTGCCTCGGATCGCACGACATTCCACCCGAACCGTCTGAGCGCCATCAACCAGGAGCATCTTCTGTTCTTCAAGTTCATTGGTCGTATCATCGGCAAGGCGTTGTACGAGGGTCGCGTGCTTGACTGCCACTTCAGCAGAGCCGTGTACAAGCGCATTTTGGGCAAGCCGGTCAGCATCAAGGACATGGAGACTCTGGACCTGGATTACTACAAGTCTCTTCTGTGGATGCTCGAGAACGACATCACGGACATCATCACGGAAACCTTCTCGGTCGAGTCCGAGGAGTTTGGCGTCACGCAGACGATCGACCTCATCCCCAACGGCCGCAACATCCCGGTTACGGAGGAGAACAAGCACGAGTATGTCCGGTTGATGGTCGAGTACAGGTTGACGGGCTCGGTTCAGGAGCAGCTCACCGAGTTCCTCAAGGGTAAGTTTGATCGGATTGATTTGCATGTACGCGGCAGCTGACAAGCAACAGGCTTCCACGACATCGTTCCGGCGGAGCTCATTTCGATTTTCAACGAACAAGAGCTGGAGCTGCTCATCTCGGGACTTCCGGAAATCGACGTGGACGACTGGAAGAACAACACGGAGTACCACAACTACACGGCAGCGTCGCCGCAGATCCAATGGTTCTGGCGGGCGGTGCGGTCGTTCGACAAGGAGGAGCGGGCCAAGCTCCTCCAGTTCGTGACGGGGACCAGCAAGGTGCCGCTCAACGGGTTCAAGGAACTGGAGGGCATGAACGGCTTCAGCCGGTTCAACATCCACCGCGACTACGGCAGCAAGGACCGGCTGCCCAGCTCGCACACGTGCTTCAACCAGCTCGATCTGCCCGAGTACGAGAGCTACGAGGCGCTGAGGCAGCAGCTTTACACGGCTATGACGGCGGGCAGCGAGTACTTTGGATTTGCCTGATCGCCGTCGTTCTTTGACTCCCCCTTTTGCTTTTCGTCCACGACCAAAAAAATTAAATTGACGAGCGTCCACGGAATCTTACGAGTTGCTGCATTTGAAGGCGCCGGCGAGTTGCAGGGTCACGACCACGAGCGGTAGTAGATAATCGGCCCCCAGCAGGGATCACGGGGTGTTTTCTTTTCACTTTGCGTTGCATGTGGGACGGCGGACCAGCGGCAGCTTTCCTCTTTCTTCTTTTTTTCTTCGTGCTGGCAATCGCGTCATTGAGCGCTCATTCGTTGTATCAGTATAGGAAGGAGAGGGTCGTCTTCCTGAGATGGGGACTTTATTTTCTTCCCATCTTTTTTCTTTTTTCGGGCATTCAATATTTTAGTGGTGAGGGAAGGGAGGGCTGCGAGAGGGGGAGAGTAAGGGGTAAGTAACCTCAGGGTTCTTTCTTGGTGTCTCTGTCTCGCGCCCGGGAAGCGGAGTGCAGGCCGTCTTTTCTGGGGGTGAGGATGCTGGGCATGCTTGCTTGCTTGACACCTCTCACGCTCCCTCCCGTTGTTTCTCCTTGTCCGATGGTGGTGGTTGCTTGGTAGATAGGTTTTTCTCTAAGACAAAATGCGTCAGAAAACCAGTTGCGGTGCTGTTTGCGATGTGATTGTGGGGTGAGGGTTGCGGTGGATGCGCGGGCTGCGGCTCGAGTTCAAGTATCCCTGAATATAGATAACACTGTTGTCTCTAGGGCAGGACTCTGGCTTGGGATAGGGATAGGCCATCGATCTGTCTCGCGGCAAGTTCGGGAGGCGGTGGGCGAGGCTCGTGCTTGACTTTGCTGAGTCGGCGGCAGCATTGGCGGCTTGACCCTTTTGCTGTACAGCGTGTAAGTAGATGACGATCCACGTTTCGTCGGCTGAATCGCCAAGTCGGCTGCCGACGCTGTATTCTCCTTTCTGCTGCTGCGACAGAGACGGAGGCGGCCGCGTAGGGATTTGAGCAGACAGCCCGGAACCCGACCAATCGCAGCAGCCGGGGGACGCGTTGTGCCAATAGCTAATCGCTGCTGTGGAAATTGGGGAGCAAACGAGCAAGCAGGGGAGGTGGCGCCAATGGCAATTGCAATTATTATTATCGCGGCGCCTGTGCCGTCATCCGATTTACATGCCTGCAGCGCAGACACGACGGCCGTGAGCCTCCTCCGCAGCTCCTCCGCCGCTCCGCTGCGGCCACCGACCGACCGCTACAATGACCTCACGCGGCGAGCAGTCGGCCAGACGCAGGGGCGGAGACAAAGGCGGTGCGGCGGGCTGGGGCTGGGGGTGGCACTGGGGTGGCTCGCGCGTGCGACGCCTGACTCTTGCGCGCCCCAGAGTCAGTCTGCCCGCACTCCTGCGCCGCCTGATGTGCGCGCTGCTCTCGCCATCGCGTCTGCTTACCAGCTTGTCTTTCTCGCTCCTCTCCGCGGCCGCTCCCGGGCAACGGCGCGCGCGGGCATCAGCAGCGCTGCAGTGACGGCCGTGGAGATGGAGATCGCTCTGCCCGCCCACCACCGCAAATTCGCACATTCGTCATCCTCGTATTCTGGCCTGCAGGATAGATTGGGCGCCCCCGTCCGCCCGTCGCTGCTCCGTCTATCCTCTCGCTGGCTGCCGCCGCCGCCGCAGCCTCGCCCGACGACCTTGTGGCCCGTTGCACGGAGCGGACGAGCAAACACCCCCGGCCATCACCTCCACTCCTGCTCCCAATGCGTGTCGTACAGCAGCAGCAGCAGCGGGGCTACCTCCATCACCGATCCCCGCCCGCCAGCTCAGGAGCCGCCGTCCTGCTCTCTCGCCGCGCGGACGCTTCCACCAGCCGCAGGGGGCACAGGCACAGGCACAGGCACAGGCACACAGGCACCACCGCCGAGCCTTTTCCCACGTGGAGCAGTGGAGCTGTCGCGACGCTGGTGGCCCAAGCAGCTCCGGCGTCGCCGAACTCGCCGCCGTAGCCTGCGCATGCTTGCTGGGATAAGAGACGTGCCTGTTTGTCGCAGAGACGAGCACTCAGCCTTGCTCGCCCGCTGCCTGTGACCACGACGGCGCTCAATCACCCAGCCAGCAGCAGCAGCAGCAGCAGAGAAGACAACGGCAAGCTCCAATCGCCGCCAGAATGGCGTCAGACACGCCCACCACCACCAGCGCCGACAACGACCGCCAACAACAACAACAACCACCACAGCAACAACAACAGCCGCCGTCGATACCCACCGCACCACCAAAACCCGCACCGCTCGACACCACCGCAACCGGCGCCCAAATCACCTCTTCCTCCTCCTCCACCACCGCCGCAACCAACACCCCCATCTCCCCCATCATCCCACAACTCGCCCGCTCCTCCTCCGTCGCCTCCTACGCCTCGCACGCCTCCCGCTTCTCCAAGCTCAGCCAAGGAACCCGCCGCTCGCGCTTCGTCGAAGCCCTCCCGCACGATGACGATATCGAGGAGCACTACGAAGTAGGCCGCGCCGGCAACCGCGCCAGCATCCTCTCCTTCGCTTCTGCGTCAACCATATTGCCCGTGGTGGAACGAGCAGGCGAGAGCCGCAGCAGCATCGCCGAGGCCCCAGCGAGCGAGGGCGGCGCCACCTTGTTGGAGAGGAGGAACACCAGGAGAGCCAGAAGCCGGTCCAGCAGTCTGGGCATCGAGACGGACGCAACCGCAACCCCGACGCCTACTTCTGCCACCGCCCCCACCACCGGACGCCGCCAAGTCTCCTTCAACTTCCCCCTCCCGCCCGCCACTGCAAGCAGCCCCTCCCTCGCCTCCGGCACCCCGACTACCCCGGGCGGCTTCGGCGCCTATAACGACCGCACCCAGTTGCCTTACTCCTCATACCCCCCGCCCAGTCCGGCCTCTTCGTCGGCGACAAGGAATCATAACCCCTTCTCCGATGCGTATGGCACGGCTGATACGCCCACGACTGCGAGGTCGCTGGCGGGGGAGAGTACGGTTAACTTGATTGGTGGGGGGGCGAAGGCTGGGGGGTATGGGGATGATGTTAAGGGTGGGGGTGGTGGGGGTGGTATGGATGGGGGGAGGAATGAGAATGTGGCGTATTTCTTTGAGGGGGCGCCGCAGCAGGGTGAGTTTCTGTCTTTCTTTCTTTCTTTCTTCCTTCTTTTGAGCCTCCCCTTTTTGCTACCGGGTTTGCTGCGTTGGGCCTTTTTGTGGAGGGTGCTGGGTTGGTATGTTTGGGTGGGGATTCGTTGGGGGAGATGGATGATGGATGGGTATGGTGCGGGGATAGCCTCTTGGAGGTTGAAGCTGGGTTGGGCGTGTTCCTCGGCGTATTACCCCTGTTCGGATTCGAGGCATTCATGCGGGTGGAAGGCCGGCAAAGAACTTGCTTGACTTGCCTGGCTGTATGTTTCGAGTCGGATAAACGCCATGGATGAACCTGACACGTCATTGAGAGGCCCTGCCCAATGACAATAGCTGCGTTCCACAGCGTAGGACCGCTACAAGACGACTGACGTACTTCACAGGTTTCGTGCCAACCGTGGCATGTCCGGCTCGAAAACACTTCTTCCGCACCAAATGGGTGTCCAGCTCCATCATCCTCATCTCCATTTACGCCACTGTCGTCTCCGGCATCTTCCTCGTCATAGCGCTGAGAGGTCCGGAATGGCCTATGATCCGCACCAACGGCTGGCTCACTCCTTCCAACGCTTCCCTGTTCACCGCCATCTTCGCCAAATCTATCGAACTATCCTTCGGATCCTCCATCATTGCCTTCCTTGGCCAAGTGCTAAGTAGGAGAAGCTTGAGCGTGAGGGGAAGCGGGAAGGGCGTGACGCTGGCCGAGATGAGCATGCGCAATTGGATTGGCTCGCCTGGCTACATGATTGCGAATTTCGAGACGGTTCGCTATGCCCTCTTCAGTATCTTGGGTCTCGTGAGCTTTATAGCGGCCATCGTTGCAACGGTGTACACCAGTGCTTCTGATGCTTTGGGTAAGGACGGACTTTCCATCAGCCTTGGCTTTACTAACGTTCCTCGTGCAGTCCAGCCACAGCTGAAATTCGGAGCTCTGGAGCACAAAATCATGCGGTCCGATGCCATCACCGGATGGGCCAACCACAATTACCTTGGATACAAGTGCGAGACTCCCATCCCCATCCAAGACGACGTTGTCTTCCGGAACTCCACCTGCCTTGATATCTCGTACGCTGCTCAGGCCTATCACGACTACCAACGCTACCTTGCAGAGTACAGCTATCGAGCAATGAACAAGAGCATTGGGACTACCAAGGAAACTCGTGTCCCGGGCTACTCCCAGTACCACTCGGAGATTATGGTGAACGGCACTTGGTTGGATGCCACCGCTGAGGACTGGAACGGCCGCATCATCAACAACGTCAGCTTGGCGATGCCGCATGCTGGTGTTCTAAAGGCTGCACAGGACAGTCGGAACGAAATCTTACAGCCTGACGAGCTTGGAGGCTTGGGAGCGTATACTCTTACGGCATCGGTCCCCAGCCCCGTCATCCACGTTCTTTGCGCGAACATGAACCGGAGCGAGCTTGCGCCCATTGTCTACTCGGCCTGGCCCTACGCCGAAGAACTGAACGCATCAACCTGGCCCGCGCAGATCAACTTCCTCAACAACAACACAGAGGTCAACTCGACCGTCGTGGATGACCTCTTCGGCTGGCGCAAGAACGGCCAGATCGCCCCCATCTTCCCGAGATACCCCATCGAATACAACACTGTGCTGAACCAAACCTTTGCATACGGCCGCGAATCCATCTACCTTCTCGGCCGCGATTCCGATCCTACGGAGGAACGCTACGCAGTCTGCCAGCTTAAAGCTTCTCTCTCTCCCAACTGCAGCTCGACTTACTCGGCCGCCCACGAAGGATCCTCGCTGTCATCTTATTGCAACCCGGACAAAGACAGCATGGCGTACATCCATGGCCATCCAGGCGCCCAGAGCGGGAACGCGACTGTCAGTCTCAACTGGCCGTGGATCGGCACCGAATGGGCAAACAGTTTGTCCCTGAACGCGGGTATCACGGACGGGAAAGCGAGTATCGCGAGGTTGCTGACGCAACTGATGCTAAGGGAGCCGAAATTGCAGCTTGATAGGCCGAGCTTGGCCGAGACTTTGGCGGTATTGGCGGGGAGCACGCTGTTGATGAGTACGCAGGATGCGCAGATGGAGATGGATTGGGTGAGTATTGCAACCGACAAGCCCGCTGTCCACCTCTATCCCCACTGACAACCTACAGAACCACGATACATCCCTCCTCCTCTCCCCCGAAACGCAAAACTTCAACGCCACCCTCCGCGCCCGCACCTACGCCTCCGGCCCTACCGGCGAGCCCCAAAAGCTCTTCTACCTCGTCCTCACCCTCGCCTTCCTCACCAACCTCCTCTGCCTCGCCTACTTCCTCTTCCACCGCGGCCTCATCACCGACTTCTCCGAACCCCCCAATCTCTTCTCCCTCGCCGTCAACTCCCCACCCGCCGCCTGCATGAGCGGCTCCTGCGGCGGCGGCCCAGCAGGCCAACAATGGAACTGCGAGTGGTTCATCGGCGAAAGCGGCGGCCACCTCTTCGTCGTCCCCAAAGAAGCCGTCCCAGCAGTCGTCGCCAGCAGAGGCAACATGGGCAACGCGTGGCGCGTCGAGGAAGAAGCCAGCTGGCCCGTCATCCACGACCAAGCCGCCCACACAAACACCCACCACCACCACCACCCCTACCACTACGGCCACCACCACCACCACCACTACAGCCAGCTTCCCCAGCACAACAACCCCAACCCCTACCCCAACAACCCCCCCACCACCGGCCTCGCCATCTCCACCGCCATCCCTCCTCCTGCTCCCCCCACCGGCGCCGGCGGCGGCTTCCTCGACCGCCTAAAAAAACGCTTCTCAGCCACCACCCCCGCTTACGCCCCCTCCTTCTCCCCCGACACCCCCTCCTCAGCCACCAGACTCACCTCCACCCACCCCTACTACTCCCCCACCACCATCGCTACTCCTCCCCCTCCTCCGGGCAGTAGTTGGACTCAGCACAGTGGTGGTGCTGCAGGAGCGTATTTCCACATCGGGAACGCGGCTGATAATGGTGGTGGGTTGGGGAGTCCGGGGTTGTATCCTGTTGGGTCGAGGGGGACGATGATGACGGTGGCGGGGGGGAGCAGCTATGAGATGGGGGGGATTGGGAGGGCGAGTACGGTGGGGCCGCTGCCGTTGCAGTCGCAGCAGTCGCAGGGGGGGTTGACGGCGAGTCCGATTAGTAGGGCTTATTCGAAACTGAGTCGGAAGAGGACGTTTTTGTAGGGGTGGGATGGGGGAATGGGATTGGGGGGTAAAAGGGAAGGTCTCTTGGTGGGGTGAGGGGTTTAAATATGGGATGGAGTATGAGGGTACGGGGATCTTTGTATTCATATGGCTGCTGATGGGCTATTTTGCTGCGTAGCGTTGGGTTGCTTTGTCTTGCTGTTGCAGTGCTTGCGTTTCTTGCTGGCTTTCTTCTTCTTTTACTCATTCTTTTTTCTTTTTTCGACCTCTTTCATCTAGGGAAGCAAGGCGCTCGATACCCGGGAGAGTTAATTACATTAGAGCAGAAGAGAGAAGATAGACGGACGGGATAAAATAACCAAGAAGTAATGTTCGAATGAATGTGCCTCTTGTTTACGAGTTGCTGCCTGAGCAGAAATGATGGAAAGATCAAATGTTTGATAGGCTTCAATCTTGAGGTTCTAAACACAATTGCTATGACGTCTACATCCACTGCTGGCTCGCTGCATCCAAAGGTGGCTTCTATGCACAATCACTCCCTGGGACTTTTGCGCTAGCTTGGGTGGTTGCGATATCAATGTCTACTCGTCCTGGTTTTCGCTTTCGTCTTTCGCAATTCATCACGTCCTGCGACAACTTGAATTTACTCGCTATCATGTGCAAGGCTGATGGATCCGCAACTTTACAGACCGTCTGAATCACACGGCGGCCGAATGCATCCATCCTATTGCACAGTAAAACTCTTTGCTTCTGGCGGAAGTACCATTTCGAGAACAAAAATGGCTCGTGACGACAGCCGGGAGAACTTTCTTCCTGGAACCGGATGAATGCTTCAGATTCAAAGGAGCAGATTTGCTATACCAAATGATTCTTGCAGGTTGCTTCAAGCGGTGTAATGGCGTTGAAAGGGGATACCTACTCTTCCGCAGCCCCCACAGGTATCGTCACCTCGAATATGATATGGGAATGTGGAAAGCCTACAGACCAATAAGCTTTGTCTTCTTGGGGGGCTCTTGGGTTTTGACCATAGAGCTTTCTGTTTTCTTTCGTAGGTACGATTTGAGCCTAACTTTTATCCACGATGCCGAAAGTCAATCATCGATTATTGATCCTTCATAGTAGAATCTTGAGTATTACTAGGTTATTCTCCATTAATTCAAATTAATGAGGTAGCATCGATAACAAATTCTTACCACAAAGGATCCTGGAAAGCTGAGGGTTAAGCTATTATGCGAAGGCAGGGAGCTCAATTAACACTTATGGATGCCCGTAAGTTCAAAAGGAAGACACCACTAACAGCTCAACTGTTGGATGGGGGAGGGAAATTCCAAATAGTAAGGCCAGACGTATTTCCAAAGAGCGTTACACGGCGATTCACAGTAGTCTAATGAGCAAATTAATCGAAGGCCACGGTAGGTATATAATACGTTCATAGCAAATGTTCTGCTGCTAACATGTCACCTTCTCCGCCATGCCGCATTAATTTGGTTCATAGCTTGTCACAGGAACGGCCATGATATACGATACGTGGCGATATGGTAGAAAGTGTTCAGAACCACTGCGTTTTCTGAGGCAAACCAACAAAGCCATTCAGCCAATTGAACAAGTCAACAACTTTATGTGAACCTTTGGGGCATTCGAGGTTCGGGCTTTTCGCTCTCTGTGAGCTTCGGTGGGTGGTGTATCTTCGTCGGCTTCTCAGATTTGACCAATGGACCAGCTGAATACCGTCCAGTGAAGAGACAAGTCATGAGTAGTCTTTGCATTCAAAGATGGGATAGTAATCATCAAGATCACACATAAAATGATGACAAATGTCAGCTGTAGTAGAACATAATCCTCGTGTACAACTAGTACCAACACTCATCATTCACTCTTGACTCAAAAATCTCAAGGTCGAACACCTATGCGCAATTCGTCATCTATTGGTTGAGCGCACGAAGAGAAGTGTATCGCTTTGCCTTTGATCTCAAAGCCATCGACCGTTGCAGCGCAAGTCGAAAAAAGTAAATCAGAAGTGCGCTTCGAGGCTATATATCCAGTAGTAAAATGATTAGTAGCATACGATCCTCGAGGTTCCAAAGTAATGTCACCATTACAAAGCCCGTGATGAGTCACTCCGCAATTGACACCTGCAGGCGCATTGAACATACCCGGTTGAGCCAAAGTACGGTGGCTTGTCACACGGATAGAGAGTGGGGAAGAAGTGGCAAAGAGGCTTTAAGTCACCATCGAATGCCTGCTAAAATGGAATTCTAAGCTAGACTTGAATAGTATATGATTCTGATTTTGTCTCTACCTGTACTCTCTGACTTTGTATGAAAAGCGTTGACGGATTCGACACCGAAAGCATCATTCCCCGACGACAGAGAAACGGCAACACAGTCAGCTCTCCCTAAGAACTTCGCAACTCGCCAAGGCTGTTTGTTCACAAAAAGCACAAGAAACGGGCTGCAATCCTCGTTTTAAACAGCTGGCTCGAGGCCGACGGAAACTTACCCGGAGTACCTGGAGCGGCAAACTCGTGAACTATAGTACTAAGTCAAAAGTTTGCGCGATTCGCTATTTTACACCAAAAACAGTTCAACGCACGAGATATATAGATCACGAGGACGAATCGTCCCATTACGCCGCGGCGCTCCTCAGGATGAGAAAACTGCATGTCGCGGCAGCCCATCTGTCTAACTTCGGAGATGAGGATGTGGAATCTCCTGGAGAGAGCTTTTCGAGACGATGCTGGAAAGGAACATGTTGCTAAGACAACAGTCCACATGGCACTCGGGAAAAGACCAGCGATGTTACTTACTTACGTACGCCTTCGAAACATTCAAATGCATTCGAGGTTGCCGCCGAACCATTTCGCATGATCGCGTCAACCCCAGACAGACACTCGACTTCACCCCCTAAACCCACCACAAACATCACAATCACCCACCATCAATCACAGCATGGAAGCATCATCGGAAAATGTCAGAAGAGTGCCTGCCTCAGCAGCAGGCAAAGTCAACGCTCCGCTCCACCAGCGGCGTATCCATCAACGTCATATCATTATTACTTGCTTTACTTGGTTGGTCTCGAATGCATGCATGCATGCATGCTAAACTTATCTGATGGTGTCTCGTCTGGCCTCCCTCGACTCCTGCCCTGCCCAACGCAATCAATCAACGCCACCCGTGTTCACTTACCTACCCACCCTCAAAAGAGATCCCCCTCTACACACACACACTCTCTCTCTCTCGCTCTCTCAACCGAACCTAAACTTTTCTCCTCTTCCCACCACCACCCTCATCCGCCCCCTCATCCGCCGGCGTATTATTATTCGCATTTTCAAACACCGTCGTCGTTGTCGTCGTTCTCTCAGCCGCCCGCCAATTGGCCACGCTTGCCTCGACGTCCTTTGCCATCTCGACAGCATCGCCGACGACGCCGTCCTCGCCGCTGTTGAACATGACGGCGTTGGCGAACATGCGCATGAGTTCCTTTTCCAGCTGGGCGCTGTTGACGATGCCCTTGGGGGGGACGAGGTCTTCGGAGATTGGGAGGGTGATGTGGGTGCTCGTGGTTGAGAAGGGGGTGGGGGTGGACGGGGCCCCTCCTCCTCCTGGGGAGTTTGCCGAGGGGGTGTCGGCGTTGGAGGCGGTGGCGGCGGCGACGGCGCGCGAGCCGTTGGTGATGGCGGCGCGGATGGATTTGAGGTCTTGCGGGCGGCGGATGATGTCGTAGTAGCCTTCGGCGTCCTTTGCTTTGACGGGATTCGAGAACAGGCTGGCGTGCTTGTGCGAGGTGATGTCGTTCATTACGGGCACGCTCATGCGAGCAAAGTTTCGACTCGCAACGACAAAGTTCGGGGGTCCGGGGGTGCCCATGTTCATGTCGTCTTCGGGCACTTCCGGTTCCGTTGTCTCGGACTCCTCGCGTTGATCCCGTTTGCGCTTGTTGTTCGCCGGTTGGGCCTGTTCTGCAACCGACTGCAGCGTTCCGGCTCGTCGACGCGTACGACGACCGCCAGAGGTGGGTGTTTCCGTGGTGGACTGGGCATCCGACTCCATCGTCTCCGCCGGGGTACTGGGCTCGGCCTTGACATCCGTCGTTGGCTCATCCGCATGCGAAGCAACCGACTGACTCCTGGTCCTCCCCCGTACGGAGCCAGTGACGGCAGAGGAAGCCACACTGACCCCTCTCGCCTTCCTCCCGCTCTTCCGAGAACTTCGACCAGGTCGTGGCGTTTCTGCTGCATCTGGAGCTGGCATTTCCTTTGGCTTCACAGCCCGCTTCGATTTCGTTGCAGCGCTCGGCGGAGCGCTACCCCGCGGCTCCGGGGATGCAGCGGGCGTGATAGGGCTGGACGGGGTTGGGTTCCACTCCGGAATTGGCTTCTCGCCCTGCGGCGGAAGGGGCAGTTTCCAGGATCCGAATCGAGTGGTGACCCTCAACGGGCCGGGCCTGCGTACGACCTGCGGAGCTGCATTCGGAGGAGGCAACGTGGGATGGGCACCTGACGCGGGGTGGTATTGCGGCATATGCTGAGTTCTCACCGGGGTTGCCGCAATATTCCTTGGAGAGGGTGCTGGCCGGGATGGGGGACGGGCGGCAGCCTGGGCTTGCTGCTGGCGCATCTGCCTTTCCTGTGCCTTGTGAGCCTGGACGGGATCTTGGGCCATGACCTGGAAGGGCTCCAGGATAACACCACCACCTCCCTTCGGCGGCATGGGATGCTGGGCGGGTTGCTGATACATGGGCTGCTGCGCGTACGGGGGGTGTCCTGGGTACGGCGGATAATAGGCTGGTTGCGCCATGTGCGGCGGCGGATGATAAGCTGCAGGAGAATGGGGCGGAGGACCCGGTGGAGGCCCAGGCGGGAACGGTCTCTGGTGTTGACGTGGGGAGCCTGACGGCGGCCTGTACGGAACATTTGCCTCTCCGGTAGAAGGAACTTGCATGGGCGGAGGCGGATAGTGCATGTTCGGCATGGGATGAGGCAGCGGAAGAATGACAGCCGGGGCTTGAGGCGGTCGAGAAGCAAGGGGTACAGTCTGCGGAGGGGGACTCTGAGAAGACGCCAGCGCAGCGGGGGGATGCGGAGGCCCGTACGGAGAAGGATATGGTCCATGCGGAGGCTGCTGCTGTTGTTGCTGCGGCGGCCGGGCGGGGGGTTGCTGGGCCTGTTGCGGATGGGACGGGGTCCGCTGATGGGATGGAGGCTGCGCCTGCGGCTGGACGGGAGACTGTGCGGCAGACGCCTGGTGCGGAGAGGCACTGCCATTGGCCGGAGAGGCTGACGGATGGTTGATGATGCTCTCAATCTTTGCCGACGAGCGGCGCGTTCCTTGCGACTGCTTGGACAAGGTCGGCGATTGCTCCTGGCTCACCGGCGGGCTGGGCTTGGGCGCCGCTGCCGGGGGCTTCAGCGGGCCTGGAGCTTCGTGCGGCGGCGCTTCGGCAGGGGGCTCCTCGCCGGGCTCCTCCTTTGTGCCATTGACGCGGTGTTCGCGCTGCAGCCGCTCATCCCACTCGCCGCGCTGGATGGCGTGCAGCTCGCGCGAGAAGTGGTCGTAGCGCTTCTCGTGCTCGCGGATCTCGTCGATGGCGTGGCGGCGGTAGCGGGCGTACAGCTTCGCGATCAGCTGGGGGAGCAGGTGGGCGTGCTGGGCGGCGTCCTGGACGGAGGGCAGGCTGGGGCTCGGGGCCTTGCGCTTGCGCGAGGCGGGGCTGTCGCCGTTCTGGGCGGGGGCATCGTGCTGCAGCTCGTCGCGGGCCTCGTCCTTCAGCAGGCGCAGGAACAGGTCGCGCAGGGCGTCGGGGCGCAGGCGGTCGGGGCTGAAGCCGGGGGCCTGCAGCACGGCGTCGTTGCGCAGCAGCAGGTCGGAGACGCGCTGGAAGACTTGGGGGTCGACGCCATAGCACGCGAGGGAGTGGAACAGCAGGAGCGACTCGAGCGGCGTGTAGGCGGCGGGGAGGCCACTCATCCCCCCGCGGTGAGGAGGAGCGGCGCGGGCGCGGTCGGGGAGGATGGGAGCCAGCGCGGACGGGGCTCGGGCGGGCGCAGCAGCATGGGCGGCGGCGGCGGCGCAGGGCAGCTGGGCACGCGCAGGCAGGGCCGGGCGCGGCGGAGCGATGGCGCGAGGGCGGCGGCGGATGGCGGGGGGCGGGCTGATGGACGCGGGCTGGAGGCGGGAGTCGTGGTGTCGCGATGTCGCGATGCGTGACGAGGAGTTTTGCGCCCGAGCGCCACGCCGCCCGCAACGCCCGCACCCAGCGCGTCCAGCTCTCACCGCCCAGCGCGCCCCGCCGCCCCGGAATGCAGCCCGCGCGCGTCACGTGGGCTGCGCGCGTCAGGGGCTGCGCGCTGCTCCTGAAGTCGCGGGCGCACGGCGGCCACCGCGCCCGGCGGAAATGATGGACTTGTCAACCGCCTCCTTTTCCCCTCCACCGCCCTCTCTATAAGCCCGCCCGCGATGACAACTCCCTCCACGCGTCGCCCGGGTCTCCTGCTGCTCTCCCTCCGCGTCTGACGTCGCTGCTGCACGCCGCCTCACGGGCCCGAGCTTCCCAGGCATTCCCCGTCCAAAGCCCATTTACGCTTTACGCCTTACCCCTCCGCCGCGCCCTCAACACCGCCGCCGCCCCTACGCCGCCGCCCCAACCCGCCCGCCGCCGCCGCCGCCATGGACAGCCAGAGCGCCAGCGCCAGCCCCGACCGCGACTGGGTCCCCAAGCAGCGCCCGCAGTCGTAGGCCGCCCGCCCGCCCCCGCCCCCGCGCCGCCCTGCTGACGCCCGCACAGCCAGATCGCCAAAAACTTCTCCGCCGCCCTCGACGACATCTTCAACCTGAGCGGCAAGTTCGACGACGTCGAGCGCGAGGTCGACCAGAAGTAGCGCCCCCGCCCCCGCCGCCGCCCGGTGCCGCTAACGCCGCGCAGACAGCAGGCCCTCACGTCGCAGAACGCCGAGCTCGAGGCCCTGGAGGCCCGCCTGCGCGCCGCCGAGGAGCGCATAAAGCAGGCCAAGGGCTCGCCGCCCGACGAGGACGCCAAGCTGCAGGAGCCCTTCGACGGCTCCGCCAAGCAGAAGGGCGACGGCAGCCGCCCGCAGAGCAAGGGCATCTCGGCGTGATGAAGACGAACAAGTTTGGAAATGTCATTCGGGACGCAAATCGGAGTTTGGTGTGATACCAGATATTGTACAGGATTGGATGTATAAACAACCACATTTTTCGGGACCACGGGATATACCACCATCATTGATGCCACGGCCGGTGAGGTCTTGTTCACGAGGTCTTTCTATTATCTCTATGTTACGCGCTACAATTGATCATGCTTCTTGGTAAGCCGTGCCGCCCTCGCCGCCTGCTCTGCTGTCCCCCTCCGCAGCCACACCGGGAGAGCCTGGGACTTGGACGTTCCGCCGGCGCGGTTGCGCTACCGCTCGGCAAGCCTCCGTGCTCCTAGCCGCCTCCCTAGCCTACGCCACCAGCTGCTCCCCACTACTACGCATCTTGTCCGACTCCTCGACCGTCTGGCGGAGCCGGAAATGACGCGAGTCCGACCGCAGCTATGCCGGTGCCATCGCTGCCGTGTCGTCTCCGTCCAAGAACCCGGCCGCCACCATCCCACCCACAAGGGCCGCCGCCAGATCCCCACCCTCCCGTGAAGATGGCCAGTGCGTACTTCCCTGCGGAAATTTTCAACAGAGCCCGTTGACACCCACGACGCGCCAGATCCGGAGCCGAGGCAGACAGACGTGGCGCAATGCGGCATTTTGTGCCCACTGTGATGGGTATTGCTGCTTCATCAATTTGATCTCGAGCGCCGAGCGGGCTTATTACCACTCTCCTTTAGGAGAGCGCACGCCGATCAGCCTCGTCGGCAACAATAACACTGTGCATGCTGCCCTCCGCCAGCCGTGCGAGCTGCTCCATCCACCAATCCGTGCTGCAGCGCCGCCCGTCAACCTGCACATGACGACGAGCGCCATCGACATCAAAGCTTCGCTTCCCTCCCAGACCCGCGCCTCCGGGTCAAAGAAGGGTCCAGAGGCCGCGAGCGAGCACCGTCTGCCGTCATTGAAGACTAGCGCCAGATCTCTCCCGATACTTAGTGCCGCCGATCAGTGGGGCGGGAAAGGAGGGAGAAATATCGAGCGGGTCCGCCAGGAGTTGGTCGAATGGGCTGGCTGTGTTGCTGGCGTTGGCGTGTCGATAACTCTGCTGCGAGGTCCGTCCTTGACGAAACAACCTCCTCGGCTGGCATGATCTGCGACAATAGCTCGGGTGAAGAAGATCTGGGGATCCAGGGAGACAGAGCAGCATGATCAGCTCTTCGCTCACGTTCCACGAGTTGGGCCGGTCAGGGGTTTGTGCGCCTGCGATCACCGCAGGAGGCTTTGATCTGATCCTGAGCGCGCCAGGCTGCGGCCTTTGCGGCTGATGGTGTTCGTAAGAAGAGTCCCTTTTTGCCGCGGGCAGTCGGCGTGGCGAATGAGGTGTCCATTTGCTTCTGACGTCGCACTTTCTCTACGAGGCTTTTGGGATGATTTACGTTGCTAGGACTGATCCGAGGAGTGGTCGTTGAGAAAGTAGGATACGGAGGAGGTGTAGGTATTTGTGACATGGCAGGGAAATAGCCTATCCCTAAGCACTGCTACGCTGAGATGACTGAGGAGTTTAGGAGACTTTGGTCTCTAAAGTCCCACAAATCTAAGTAGAAAGCTCCCTCAAAGAAGATTACTCACGTTCCAGTGCGCTTCCTGTTTCCTTTGGCCCCTGGAATTTCCGAGGTCATCTCAGCCTGGTGCATGTCCTTCCTTTTCTTCTGTGGAACTCGTTGCGACTCTCTTACTCCATTGAAGAACGCCGGACCATATGGAATTCGATTGACCCACAGACTTAAATCAGACGCAAACAGTTGAGTCCCAATTTTGAGAAGATAAGAAATGCTTTCGAAACTGTCAAGAATCGGGCTCATCATATACGAAGTCGACAATCAGACGGCAACTGCACCGTTCAACGCGAAGACAAAAGGTTATTACCGAAGAGCAATTATTGGAAGAAGGGATAACGATATGTGATAGCAATTGAGTAAACCGAAACTGGAGGGGACTATCGAGCTATGAGAGCTGCGCCTTCAAAATGGAGGAGCAAGAAGCGATTTGCGTCTGCACCGAACCGGGATTAGTCTGAGTACCGGGACCTCGCGTGGGGTAAAGGCTGATTGATTACACCATGGGTGTCCCTACTTGAGGTGCAACATTGCCACTGGAGCACCGAAGTCTGGGAAGGCGTCTTCGAAGGCATTCAACGGCACGAAAGCACGTCCGGCACGCTAGATCCTTCAGTACACCTAGGTCCGTTGCATACCCGCCGGTGCGGCGCATCGCTCTCCACTTGAGTTACCTGACATGAATGCGGGGAACCGACACGGTCTCGGCGGCAATGGGCAGCGACTAAGCTTTAGTGCATTCTCTGGCACGATAGAGCCACGATCTCGCCGCTGGCCCGACTGCAATACTCTGGGCTGGAGGGAGATGCGCAGCTCTCTTCCAAGCATCTTGCCGGCTTACTGCTGCCCTTGAGCAGCGTGATGGAATTCTGAGCGAGCTTTTCCTTTGAGTACGGATCCCCCACAAATTATGGTAACAGTGCTAATGGAAATTAGCCATGTCGCGATGATTCTGAATCTCTTCCATGTCTTGGTAGAGAGTCCTGGTCTCTTGATTGTAGTACAGCTTGCCGAGAAGTCGGGCCCGGACGTATTTTTGTCTGAATCGGATGGAGTCGCAGAGACGGAGAAGTCTACCATTGTAGCGACTGTTGTTACCAGAGAGTCGCACAAACCATTACCGCCGCGTGTAATCAAGCATTTGGACATCTCTGAGTCTATCGATCCTATCCAGAAATCACGGGAGCACTCACCAGCCTTGATTCTGGCCTCCCGGCCCTGCAACTAATCCCGGAATATTCCACGTCAACCGGCTACCATTTGCCAATGTTATCCCAAACGGGCCACTGCAGTACGCTCATGGGGCGAAGCTCGACGCCTACCGCCCGTGGGAGACAATTGCTGGTGCGTCAGAGAATTCGTCGAACACTGAGTCGCACACGCTGGACGGAGTGTTAGTACAATTTTGTTGAAGATGAAGAAATCTGCGATGCTCTGTTTGTTGATACGGAAGTCGGAAACGGCCAGGAGTCAACCAAGCTGAAGGAAAATTCCCGGATGCGAAGGAGGATCCGTCGTGCAGGATCTTCCAGAAATGCTTGAATATTCCCCGGGCACCGGGAATTCGGCGCAATTCATGGTGCCTGCAGCAGATCACCCAAGACCAAGACCCAAGCCACTAGTCCGGGCTTAGCAGCAGCTTATTCACGATGCTCCAGCACGGCTAGCCTCAACCTGTCATAGACGCGGAGCCTTGTTTCCTGCAGCACATCCTCCATAACTGGCGAGATGCAGATTGGTAGCTGCAATACTGCCTGGCTACTTTCAGCTGCTCATCCCCAACATCAGCCTGCCCGATCGGAACTCCCCGTCAAGACACGCGAAGCTGCCTATGGCCATGCTTGTTCCAGACAATGGTACCTAGCGTGCCGAAGCGCAGTAGAGAGCATTGTTAAACAAGGCAGGCTTCTAGCGACGGCGACGGCATTGTAGAGGCTCAAGTGGAGTCGTGGAGCAGGCCGAGGCGACAAGCTATCGTGCACTGCCTTCCATATGTACCGTCACCCGGATGGACCGAGCAGACCCCCAGTCACACCGTGCCGTTCAGATGGAACCCTCAGCTCCACACAGCATATGCAACATTCCCAGCCAAACCTCGCCGCACCGGCCAATGGCGTCCTCGCCCCAACCCAAGCCCTCCCAATAAATCTTGTCTGGGGCTCTGGGGCAGCCCTTTACCCCGTACTCCATGCTCCCCCGCGCATTCGGTCAAGGGTCGCGGGGTTCCGGGGTAAACCAGGCCGAGCTGCCCACGGCGCCAAAGCCACCCACTGGCAGCTGCTCCGTCCTCGACAGCCAACCCGGCACGCGCTTCGGCTCTTGCCACGCGGCTTGCTTCCTCGATTGCGCGTGCCTGGGGCCCAACAACCAGCAGCCACACGCAGCTTTGGGGAACTGCACCCCCGACACGTGCCCCGCGATCCCAGATCCAGACGACGCCCTCGGTGAAGATCCGACCGCAAGCTGCGCAATCGTGTGTTTAAGAAGGGGCGGGAAAAGATTTTCGGTGCTCTGCCGATGCTCTCGTCTTCCATACTTTCGTGTATGCCTGGGCACGTAGGACAGCATGGCCATCATGAAGCGCACTATCGTCGCCGATGACCGCGCCATCACGCGAGGCGGACACCTCACCCTCAAGCAATCTTTGCTGCCAAACGCCTTGGGTACACCACAGTTCTTCCCACCGATACCGACTTCTCATACTAACATCTGCTTGCTTCACAGTCACGATCCTCTTCTTCCTCTGGGGCTTCGCATACGGCCTCCTCGACGTCCTGAACTCTCACTTCCAGGCCGACCTCAACATCACTGCTAGCAAGGCTTCTGGCTTGTCCGCTGCTTACTTCGGCGCCTACTTCCTCTGCCCTTTGACGATTTCGGGATGGATTCTGAGGAGATTTGGGTTCAGAGTCACGTTTATGACTGGTGAGAAGAAGCTCTGTCGGGGCGCATTGTTCGAGGGGCACAACTAACCATAAGAACAATGCAGGTCTGGCGGTGCTAGCAGTCGGCTGCCTCCTCTTCTGGCCATCCGGTGTTAAGGAATCCTTCGGCGGCTTCTGCGGTTCGATGTAGGCATCCCCGCCCTGGCGCCCCCTACACCTCTGCTAACGCAATTCCCAAAAGGTTCGTCGTCGGCGCTGGCCTCTCCACCCTCGAAACAGGCGCCGACAATTTCCTCTCCATCTGTGGTCCTCCCCGCTACTCAGAAATCCGCCTGAACCTCGCCCAAGGCGTCCAGGGCGTCGGCTCCTTCGTCGCGCCCCTCCTCGCCTCCCGCGTCTTCTTCGCCGACACCGTGGACACCAAGCAGGGGCTCAAGAACGTCCAGTGGGTGTACCTGGGCGTCGCATGCTTCGTGGCGTTGTTGATAGTGTTGTTCTTCTTCGTGCCCATGCCGGAGGTTACGGATGCGGATATGGATTTGCAGGAGCAGGAGATTACGGATCAAGCGAGAGGGCCGTTTAGGAAGCAGTATAATTTGTTTTTGGGTGTTTGGTCGCAATTTTGCTACGTTGGTGCACAGGGTAAGTTCGGCTTGTTGCGTGGACTGCCTCTTCGAACGATGTGACTAATGAACTTCGCAGTTGCCGTCGCGAATTACTTCATCAACTTCTGTGTCGAGTCTGGGTATTCCTCTGCTACCGGATGTAAGTCAGAGACCTCTGACTGTGCTTCCTGAACCTCAAGCTGACCCCATCACAGCCAACCTCCTCGCCGTTGGCCAAGGCTGCTACGCCTTCATGCGCTTCGTCGGCTCCGGCCTCATGACCATGAGGTTCTTCAAGCCCCGCTACATGCTAGCCACCTACCTAGGCCTCTGCTTCGTCTTCGGTCTCGCAGCTGTCTTAACGCACGGCCGCACTAGCGTGGCCATGCTCATCCTGGTCCTCTGCTTCGAGAGTGTACGTCTTTCTCTCCGCTAAGCTCCCTCCCATCCAAAAACACACCAAGACCCATCTCACTCACTCACTCACTCACGCCGCACAGATCTGCTTCGCCACCATCTTCACCCTCGCCCTCCGTGGTCTAGGTCGCCACACCAAACGCGGAGGCAGCATGCTCGTCGCCGCCATCTCCGGCGGCGCCGCCATCCCACCAAGTACGTTTCACCCTACCTACCCTACACCCCCTCTCCCTCCCCCCCCTCAAACCACACACACACACACACACATACACACACACACACACCAGCAGCTTGCTTACCACCACAAAAACAGTGACCGGCGCCGTAGCCACCAACTCCGGCTCCTTCCACCGCGCCATGGCCATCCCAACCGCCTTCTACGTCGCGGCCTGGATTTTCCCGGTTTACGTCAATTTCTTTAATAAGGAGGAGTTGGATAAGCATAGGGAGACGGATCTGAATGTTGAGCACTCGGCGGTTGTGGCGGCGGATAAGGAGGTTGTGGAGATGGAGAGGGGGGATAAGAAGGGGGCGGTGGAGCATGTGGAGGGTGCTGCTGCTTTGCATTAAGTTGGATTGGGTTCTTGGATGCGAGGTTGGTTTGAGGTTTTTTTTGGGCGATGGAGGGGGAGTTGGTGGATTGTATGAATGGCTTGCGTGCATTGGTTTGTTGAGTGCAATGGTTTACTGAAACTGGAGGTCCTTAGGCTAAAAGAGTCTGTTTGCGTGGGTTGCGAATTGGGGATGGTATCTTTAATGTTGGATTTATTCTTCGTGCCTTCGATCATCATGTAGGCGACCTCATCCATTAGGTCCGGCTGCCTATTGGCTATTGCTGCAGATAGGCTGAGTGAAAAGTGGGTTGCACTGGGGTGACCCTGTTGGAATTCAGCTCCAAAAAGACGCGCCACACAGCCGTATTCTTCAGTGCTGACTGAGTGACTGAGCAGAATCCTATATTACAACAGACTCTGTTATCCTTGGATTGGTTCTCGCGTATCCCAGCTGATGCATAAGTGGCCGTTAGTTCTGTAGCCTTGCTGTGCAAACGCTATCCTGAAAGGTTCCCTCAGCCTTTCATGCAAGTAAGCAGCCACTATGAATCATACTGACAGAGTAAATCTTATAAGGATTTTACACGCTCGTCCTTAACCTCTTATAGTTCTGCTTGTTTGAGACAGTGGCAAGTAGTTTCGAAACGTTCCGTAAACACGCCTTACGGTGCTGTGTTTTTATCGGTAAACAAGTAGCCGAAAACTCTACATTGATGCGAGCAATGCGGACGACAGGGATTTTGGCATTTGCCCGGCTTAAACACGATGTCTAGTCTTATTCGAGATGAATTCAATGGACACTACGACAAGACTATGTGGAAAAGCAGGCTACTGACCAGACAGATCTGTACTTTGCAATCGTGGGCTTTGTCAACGACTGGAGATCTTGTGAACAGATTCCATCCTAATTATCCAGACTGTACGAATCGGAAACGTTGAAAACAGTCGGGTCTATATGCAAGTGGTCAAAACTTAGTGAGGCAATGTGGCAATGGATGAAGAAGACAAATACACAAAATCTTCCCGAATCACTGCAAGCCGATGCAGCAGTTGAGGCTTCGTGGAGGGCGACCCCGCAGATGCTGAGATAGGAAGCATTGACAAGGTTTGTAAACCAGACTTTATTTAGAACGCGGATTGATTTAGAATAATCCGGTAATCCACCGAAGCCTCCATTGAGGTGGGTGTGAGAAAAAGATCCTGCAATATCCTTGTGCGCAAGGAACTCTTTCTACCCAGCCAAGCGGAAAGTTACTTGGCTAAGATAACGATGAGCAGAACAGATTCCATTCTCACCTGTGGCGTGCTTATGCCAAGTTTTGTCAGTGGCCAAAGTGTAAAGCGGATTGCGGGGTAAGTAGCATCAATCTGTCAGCACTAGAGGGTCGGGCGTGACAGGAGTACAGAGGCACAGAGGGTCCAGCCATTCGTACGCCGGTCAGCGTCAGCGGGAGTTGTTGCATCAGATTGACGGACAACAACATAAATACACAGCACGTTCGCTGGAGTCTCACCATCATACTCCCTCCATTGTGCCTCTTCCAAACTTTTTCTTGCCTCTCGGCGACGGTAAATCATGACTGAGGCAATTGACGGCTCGAATGGTCCGGGCCACGAACTTCCTGCGCTGGTCACATCAGCTGAAGCCTTCCTGGCCTGTGACTACGACTATGTGATAATCGGAGGAGGCACAGCAGGACTGGTTGTCGCCGCGAGGCTGACGGAGAATCCTAATGTCACTGTCGGTGTTATTGAAGCCGGCAGATGCAAGCTTGACGACATGATCGTCGATACGCCGGCGCTCTTCACCCAGGCTCTTGGTAACCCAGAGTACGATTGGATGCTCAAGACCGTTCCTCAGGTACATAGTCAGTGTTCATATGAGAGCGCTGAGACTAAAAGAGAATACAGGAAGGGCATGGCGGAAGAGTCCATCAAATGCCGCGTGGCAAAGTTTTGGGTGGAAGTAGTGGGATAAACTACATGATGCAAGCAACCCGCCCCTTCTGCCTCAGACTGTCCTGCAAATATTTGAGAAGAGCAAGCTGGAGATGGGAAGCTCAAGCGTTCGTTCGGGAGAAAAGGTGCAGCAAAAGTATCAAGGGCTCCATCGGGACGAATGCTCGAAATACCCACGTACCCCTGCGGGTGGAATTCTCGGTCGAACAACCTCACGCAGAAAGACACCACTAACATTGCACATCAGGTACGTTCGTGGGTCCGAACAAGACTACGATGACTGGGCAGTCCTCGCCGAAGACTCCAACTGGTCATTCCAGAACATGAAACCCTACATCACTAAGCACCAAACCCTTGAGCCCATCGATGACGGCATCACCAACCGCGTCGCCATGAATTTCGTGGGCGAGAATCACGGCACCAGCGGTCCTATTCACACCAGTTTCAACGACTTCCGCCTCACGATCGAAGACGACTTCCTCGTCGCCTGCGATCAAGCCTCCGGCATCACCAAAAAACCGACCGACGCATTTTCTGGAGACCATTATGGCTTCTACAACGGCTTGGGCTCCGTGCACCGCTCCGGTCCCCACCGCGGGAAGAGATCGTACAGCGCCCGTGGCTACTTCCAAGCCAACGCCCACCGCTCCAACCTCAAAGTTCTCTGCGAAGCCGCCGCCACATCCATCATCCTGGACAGCAATAACAGCGCGACGGGCGTCAACTTTACGTACGCCGGTGCCCAGTACTCCGTCAAAGCCAATCGCGAAGTCATCCTCAGCGGCGGCGCCATCCACTCCCCCCAGATCCTCGAGCTTTCTGGGATCGGCGATCCGGAGGTTCTGAAAGCGGCGGGCGTTGAGGTCAAAGTTGAGCTGCCGAGCGTGGGGAACAACTACCAAGACCACGTCGTGACGGGGATTGGTTACGAGCTCGCAGATGGGCAGGTCTCGATGGACAGCGCGTCGAACCCGGAGGTGTTGGCTGCGGCGCAGAAGGCGTTGATGGAGAAGCAGGGCGGTCCGCTGACAGCCGTCGCGAGCGGGCAAGGCTTCCTCAGGTACAATCCCCCTTCCCCTCCTCACCTGGACCTCGAGAAAGCGTCATCAGCTAACGTGTGGTGTAAACCAGCTACAAGCAACTTGCCTCCCCCACCGATCTCGACGATACCATCGCCAGCATCCGCGAGACCCAGAAAACCGCCACCCCATTCTACAAGCGCCAGCTCGACCTCGTCATCTCCCACCTCCAAGACCCCAAATCCTCCAACCTCCAATACATCTTCATCCCCGTCACCGCCAACTGGGCCGACGAAGCCATCGCTGACCAGGCCAAGCTCTACCCCCCAGCCGACCCGACCAAGCCCCAAGGAACAACCTGGGGCGTCGCGCTGCAGTACCCCGTATCCAGAGGCTCCGTCCACATTTCCTCTGCCGGTGAGCTACCCCTCCAAAACCCAAGACCCCCTTCCGCCCGCCACCTCACCGTTTCTGACAATGGCGGCTGTTGTACATACATAGACCCCGCCCAACCCCCCCAAATCAACCCCGCCTACCTCACCCATCCCGCCGACGTCGCCGTCCTGGCCGCCGGCGTCAAGCTCTCCGACGACATCGCCAGGGCCCCCGCCCTCGCTCCCAAGCTCGGCAAGCGCGTCCAACCGGATGCGCGGCTGGATCTGCAGAAGACGGCGGATGCGGAGCAGGCGGTAAGGGATTGGGTGATTGGAGAGTATCATAGCGTGGGGAGTTGCGCGATGGGGGAGTGCGTGGACGCGAGGCTGAGGGTGAGGGGTGGGGTGGGGAGGTTGAGAGTCGTGGATGCGAGGTGAGTGTTCCTGTTTCGTTTTGTTTCAGTTGAGCGTTGATGAGTGGTTGCTGACGTGTGTACAGTGTCTTTCCGAGCCATGTTAGTGGAAATTGCCAGAGTTCGGTGTATGCGTTGGCCGAGAAGGCGGCGGATATCATCAAGGAGGACTATGCCGCGGTGGCTTGAGGCCTGCGTCTGCTCTGGGGTAAAGAGTTGAGAGTAGGGAAGAGAAAGAGAGATTCCGAGACATGTTGTAACGAACTAAATGAGACATGAACTTCTTTACTTTGACGCCATCGTATCTTTACTGAAAGAAATGGAAAAGACAACGAGAAACGACATACAGCCGTTGGATATTATTGCTCGTTCCACACAAAATTCGTACCCAGTCATGACAAGCTCCACCCCTTCGCGAGCCGTTAAACCTCCGTCCCACGCGCACTGCTCGTCAGCTCTTCTTCACTTCCCACCGGCCCCACCGTATGCAACTGCGACTTATTACTCCCCGTCACACTCCTCGCCAACCCCCTCTCCCAGGCCGACAACTCCTGACTCCCCTCATGATCCTCACTCAGAACGTACCCGGCGCGGGGATACCCGCTGCGGGAGCTCCGGCTCTTCGGCCACCGGATCTTGGTCAAGCTGATGATGGGGTTCTGGCCAGATTGGCTGTGAGGAGAGCCTGAATTGGGCCCACTTTTGATGGATTTGGCGATGGAGCGGAGGAGAGGGCGGTAGGTGGCGAGGTTGGCGGCGGTCATGCCGACGGTCGCTTCGAGCAGGCTCCAGAAGGCTACGGCGGGGGAGAGAGGGACGGCGGAGTTGGAGGCTGGGTGTTGTTAGTGGGAGAAAGGGAAGAGTGGGCGGGATGATATGCGTACAGGTGATTGTGAATAAGGCGATGAATCGAATGATGATTCCCACGCTTGCACTGTGTCTTTGATTAACAATTGATGCAGGATGGGGAGTTTGCAACGACGTACACTGAGCCGAGACCAAGAAGCGTCAAGGCGCTGACTTTTGTCCTCCAATGCATCGTGCTCGGGATGATGATGAACAAGGGAATGGAATTGAGCGTCCAGTCGGCGGCTGCAGAGACACTGTTGTGGACATATGTTGTGATCAAGACCACCGGAGTGGATAAACAGGTGCCAGTGGTAGGATCAAGGAAGTGAGTCCAGAAGAACGACACCGGAGTGCATTGGTTGAGCAGAACGAAGAAGTAGGCAATTGAATAAAGTGTCGTGATGACCATGAGGGCCCGGATGGTCCAGATGTGCCACATCACCGGAGTCAGGCGGAGATAGAAGCAACAGACACACAGCCGGAAAAACCTGGCGGGCGTAAACAGCAAGTCGGGGCAACACGGGAGACCTCATGACATACATGGAAGTCACAACATAGCCAAGCTCTGCCGCCAGTGTTGCCTGACTCCGTCAGCATGATTCAGATCCAGAGGCTCCACACAGGCTCGCTTACCTTGTACAGATCTACGAGCGTATGAATCGGGAGAGTGGAGGCAGGCTTCCCGAACTGGTTCTTTGCCAGCGAGAAAACACCTCCGACCATTTCGATGAAGCAGACACAGGCAGCTGCCATCATCCAATCGTCCCAACCCCATGATCTGAGCAGGCAGGCTCGGACGTAGACGCGGATCAAGAGGGTGGACCAGACGAGGACGAGGCCGATTCCACCCAGTACATACATTGAATCGCCGCGTCCGCCGGGAATGTCGACGGTCATGGTGACGGCGGCTGTCGGGAAGAGAGGAGACAGGATGGAGAGGGCGTCCAAGCTCGAAATGGACGGCAGGAAGGCATGGCGTCTTAACTGGAAGGCGCTGGTGGCATGACGGGGCGCACAGAGGGAGATGACGGAGGGTGTAAAGGTCAGGAACAGGCGCAGGGACGGGCGTGGCTGCCGACTACCTCGACGGCGGCACCAAGTGCGAGGGCCAGGACCCAAGGCTCGTCTCGCTTGCCCTTTGTCATTGCGGGCAGGCTAGCGGGCTTGTGGAGCGAATTGGTGTGTTTTAAGAGGCGGCCAACAACAACATGAGGCGGCGATGGCAGCTGCGGACGGACTTCCGCGTAGCCGCGGGCTCGAGAAGGCCCGACTTTTGAAGGCCCAGCCGGCTCATATCCGGGCTTCTTGGATCTTAAACAGTGGCCTCCTCCCCAGCGCCGATCCGTCGTGATTCGCGCGGCCCGGACAGAACACCTTCCCCGCCCTTCGACCACTCCCAGCTCCCGACACGCACGCAAATCACCCTGCCTGCCAGGCACCATTCGTCCCAGCCGCCACTGGCTCGGGTGCCTGTGGCTTGCTGCTGCCCAACGGGCCGCCCACGTTGCCGCGGCGAAACTCGTAACAGACACGCGTTGCTCAGCTCTCCCCCGTGGCCGCCTCCCCCGCCATAGCATTCCATAGGCTGCTTTGGCTCATCCTCGGACCGAAAGGTCAAGGCGCTGACGGAAAGCACAAAGGGAACGGGGAGCGTTCCTGGAGCCCATCGTCCAGCATCGGCTCTTGCGAACAGTGCCTAGCGCAAGGCCAAACTTCGGCCTGCCACGCGGAGGCAGAGAAGGGCCATCCTGGGCCTGCTGGTCCTTGCTTCCGTCGATAGTCCCTTGATTCAAGAATCTTCCTGGAAAAAGGAAACTTGCTCTATCGTTTCTAGCCTGCCTCCTAGCTGCTTCCAACATGTGGAAGCTGACTGCATCCGCATGCCCGTGCGGAAGGATTCCTGTCTAGCGCGCCTCCGAGGCCCTTGGTGGTGAGCTCTTGCGCAACTTAACCTGGTGGAAGTCCTGCCCAATCTGGTGTTTGCGGTCACGACTAATGTGCTACATTACTCGAGCGGCTCCACAAAGCGTTGCTTTCTTGGTAATTCTCATCGGATGTCCATCTTAGCTGGAGGCCCAATCCCTGCCAACCTCCCCATGAGGCGCATATTCTCCACGCCTTCGTCAGGCCTGGGAATGGCTGCTCTCAAATCCATGCTGCTGAATACAGCATCAGCATTCTGCTCTCCCACGCCTCTCCCGATTCCTGTCGCAGGATCCGTCCAGGAGATGCTTCCGGTTTCATCGGATCATCGCCGGCTCAACTACACCGACTGCCGACACTAGTTCGCCTGCCGCGTGCACTGTGTTGGTGTCATTCGCTAGTCTAACCACCTCGAAACGAGTTCCGTTCCCCACAGGCTTCTTAATACCGCGCATTGACCTCCCTCCGCCATCCGTCAGCGAACGTGCGGTTCTGTCCCTGACTCGGTTCTCATTCTACCGAACTTGCACGTGCGGCTTGAGACAAGATGCTTCGATCCTTCCGGGGTTCCACCAGTATTCTGGATCGAGATTGGGCATGATTTGTTCTACGGAAATAAGCACCTGGGGGAACCACCTAGTGTTATGCGAGATGCCCTTCCGATATCTAGCCATCACGTGGAGCATTGCATTGACTCGGCCGAGCCAAGCTTCCGCAGTGTCGCAGGCTCAAGATTGACTCAGTGGGGCAAGTGCCATGTCATTCAACGCTCTGAGAGCCGAAACGATCCACGCCATCTGGTAGTTTGGTCATGGGCAAGCGTGCAAGCGCTGTATTCGCCGTTGATAACTGCTGAGATGTCCACCCGAGTGGAGTCTGGAGGAAATCCAACATAACGATGCTGATTGCGTGTAGAGACTGGCTTTTCGCAGCCAAAGTTGACAGGCGAAGCGTCGAGTCGTCCCCGCCGGACACTTTCCCGGCGACGCTAAGCTTCATTGAGAGATTCTCGCATCCACTTGGGTGCCTGACGCCCATCTCCCTGATCCAGGATTTCTAGCGTTGAAGCAGTGAGGTCACATTTTCTTTCGAAAGATGTTGGTTGAATCTCACCCTCAGCACTTTCGTCTACTGTTCAAGGCGAAACTTCCATTTTCTGCTTGACAGTTGCGGGCAATGCCGCGTCGAAGGAAATCTTTTGAGTGTCGTCAAAAGTAAAACCCCTCCATTAGTGGTAGAAGCAATAAAGAGACGTTGGTCGTTGACTTCATTTCAATCACCCTTTTTACTTTCTCTTCCAGTAAAGCCATGCAGGAACACAACAGCCACGCTGAAAGCTTGATTATTGAATTCCCCGTAAAATGTTACAGCACCCACCGCAGAAACAAGTGATACACATTCAATTTTTGAAACTCGGTGTAGCTTCGTGTGCCAGCACGACCCGTATGCCATGCGGTTACCGCATGATAATATGGACTACATCTGACCCATCCGGCGCTTGTTCATGGTAGTTGCCGGAGCTACGCGGCGGTTCTGGTCGGCAAGCTTGATACCAAGTGCAGCCACAGCCAGAGGGATGCGGACTGTGGTAGCAACACCAACAGCTCCAGAAAGAGGAGTCGTTGCGGGCGCCGCAGCGGCAGCATTTCCACCAGGCCATTTGGAATGCGTAGAATGTGTGTTGGAAATTCTGCGAAGTGGAATAAAGGTAGAGTTGAGGTCTGTTCCTGTTGATGGAGAATGACCAGCATGCATCATCGAAATATATATACGTGGACGGGGTGCATCGTCGCTCAAGGTGATAATAGGGATCCTGTTCCGCTGAGCAGAAGCTCTCCGACGGTGTACTGACAAGGCGTTCTACAGAAAGAGACAATGTGGTGTGACAGAGACGGCAGTTCACACTGAAAAGGTCACACGAGCTGTTTTTGTCCTTCTTAGAGCGGCAAAGAGAACGGTCCAACGTGGCTTCAACGATTGCACGAGAGACACAACACCGGGACTTGTGGCTGTTATCTAGGCGTGCTGCGCTAGCACCCAGCGTCATACGACAAAGCAATGCTGTACCAGGTTCCGTGCAGACTCCCGCAAGGTTGGCCCGGTGAGCTTACTTTGATTGCTTGGCATGTCCGATATCTGTGTTTAAAGCGCGACAGCTCCCGGCGCTAACTCAGTTCAATATCTCCATATGTTTATTCCAACCTCTCGAATGCAAACGCTACTGCTCGCGCTGCACTGCCGCAATGCATCCTCAATGCGCGTAGCAAAGCACCTGCGCAAGGTGTCGCATTCCTGGCCAGAGCCCCTGCTTGGAGTCAATTTTCCAGTGCTCTGTTAACTCACGCTGTTATTTGCAGGAACGTTTGTGGAGTTGAGAGCCCTGTAATCACAGGGCGAAGACGACGTGCAACCCAGGCACGTGCCAGACGGCGCCCCTGCAGGTCTGCTCCAACTGCGCCAGAGGTGCCGATGATAGACCCAGTCGCCGTGCTCCAGCGACCGACCACATGCAAGCTCTTGACTTGCTGGTCGGACCGCTGAGCAGGATCTCTCGCCTGGCCGTCACCCAGCGATCGCGATCCCGAGGTTGATCCAGGCGATGCAGCTGACTAGTTCTCGCATGCGCACCGGCTCCACGTGCGGCAGTGTTTGGTAGGCGCTGTTCGAGCCAAGGGACCTGATTCACACAGCATGACGGATCCAGCGGTTCTCGGAGGACTAACGCAGGCTGAGCAACAGATGGAGGTCCCAGCCCTTGGCAACGCACGCCTTTTAACCGTGGCGAGGGCAGCTGCGGTCTTGCATGATGCCCTCAAGACTTTCGCAGGTGAGCTAAAGTTTCAAGTCGCGACCTCGAATTCGTATAGCATCGCCGGTGTTTTGACGCCGTTTCAGCAGGACTGCCGCAGAGGAGATGACGGGCGTGGCTGTGCCGGCCAATGGGCGCCGCCAATCGGGCACCCTCAGCCTCCGACGGCCGGGCCAAAGTGGCAAACCGCGCAGCAGCGCAGCAGCACTCGCGCGGCGGCGAAGAAATGGCCAGGAGACGGTTGTGGCTCGTGCAAGAATGAAACGCCGCTCCTGCCTGTTTGGGCCTTAGCTGCCGACCTCCCTTGATCTCGGCTGCCGGCCATCTTACGAATTACAGACCAATGCCCTCGCGCCTTGTAGGGCGCTTAAAATTGTGACTCGTGGTGCTGGCCCGTCATTCGCCCGCGTGCCTGCTCCATCTACTTTCGGCTGCGGGACCGTCCAGCTGCACGCCATGCACGTGGTCCCAATATAGGCAGAGAACGCTGCGACCCTCACTACAAATACACTCCCCGCGGCCCTTCCTACCCACCAGCCAGCAGGCCTCTCCATTTGTTTCCTCAGACCACCCGCAACCATGCGTGTCACTCCCTACTCCGTCCTGCTTCCCTTGGCCGTCAACGGCGCCAGGATCATCCAGTCCAACGACGACGGTTGGGCCGAGAAGAACATCCGGACCTTCAACGACGTCCTGAACGCCGCAGGCCATAACGTCGTCCTGTCCGCCCCCGCCGAGAACCAGTCCGGCCGAAGTGAGCATCCCCATTACCAATAAAAAGAAAAAAAAGAAGAGAAACAGAAGAAGCGCACGGGTCAGCTGTCAGAATCAAAAGACTAACCACACGCCCCTCCCCGCCCAGGCTCCCTCGACTCCGACCCCTCCGTCCGCAGCTCCGCCTGCGAATTCGACTCCTGCTCCGCCAACTCCAACACCGCCACTGGCTCCAACACCACCAACCCCCGCCTCAACTGGGTCAACTCCTTCCCAGTCACCTCCATCCGCTACGGCATCAACAACTTCGCCCCGCAATTCTTCGACGGCCAGGCCCCCGAGCTCGCCCTCACAGGCCCCAACGTCGGCTCCAACCTCGACATCCAGGTGCCCTTCTCCGGCACCGTGGGCGCCGCCGTCTACGCCGTCAAGGAGAAGGGCATCCCGGCCATCGCCTTCTCGGGCCTCTCCGGCAGCCCCACCGCCTGGAATGCAGCCACCCCGTTGTACGCGACCATCTACGCCGATCTGGCCCTGAACTTGACGACGAAGATCCTCGAGTCCGGCACCCCGTACCTGCCCAAGGATGTGTTCTTGAACGTGAATTTCCCGGAGGTGACGGACGATGCGTGCAGGGATGCGAGTGACTTCAAGTTCGTGCTGAGCAGGATTAACATCCAGACCCCCGTGCTGTCGACGCCGGATGTCGAGACTTGCGGGCGCACTACGTTGCCGAGGGAGAGGACGGTCGTGGATACCGACGGGTGCTATGTCAGTGTTAGCGTCGGGAATGCTAACGATAAGACTACGGCGGATGCGGGGAGGCAGGCCGTCGTGCTCGAAAAGCTGCAGGGTCTGCTGAGTTGTCTGCCTTAAGGGGAGATGCGTGCGCTGGGGAAAGTAGGGTACGCGCCGCGTTCTGGGGGGTTTGAGTTGACATATCTTCGCGAAAATAAAAGAAATAACGCATTGGCAGCTGGAGCTGTAAGTGAACCAAATTTGTAACATTCATCCTGACCCTGACGCCAAACTTACGTCGTCATCTCTCTGGCCTCGCACCCAAAAACAAGCTTCTCGGGCTATTTCCGAATGGTATCATTTTCTAAAGGGGGAAAAAAAAACAAAGGAAGAACAATCTGTCAAGAAGAGAATCGAAAAGAGCCGGAGGTGGGCTCGTTTGCATCTTCCCTGAGTATCTCGCTCGTACCAGACCAATCGGACGCGGCAGTTGTGGGATTCGAATATGCCTGCCCGCGTCCAAGCTTCCTGTTGGCCCACCAGTAATAAACATACCAGCCAACAAGAGCCAATACCTCGAAGCCATAGACTGCGGATAGAAAAGGAATGTAACGGGATGCAGGTGTGCAATCTGGCGGGTATCCGCACTCCCTGGTATGATGAGGAAATAGGAAATTATAGTATGCATGGCCGATGATACCTCCCAGACCGTAACCAATGAAAGTCACGCAGAGGGTACCAAGCCTGCCAGCGATATCGACGGTGTTTGATATCACCAAGCTCCAGATGACTTTTATTTTGGTTAGCAGTAGTTGGCGTCTGATGAAGGGAGGTTGAGCAACTTACAGTATGGAACCCAGTCACTAAGACTTGTCAGGTATGCCATAGCTTGTGTAACAGGGAGTGGGCCGTCGGAGTACAGGTAGGTATTTGTCTCCTGTCTTCCACTCCTGAAATTGACCATGCAACCGGAAAATCCAGCTGAGATTGCAATGACCATGATAGGTACTGAAACGTTCACAGTGAGCATACGAAATAGCCTAACAAGAGACCGAGATGGTTGCACTTACTGCGTAGACTTGGAACCTTCAGGGTGATAGACCCAAGGATCAAGAAAGTGACTGCGGGAAGGATATCCAGTAGCCACATCGCATGTTTCATGGCGTAATAAATGTCTGCAAACAGGAAATTCACAGATCCGAACGCGCCATGAAACAGGGAGACGGCGAAAAAGAACCACGTTTGAGGCTCCTTTAGAACGGCAGAAAGCTGAAAATACGTCAGTGTTGCTGTCACTCTGTCGACCGACGTGACTCTTACCTCGGAGTCTTTTCTCGTAGCGCCCGAACTCCACCGACTTGCCGATCTCTGGCCCATGGCCCGATTCGAAAATCGGATTCTGTCTTGTGCTGACAGCCATATCACCTGATCTGGCGTCCCAATGAAGAAGTAGGCGTATCCAGATAGGAGAATACAAACAACGCATAAAATGATGGTGCCAACGTTGCCTGTGCCACCAGTAGTACTGGTTCGGGAAGCTATAGCACCGATGATCTCTCCCAGTATGCTCGAAGGTAGGTTTTTGCCCGATGCCCAAATTAGAATCCTGAGGCACTGTTCGCGGGCAGTGTACCATTCGCCAGTTAGATAGACAAAGGCTGGTACGATGACACCTTCCGCTGCTCCCAGAAACACGAATAGTGTTGTGACTCCAGGGATCCCATAAGTGAATACTAGGGCCAGACTCAGAGCTCCTGAATTGCCGGGTCAGTGAAAGGTCTCGCCATACTACGAGACTACAAAGTTACACTTACCCTTGATTGCGATGGGCACGGAAACCGCATGGCCAATCTGGAGGCGACGAAGTATCTGCATACCTGGGATTTGAGACAGCAGGAAACACAACCAACTAACTGCTGTTATCGTGCCCTCTATCTGGACCCACAGATACTCATTCTTGTAGTAGGTGTTGGGGTATCGAGGTGTACCAAATACCAACTTTTGGTTTTGTCAGCCTCTCGAAAATGGATTCCAGAACTCCTCATCAACGGGATGAACTTACCCACATGAAGGGGAGTAGAGCGAGATCAATCTTCCACATATCCCAGAGATACCGATTCTTTCTAACCTGAGAGCTGGTACGGGCGAGTCCATCAACTTCTTCGTATCTGTCGGACTCATGATCCTGTTCGTCGAGGCAGTGGCGCCTCTTGAGCGCGAAGCGGAACCTGTCCATGCGGAACATGCGGTCCAGAACGAGCGTCTTCATCCGCACCACCGTCTCTCGTGAAAACGTCTGCGTCTTCCAATCGTACGAGCATAGGACGGCCCGTTGCATGCCGCCTTCCTGACCGCACACAATGACGGCGACCGGTGGTCTCTCGGCATAAAAGCACGTGGCCGTCATCGCATACGTGTCGATCAAGGTGAACAAAGTATCATCCTCACTGGAGTCAACCGGTTTCCCCACTGCCGGCTCCACGGGCACGCATTCCCCGTCCTTGAATCGATGGCGGGACAGTGTACTGCCGTTAGTGCTCCACTTCAACCTTCCGTGGTTGAATCCGAAGAGGTAGCGCTCTACATTTCCAAGATCGACGCGGCCCTGGATGCCGATGAACAACGCTTGCGTCGACCAAAACTTGCCGCGGTAGATATCGAACAGCATCGCCGGAGCGGCCAGAGTGATGATTGCAGCCGGCACCAGAAAGACAATTCCTGTGATGAGTAACCCGAGCGCCGTCGATTTTGCGCTCGAGGAATAGTCGTCCGAGTCCTCTGATGGGAGTTCGTTCAGCAGGATCCCGCCCATGGCTGTCAAGGCCAGGCCGAAGAGAAGGTAGATGGGGCTACCACGCAGTAGAACCTTGCCAAATGTCCTTATCAGCGTCGGGCGTTTGAAGAACGAGATCTGGTCCATGCTGTCCCATTGGATGGTTGCGCCGAATGCGCCGTCCAGAGTGACTGTCTGGTCGTCCACGATCCCGGCGATTTGGCATCTGGGCTCGATGTCCCAAAGGCGTGCGCCCCACGCATCCTTGATTTCGTACCACTGAGCGTGCCTCCGAACCGGCAACATGCAGAGCAGGCGTTCGAGAAGAGCGTCGCTGTCGTTCGCGAGGGAAAGACGCGCAAAAGCCTCGAAGCTTGAATCTGACTTGTCGACTGCCGGCCTGCGGCGGAGCAAGCCCATAAGTGCGTACGCCATGTCTCCGTTGTTGAACTGGTCGGTTTGTCGGCTCTGGAAACATTCCAAGGCAATGCTGATGAGTTCGAGAGGTGTCAGGTGGATCGAGGACTCATAGTGATCTACCAGCTGCTGAACGAGTTTGGCGTCGCGCCATGCCCGAGCTGCAAAGTTGCGCTTCGCCAGTTGTTCTGGTTCCTGCGGTCCGCCGATGGTATAGAGCTTGACTCGGTGCTCGGACGAGCAGAGTAATATCTCCGGCAATGTCCAAAGACGAGTGCCCCATTCTTGCAGCCACATTCTCATTGCCTCCGGACTGAACCTCTGCGCGGTTCCGCCCGGCAGCCTCCTGGTGAGCGGAGGGCCGAGGACGATGACCATGGAATATGCGGCACGAATGACGTCGCAAATGCGGTAAACGTCGTCGCTGTCGCTGCTGGCCCTTGCGATATCATCCTCGCCACGGATGCACTCGAAGTCGAGCCAGAATGCGGACTTGCCCGCGGAACGCGCTGCTTTGACCCCGTAGTTGATAAGCGTGGCTCGATCCCGCTCTGCCATCTGCACGTATGCAGCTCGTGTCGCTGCATCAGGAAGATCCCAGCCTTCAAGCTCGCCTTCCGTTGCGACACAGAATTGCTTTCGTGTGTAGGAAACAAAGACGAAATCGGTGTCGGCGTTGTCCCCATACTCCTGGATCCAACTTGACACTTTCCTGGTCTCGTACTGCGTTCTCCCTTCTCGGAGGAAACAGAGGTATCTCGGACGAGAATGTCGAGCCGGGAGATTGTCGAATTCTTCGTCCATCTCATCCTGTTCAGTGCCGCGTTGGAGACTGGGGTTTCGTTGCGAGAGGGCTGTCATCTCAATGTCGTCGGAAAGCAGAGGTGCGTCTTCTCCGGGCTGGTCTGCTTCGTCCATGCCTTGCTCCCGGTTTTCGGCAGCGTTTCGAGAGACCTTGGGGTAGCTCCAGTCGCGATATCTGACTGGGTCGTAGAACCCACTGTTCCTTGAGTTACCTTCCAGATTCTGGGGGATCAGAAGCTATTGTGCTGTTAGCATTTGCCACCGCTGCGAGAGTTTTGGTACATACCATTACGACAAGTAAAACGCACGACGGAATCCACTTCAGCGCAAGCGATGCCATAGAAGCTGCACCATAATGCCGCTCTTCGCTGCCTTCTTGGAGGACGGAGGAGTAGGTCCAGTGAACAAGATCGATAATCGGTGAAACACGCTTGTGCGCCCGCCCGATCCCGACCCAACTCCTGCCTGTATCGCTCACATTCGCATCATCAGATCCTTGAACAAGCAGCGGCGCTAGCTTTCCGTCACTGGGACGCAGGAAGCGTTCGCGGGCTGCAGCCTTCCTGTCGATGACGGTAATCCGCCCGGAGGCATCCCGGTGCCGTAGCACGGACGACATAACTTGGACAGGTGACGGATGGTGTGAGGCTCTTGTGATGTATGCTGGAGGACTCTTTCAAGCACTGTTACATGTGTTGCTGCCGAAAGCGTCGAGCGGGCGCAAGTGTTGGATCATCGGAAACTGCTATGACAGACGACCGGTGGCCCAGCCCATATCGAGTCTGCTGGCGAGGCTCAAGGCAGCAATAAGAACCTTGAGTTCTGCGGGGGCGGAAAGACCTTCTAAGCATTTATAGGTGGCCCAGGGCAGCGGCTCAGGCGGCTGTGCCAAGTAAGGCTTATGCACCAGGAAATTGCTGTTGTTGGTGGGGGCCAGAAAAAGTGTCCCGACCAATAGATTCAGGAGACCCTTTCGGCTTAGGCGTACAAGTAAGGAAACAGGGAGTACAAATAGTAACAGCCTCGGCTTATGTTCAAGGTAGGTTTTCCGCTTCCAAAAATTTAGAGCGGGGATAGTGGGTGTAGGAGCAATATCTCTTCGGGATTAAATGTGGTTATAGACCCATGCCACGGAGTAGAAAACATCACATTGTGCTCTTCAGGCTCCAAAACGACCATTCGATCTCTATTGAGTTCGTACTGTTAACGTGAACGCCGATGGAAGCAAAAGTCATTGCTGGCAACCAGAACCGCAAAGGATGCCTTTCATACCGTGTTCGTCGGGGCATATAGCATGGTCTCGATAGCATCAACCGGTAACACGCTTGCGTAGGTCGTCCCGATATACAACTGTAATTCTTTTACGGTCCCGTGCATTATCCATCTTCCCTTTCGCCTCCCCTTAACCTTTCTGCACGTCCATCATTTGAAGAATGTTGTCTTCGTTCATCTTGTCACAGTCCAGATGCTTCCGGAAGCAGGGCCATCTCTACTTGCGATGTCGCCTTAGATAACTAACCCACCAGTGACAACAGCTGTTTGATCATTTTGTTAGACCTCCAATGCTCCGGTATTGGCCGCGCGTAGTGCGAGAACTAGCTAAAAAATATGCTAGGGTTCAATCCTGTGCGTGCACGTGGGACGGATACTTAAATTGAAGCCATCGAATGCGCAGTCAAATACAATTCGAACTTCCATCGAGATTCTACAAATTAATCATTGACAACTGCCAAAGATCTTTCTGGTTGCCTCATTGCTGAGGGGTATTGCGCTAGAGAGATCATGAGTAAGTGGTAGTAGATTGGCTGCTGTTGTATATGGGTTGTAGGAATCTTCGTTCGCCATCAAGGAAGATTACGGCCTTCAAAGTGAAGTATTGCTTGGTTGGCAAGTAATGGCCTGAGAGACTGAAGTTGAATTTCTCCTTTGATTCTTCCGCGGTGCATCTATTTGTGGAGAAGGGGTTGAGGGATTAACAACGGAACCTCTAGATGAGAACCTCCGAGTTCCGTTGGATTAGAGCGAGGCTCGAGCCACGCTACTTCTCCCTACTTCCCCGTATTCAAGGTGTGGCCTGCACCTTGCCACGCGTCGTTTTAAAGATTAGTAGGAGGGCCTGTGCTTTGTGGCCGAGCCCGAGGTAGACCAAGACCTAAAGCTACCTCAAGTAGACGTACCAATAGCTTGTAGGTAAGATACTAGAGGGACAGGTAAGATTGCCTTGTTCTTTCGAGAGAGATTTTACTCGTCTGATGCTCTTTGTGACAGCACACTCTCCGTTGGTTGACTTCAATTGGGATGGATTCTGTCGGCCCGCAGTACGCACTTAGCCTCGTTGGGTAATAATATCGCGAACGTCTGATTCGCGTACGGCATCGCACGGCCACAAATGAAGGGCCTGCACAATTCTCCAGATCTCGGCGCACTATCGCTGAATGCAAAGAGAAAGGAGTAAATTCTCATGTAATTGTCTCGCCATATGGCTTATCAAACAGGCCCTGAAGCTGAAGTGGCCTGATTTGCCTGTTCTCGCACCTATTTCCAAAATTGGCAAAAACCCTGCGATCTATTTGTGAGAGGGTATGGAACATAACGGGCGCAATCATCACTTCGGAAGAGACCACAGCCGGACGGGGGTCTGCTCTTATAAGGAGAGACGTCCTCTAGATGCTTTCGAAGTCACATCGATCCCAGCAAACCTACCTTTTAAGTTCAAATTAACCATGAGCTCTTCTGACGGAACATCCTTTCCACACACGCCTGACATATTTTCGGGTCATTTACCGGGTATCTCGACAAGCTCGCTGGTTATAGCAATTGTATGCATGTCCCTGGACTCCTCAATGCGTTGAATGCTCATCTGTAACACCATTTCAGCCTGTCCTTGGATTAATCGCAAAGATACTTTACAATGTTTTCTTCCACCCACTCGCAAAATATCCAGGGCCGACTTTAGCCGCCGCCACAGATCTCCTGTACTGGTACCACTGGTGCCGTGGTTCCGTACACAAGTACATTGAGAGCGTCCACGCAGAACATGGCGAAATCGTAAGAGTCTGCCCATACCGCCTTAGCTTTATCAGCCCACAGGCCTGGAAAGACATCTACGGTCACAAGACCGCATCCAAGAAAGCTTCGTTGATAAAGGAGCCCAACTTTTACCTACCCGATTACAACGGCCGGCATTCCCTCCTCACGAAGCGAGATGATGGCGAGCATGCCCGCGTGCGCAAAATCTTTACCAACGCCTTCTCCGACCGGGCTCTCAAAGCCCAAGAGCCAATCGTCCGTACCTACGTCGACAAGATGATCAGCAACATTCATAAAATCGTCGCCGCGAACCCAGATGCCGAGATCGACATGGTTAAGATGTACAACTGCAATACTTTCGACGTCATCGGCGACCTGGCTTTCGGTGAAAGCCTCGGCCTTCTCGAAAACTCGGAATATAGTCCATGGTTGGAGACCATTCTTGGTTCGCTGAAGAACTTGGCATACAACAACTTTCTGATGGAGTACTCACTTCTTGGTAAGATTATGGGACTCTTCAAATCAAAGGCACTGAAAGAGGCACAAAGGCAAACATTCGAGTACTCAGCCCAGCGTGTCGTCAAGCGCATGGCTAAGGGTACGGTTACGGAAAAACCAGACTTTTGGAGCCTGGCACTGGCACAGCATGAACATGGAGAGATGGATATTGAGGACATGAAGGCCAACGCGAACCTGTTCATGGTTGCGGGCTCGGAAACTACAGCGACAATGTTGTCCGGTCTTACCTACAATCTTCTCACAAACCCTGATAAGATGAAAAAGCTTGTGGAGGAAGTACGCGGATCATTCCAGAGCGAGGATGAATTGACCATCGAAAGCATTCACAGGCTCAAGTACATGGCGGCTTGCTTTGATGAGTCTATGCGTAGTATGTGGATCGCATCCCCCCATAATTTGAAGGCAGCGCTGATTGTTCCCAAGTCTACCCCTCTGTTCCTCAAGGGCCTCCTCGAGTCATGGGCCCAGCAGGCGGCACAATTGACGGGCATTTCGTCCCCGAGAACGTGCGTCCCTCTTCCCCATTAACCACCCGTGATACTTATATGGTATTCAGACACGTCTTTCCGTTGCGCAATATACAGCCTATCACTCTCCTGCCAACTTCAAGGATCCTCTTTCATTTATTCCCGAGCGCTGGATTGCCGACAATCCTATTGGTGAGAACTACGTTAGTGACCGGAAAGGCTCTTTTCAGCCATTTTCCATTGGCCCGAGAAACTGCATCGGCAAAAAGTAAGCTTAGCTAAGCACGCCATGAAAGAATATCCACAACGAATACTGACAACGACACAGCTTGGCCCTCCATGAGATGAGGCTTGTTGCAGCTAAGATGTTGTGGAACTTCGACTTGGAACTCTGCCAGCAAAGTCGTGGTACTTGGATTAAGCAGAAGTTGTATTGGGGTCTGTGGGAGAAGCCTCCGCTTTGGATCAAGGCGAAGCCGGCCAAGAGAGAGCAGTAAGCAGTGAGCAGCGTCGAGTTGGTATCGGTGTAGAATAGTGCCGTGCGACACACTAATTGATGGTGTTGGTTGACCTTTGTATTGGTCTGGGTTTTGATTGTCCATATTCAACTCTTTCCAATGATATTAAAGGCAGTGTACATACGTACAATGCTTCTTGTGACATTTTGGACAACCGCAAGCTTCTCCTACACGTATTGATCTCAACCATTATCGGACGAGCGGGTAGCGAGTCCATATGCCCTCGACAGTATTCGCAATATCATTGGCTTTTGCGTACAGCCTCTTCAAATGATATGCGCTAGCTAGAAAACAGCTTAGTATGGTTCAGGATGCAGTAAACTTATATGCTTAGGAAGGCTATCTTGCACAGGTACACTGGAAGAGCTTTCAATTATTGAAGCGCCCAGCAATCCTCCTATAGAAAAGACCATGAACGAGACCAAGTAATAAGTACGCGCGAGCACATCAAAAGCACCGAGTAAAGTACTACATTTGGCAAAGAATATAGCTCGTTCTCGTAGGGATATGGAGTTGTAAAGAGCCATTATCATTTCTATAAAAGCATGATGCTTTAAGAGATCAATTAGCAGTGCGAAAGAAAAGATGATTTGACCGCATCATCGTGAATTCTTCTATTGGCCTGAGCCTCATCTCCGCTAAGTACGAGCTCCCACTCTTGCAATCCTGGCTCACTGCACATCAAGGGTCGCCGTTGTATGTACCTTGCGGTGGGCTACTGTTTATGGACTGGCTTAAGGTTCACCATAAGCGGTGGCTTTTCCCAGAGGTTGTAACATTTATGATCAAGCCAGTCCATCTGTTTATCGACCAGTTCCAAGTCGAAATTGAAGACTACCTTGGCCAGAATTACGCGCGTTTCCACGTACGCTAGTCTGCCAGACTTGTGATTAGAGGAGACGTGAACACAAGTTCTGATGTCAATAACTTACTGCTTCCCAATACAGGCTCTTGGACCGTTCGAGAAAGGCATAAACGCCGCTTTCTTGTCCCCATCAAAGCGGGTGTCAGAGTCGAGCCACCTCTCCGGAATGAAAGCGTTCGGCTCAGCGAAGTTTCTCTCGCTGTGGTAGGATGGGTATTGAGAAACAGATACCGTCACCTACAGCTGGTCAATAACTCTTTTCGCGAGGATAGGTAGGAACTGCTTACGCTCTCGGGCACGAAAAAGCCGCTAACCGTTTCACCACCAGTCGGGACCTTGCGAGGAAATCCCATTGGAACCGGGGGATAGCACCTCATGCCTTCATTCAAGACAGCCAGAAGGTACGGTAGGCTGGCCACAGTGTCTGCAGTAATTTCGTCCTGGCTCTTGAAGCGGGTCCTTATTTCATCGACCAGCTTTCCCATGATGGCGGGGTGTCTCAGCAAATAATATGTCGTTCCGGACAGGACAGTCGCTGTTGTCTCGCTCCCAGCAATCAGGAAGGTTTGACAGTCCGCTTTGAGTTGGTCGGTCGTCATGGATTTGCTCTCCAGCTCTGGGATGACAAATGAGACAAAATCCGGGCGGTCGGACTCGGTAGCAAGGCGCTTCTCCACCGCATCGGACGCGAATTTGTAAAATGCAACCGAGCCGGCGAGTGCCTGAGGCCTGAGCCACAAATACAGTTTCCCAGCCCGTTTGAAGTGCCTGATGGCCAAGTTATTGCAAAACGATTTCAGACTTCGAAAGACACCAGCGACAAGAGCGTGGTAGTCATTGTGCTCAAGGCATCCGAACGGTTCAGCGAAAGTGAGATCGCCAATCACATCAAACGTTGTGAAGTTGTAGTACCGTACCATATCAGCAGGCTGATCCGCATTAGCCTTTTCGTACAATCTCTGTATGAGTAGGTCGATGTAGCGCTGGATCAGAGGCTCCTGCTGCCTCAAAGCACGCTCGGAGAAAGCGTGGGAAAACAGCTTCCGTCGTCTTCCATGCTCGTCTCTGGGAGCTGAGAGAAGGGACCGAACACCGCGGGGGGTGGTTCGGTACCAGTCAAGGTCTTTTCCGAACTCGGGCTTTTTAGCTGTGCGGAAGCTATAGATGTCGCGCCACGCGGTATCTGCGGAGGAGAACGAGAGCTCATTCGGGGATACGCGAACAACTTCTCCATATCTCTCGTGGAATTTGCAGATGGATCGGAGCAGGGTGCCTCGGTTTAGATCTATGAGGTATGGAATACGGCTGGCTGCGTATAGTTGAGGACCAGGAAACTTGGCAAGTGGGTGGAAATAGAGGTTGTAGATCGTAGAGCCGATCGCATAGGCGAGGACCTATAAGACGTAAGTTTCTGCCTCTATGTACATATATGTTCACGACGCATTCTAACAAAGGTAATTGTTGCTCCGAGAAGGTGGAGGAAGCCACCAGTTGATGGAAGTTTGACGGCATCCATTTCGGATGAATGATACTGCGAAAGCGCCAAAGCTGTAAATGTGATAAAATTCAATGATGCGAAGGGAGGTGAGAATGCAGACTTGCATGTCCACCAGACACCGACCTTTATACCTCCATCCCCGGTGTTTTCACATCATGCACACTATGTACTCCTGCATTCGGCATGGTAGTTGTGCTGCGAAATTGCCTTGAGACTAGTCCTAGGCCCAGTTTTTCGGGCGACGTTTCGGCTATTCGTACGAACTGCGCATAAACTACGGCGGGCTTCCCGTGTGCCGTGCTCCTCGTTCTCATTCATGTGGCTTGTGCAGATCGAACGCTAAAAGATGTTTCTAACGAGTTCTCGTCTTGCATTGGTAACGGAAGTCATTATAAGCATCAATAGAAGCAAGCTTGCAAAATTCGTTAATAGATACAAGGAAGACGTCATCATCACAACGAGCCCAGTTCTTTACCATGCACATGATATGGACAGAACGGATGGATCTCCCGCTAACATACAAATCTAGCCGCAGTTTCGACGACTCGATGGATAAGTAGATATTTAAAAAGAACTTTTCATTGAATGTCCGACAGAGCTCCTTCGAAGCCCGTGGTAGGTGGAAACGCTCCATCAATCGAGTGCCAAGCCCAGTCCATGTCTGTAGAAACCTCCTGCCACTCAAGTCCCAGCAATGCTTCATCAAATAGTCCTTCCATGTCTAGCCTTGATTCTGTTGTATCTGGGTCCCGTCCAAATCCAGTGTGGTAGCCACCATCCAGTTGGCCAGACTCAGTCGTCCAATCTTTTAACGTTTCTTGTGTCACGGCTGGCTCATCCAGTAAAGTATGCGCTGCAACCGGTGGAGGCTGCGCTTGTGCCTGCAAGGTTTGGTGCGGCGGAGAAATGTGCAGATCGCCGGGATCTCGCACCAGATAGGAGACGCTGAGCTCGTCGTCACCGAATGACTGCGCAGAAAAATTCCCGCTATGCTCAATGTTGTCATGTCCAGAATCGAGTTTGTCGATCATTCGGCCGATTATGGTCCAGACTTTGTGCTCGTGACGGCATCTTTCTCGATAGAATCTACGCAGCGCATGTAGTGCTCTGGTGCGGACGTTTCGGTCGTTGGCAGTTCGGAAAGTCGGATCTCGGAGTTCGGAGATGATGTACAGGAGGGTGTGAAAGCCGGCATGACTGCGTACGTGCCACTGTAGATGCTCGGCATTTTGGTCAATGTTCACGCCGTAGTACGCTTCCAGCATGGCAATTGAGCGGAGAAGGATCCTGTCAGAGCTTTAGTGATCATACCTCGTATGCTATATTTAGGTATTCAAAAAGTCCGTGAAAGGCAAAGAAAAGGTGGAGGGTGGGGCTGCTCACGTTGTCCGAAACTCGATACCAAAGCACGTTTTCCTTAGCTCCATTGGGATGCGGCTGCAGAAGATAAGCCAACATCTCCATTCAAGGTAAGCAACGACGCTGACTGTGAGTTTTTGAATGGTGATATTCTTCCTGCAGTACTTTATGCAAGTATTCATGTTCTTGACGTGGGCTTTCTGTATCATTCTTTTCGTCTCATTTGCGATGCAATCGAGCTCGGAGGTAACATCGGGAAGCCTGGAATCCCGGTATCTCGCCAATCTGTACGCTTGATTAAGCTTATAGGTTCTCTGGATGATTTTCAAGAAGCAAAGAGTCATTCTACAGCGACAGGACTGCATGCTTGTGTCGGTAAAGCCTTCTTGGTCCACGTCCCGGTTTTCAGTGAGCATGCGGCCTTCAATCAAGTCCGTATCATTCACATTTCTGGGGAGCTTTGTTGTGAAGTGATCCACGGAGATCGACGGTTCCATGCCCTTGGCATCTGCAACTCGGAATTCCATGTGGCACAGCTGGTGCCATAGCCGGCGTCGGATTTCGACTTGGACCTCATCCACAGGGTTCTCAAAGAGCGTTGGATCTTGGTGAAGCCCCTGCAGCTTGGCTATTCTCACGGCGACGCCTGTGAGCGTGTATACGACACTCATATCTTCCTCCATTGCTTGAACGACCTGCTGTAATCAGTATGGTTCTTGAGACTATAAGAATGCAATTTACCAGGTACAGAACCAAGGCTTGAAGGACTTCGATACTTGAGGATGAAAGGTAATTTGCCCGGCGGAGTGAGGACTCGAGACCTTGACGATATTTCACCAGTAAGCCATGTTTGCTGTGCCTGAAGCGTCCCATGACAGCCGCGGGTGATAGGCTGTGTATTGAAGAATAAAATATTCCAAAGGCTAGAGGTTTGAAGTCGACAAATTCCTCTCCGCAGACTTTGTGGCTGTGGCTATTGAGCGGTAAGTTCAAAAGCGAATAAGAAATTGTATGAAGGAAATTCACCTTTTTTGGGCAGGTGATGTGGCCGAACTGACTGTTGAGGCTTGCCACTGACGAACGAAACGCGTGAAGCGATTGTACATTGAAGGCTTATGAACCAATCGACATGCCGGATCCACGTTTTGAACGAAGATTGACAACAGCTCGAAGCATTGCTCTGTCGTATCCGGCATGAACTGACAATACTCCTCGTTTTCCGGCAGACTCTTTGGGTTGTGATTTCGAAAACAATCCGAAGCGCTGGTCGGAAGAGGTGATCCGAGCTCAGCACTATATGGCGTGCTGGGAAATGCTCTTCGAAGACCCTGCAACTGAACAAATAAGGTAAATTCTGACATAGAGAACTTGAGTCTGATGAACTCACTTCATCTGCAAAGAGAGCCCAGAGTTGCGATTGCTCATTCTGGGCGACATTAGCTCTTTCTTGGTCTCCTCCGTTGGACAATTCGATCCCCCTTACGGCCGCATGAGCTTTTCCGCCGTAGACGGGAGTGGTTTGCGTCGTGCTTGGCGGACCCTGCCCAGCTTTCCGAAGCAAGGATTCCATCCTCCGGATGCGGACCTGTATATTGGGGTAATCGGCTTGGTCCCCTCCATCACTACGGCCGATGCCGAGCTCATGGGCGACGCTGATGGAAGGATTTGCAGAGTCTGATTCAATCCAGGTTTGCTGATATGCGGTAGTTGAGTAGCGACATTCCCAGCGCCCTCTTGAACACGTGGAACAAATAGGTTTACTGCGGTCGCATTTGACCTTGCGTCTTCGGCAGGTCAGGCAAGCGCTGCAACTCCGCGACCGGCCATCTTCTGGTGAGTACAGTGGCACTGTCGATGACATGACACTCTGATCGGACCTAACCAAAAAGCGGCCGTCTATGGGGAGAGAACGGATGAGAGGACGTTAAAGAGGCGGGGTGAAAAGCCTTAGCCGAGCTAGAAAGTGTCTGGGACCTAATGACCGGTCGTAGCCAATTGCCCCTTACCGTCTATGGCCTGAGCCCTGCGTTGCATTTTAGCGCCAAACCCCACAATGCAACTCCTGGCGGAACTATAAACCCCACAACATCATTACCTGGCCCCTTGAGCCCTGATAGTGCCCATGAGGATAATCCTTGCGCAGAGATTGTGGTACACGTAATGTATAAAACATTCAATACCGATGCAGCTCATGGTTCAAGGGAATATCGTTGGGAGACCTGTCATGCATGTGGCCGACTTCACGTCATACAATGACATATATGTGTTAGGGTGTGCCCGTAGCTTGAAACAACGTCGATTCATTATTAACTAACGTAATCGGATGGTAGTAGTTGACACATTTTGATGTGGGTATCGCAATGTTTTCAGAGCGTATCCCGAGCACTGCGGAGGTGGAGCGTGCTCCACCCTCGGCCGAACGCCGACCCTGTCAAGTTTGCATGCTTTACCTTTCTGGGCGTAGGTAGGAGGTTTATTTGTCATCTCCACCCAACAGGCGTTCTTGTAACCGATCGTCGTAGCACCTTATGATGGATTCCCGATAGATAGCGAGGCTTTTGCTATGACCTTCAATAACATGAGTACTCCTTAAGCTCGGACGAGTGGCCAAAAATGACTGACCAACGGTCTAGATGCTCGAAAAGTTATGAAGCTTTGGAAGAACTAGTAGGACAAAATGACGGGAAGAAAGATGGGGATGTGGATTGGGAGATTCGTATGAGTTTCATCCACATACATTGATGGTTGCCAAGGTCATAATAGATCTAGAGACGCATGCCATAGATTGGGACGATCGAAGCTACCCTGAAAGCCCGGAAAACTGGAATAGCCTCAAGAGATGAGGAACTCGTAATCGCACCACTGTCAGAGATCTTTGGTCGACTACCGCTCCACCATGTCTACAACACCCTATGAAGTGTGCATTTAGTAAGAACCTGGGCCTGATGATTAAACGTTGAGACTTCTTGCCATATTTGTTGGCGGAAGCCCCATGTAATACGGTGGAGGCACGATTGCAGACTTCATACCAAAGGAGCACATTTGGACTGCCATGGTGCTCTGGATTGCTCGCCCCTGGACGGGGTAAGGTATCTGTTGAGATTGAAGAATTCCAACGCTTCCTTTCAATAGATGCCTGCAGATTCAGTCTAATAGATTTAGAGTCTAATGAGGACCTGAAGAGGAGAGTCCTCGTCCAAGACCTTCTCAAAAGACCTCAAAAGTGTAGAATAGAGGATGCCGGAGCTAATCCCAGAAGTCAAGCATGCAGTCTCCGTACGATGGCCAGTAGTTGTCTCACGTCATACTTCAGCACGCTTTGTAGAAGGATTATGTATTACTATTTCCTATTTCAGGAAGTTTCCACGCCACTCATCATCTCCAGCCTAACGATCGCACATGATCTTTCGGGTGCCCGTCTAAGCGTTGGCAGACGGGCCGTTGGGGCAGCTCTTGCTGGTGCAATCGTTATCGCGGCGCTCAACAGCACCAGATGGGCCGTTGGGACAGCTCTTGCTGGTGCACTCAGTGTCGCGACGCTTAGCAGCAACCCTCTTGCGACCCATCAACGCACGCTTGGTCTGGGCCGCCGGGTTGACGCACACCGTGGACTTCTTCAGACAGATGGGCTGACCGCAACAGGTGTCGGCAACACACCAGCTATCGGAGTCGCAATCAGAAGAGCTGGAGCACTGTGCGCCGCAGAAGCCGTGCTGGAAACAGACGTTGTTACCTTGCGGGTCCGGGCCGCAGGCAGCTTCATATCCGTTGTCGTTGTACATGGTCCAGCCCTGGTAGCATGATCCCGGGTTGGAGCAGCCCATCTGCTTGCCGCCATTGTCCTGGGTGGTCAGGGTGTAGGTGTAGGACTCGCCGATGGTCACGTGGACATCGCCCTGGTATTGGCCGACGTTCGTGGCCTCAGATGCCGGGTTGGAAATCTGGAGTCGGCTGTTAGTACTTTGGCGCATCAAGTGAGGCACTGTCTTGGATACTTACATCCGAGCTGAAATAAGCGCAGATAGTGCCCTGCGCGACGTTGTCCCTGAAGAGGATGTAGGCATTGAACAAGTTCTGGGAGCGTCAGTGAATTGCACACGTCGAGGAATGACGCGAATACATACGCAGGGAGTGTAGGTGCCGTCAGCAGCAGCGTGAGCCTTGTTGAACGCAGTGTTCGCCTGGCAGCCCGCGGCGCAAAGGGAAGGGTCGAAAGGTCCGTTGTTGTACAGCTCGTACAGGTAGTAGCTGTTATCCTGAATGGCACCAGCCAGGGGGCCGACAGGAGCGTTGAAGTTGGGCAGAGTAGGAGCAGTGTAGGGCTTGTTGTAGCCGTTGGATGCCGTGAGGACGACGTGGAAGTCGCCTTGCCATTGGCCGTTGTTGGTAGCCGCCTCAGCGGCAACAGGGTAACCATAGATGGTGCATTTGACGTTTGCCGTCGAGGCCGGGTTCTTGCAAACGTCGTTGTCGGGACGGATGACAGGGTCGCGCTCAATGTAGATGTTGAAGCCCTGGCAGTGTTCGTCGGCATCGCACTTTGCGGCACAGGCGCTCGGGTCATAGGAGTCCAAGGTGTAGACTCCACCGTATCCAACCAGTTGAACAGCACCCTGCAGGTTGGAGAAAGCCTGCTGGTAGTTGTTCGGGACGGCGGCAGCCGTTGCAGCAGAGGTGTAAGCCGAGAACGATGTGAAAGCGTCCGCGCTATCCGGAGAAGGAGTGGGGAGAGTGCCCGTGGGAAGAGGGCAGCAGTCCCAGCCATTGGCGGCGCATTTAGCAGCCGCAGCATCGTCGCGCTTTTGCACAGTGGAATCGGGGTCAGCGGTCTGTTTGACGATAGGCGAAACAGTGCTGGGGTTGTAAGCTGCCACGGTCGAGCTGTACACGTCTGGAGCCGGGCCCAGAGTCTTTGGGGTAGGGGCGGCGAAGATTGCGTTGAGCATGTCCGAGTCAAGGTCGGGCACAGGAGCTGGAACAGCAGCCGCGCCGGCCAAACCGGCTGCGCCAACGAGATGCGTGAGCTTCATCTTGGATGGACTGTGGAAGCGATGAGAAGAGGAGTGAGATGGTAGCGATGGAGACTGAAAGGGTGATCTGGAGCCAGCTTTATAGCGACGATGCTAGTGCTGAAGCTGAATTTAATTGACAAGAAGAAGCTTGAGAGCTGAGCAGGATTCAGCCTCCGCGTCTCCACCGAGTGTTGAGGGATTACCCAACACGCGTGCCACTGGCCGCCCGGCAAGAGCCTGACAGCTCAGCCTTCGGCCTGGGCCGGCGTGGCGTGCAAGCAGGAGTGCCTGAGCTTTGCGTGGCTTAATTTCAATATCACGATGCTTGGCGTGGTGGTGAGAGTTACTTACCCATACTGGCGTAGCGCCTCTGCATTAGTCCATCGCCCTTTTCCAGATCGTTCCCAGCGGCGGTGTAGACGCATGAGGGTCAGCGGGAAGGCCGAGTCAGGCCGACAATCAGCCAGCCACATTTTGCTTCTTTGGGACATTGAAGCTTTTTATGGAGTCTAGTTTCCAGGAACAGTCACAGCCGTGCTGGCGAAGCGAGACTGCGGGGGTGGAGTCGACCCGTTCTAGATCCCCATGGGCGGAGTTCACCGAAGCCCACGCTTTAGCGCCCGACCTCCGCAGTGATTTTGCGTGATCAATCATAACCCTTGCCGCGGATCTTGAATTTGCTGTTGAGGTCTTTTGCATCGGCACTTCTTTGCTTCTTGATCTCTTATTGCGCGTTTGGAATACTCAGTCGCGCGTCACAGGAGGAGAATTCTTGCTCAACGACGATACATCGTATGAGACGCTAGCTGACTTGGGTCTCTAGTTGAGGCTCTTCCTCCGCCACGTGGCGCGGTCTTCAGCTGAGCTCTGAAGCTAAAGATTTCTAGGCGCGGGGATTAGTCAGGGGCCGCGCCTGCAAGCCTCGCAGCTGCGGCAATTGCCATTGAAATCTCTAATTTTTTTTATGGTGCACACGTGGCTCAACTTTGAAATCCCAAGCAATCCGGCTAGGGTTTCCGTCAGCCCAGAAATTTTCTTCCGCAGGCGCTTATTCCTCGCGCTTACCAACAAACCCATTCTGAACAGCATGTTGCTCCTCATCTATTGTCCCCGCATCCCGCCACAAGAAAGGCGGTGCATTTCCTTCCATTAGGCCACGAGGTTTCTTCAATCCCCTTGCACATTTAAGTAATGTTGAGCTTATCTGCCATTAGATTTTACCTAAAGGTTCTGGTGCGTTCAGTGAGTTGTCCTAAGGCTTTCTGTTTTAGCTTGCTGCAGTTTTCATGTGTAAGGTGAATGGCGATGGCGCAAGAGGACCATTCTCCCTCTCGAGGCATCACTTGGCCTGTGCTTGGAGTGAGAAAAACGCAGAACTATCAGAAGCCTCAGCTGCGGCAAGAGCCGACGATGTCTGTCAGCCACTGCACGTCCTCCTGCACGGTTCAATTGTCCTAGTAATTAGCTCGCCGCTTGAGCGTGCCTCGGTAGCTGAATGCAAGCTAGGGTTAAGACTGAGCCAAGCTTCAGCCAGTGCAGAGCGCTAACCAGCTAGCCGAGAATGTGATTGGCTAGGAACCGTTTACCTAAGCCCAGAGCTGAAAGTCGACGCCAGAAATAGTAGGCCTTAGCTCAGGTGAGGTGGCGGATATATCCGCTGGCAAGGTATTCTTCTTTGAATGGATGCCTTGTCACATAGAAGCAAGTGCCTCAGACACCGAGAGCTGGCCGCACGAGGCTCCGGCGGAGACTAAAATACACGAAGAAGCGTCTACCATCCTCCAACTTCATCGTTCGCTTATCTCTGCCCAAATGCCCCTCATTCCTCGTCAAACTTCAGCTCTGCCATCTCCTCTTTCTGATACTTTTCAGCAACTGACGGCATATGCATAGAAACCCCCTTCCTGCTGAGCATGTCATTCTCCTGTACAGCCACAGTATGATCCGTTGAAAGCTGCGATGAATCCTCTACAAAAAGAAAACCGTAATGAGAGCAATAACCGCGGACGGAATAGTAGGATAAAACACCATCCCAAGACCTTTCGCGTAAATCTTCCGAAGAGCAATCCGAGTATCATCGCGCACCGCCTCCGACACCTGCGGACCCGCAACAACGTCTCGTATCCCGACCGCGTTTTTGATAAGGCGGGAATAATCGGTAAAAGGCTCTGCGGGCGAATCCAGCAACGACCGCCACGTTGGTGATGTTTTCGCTCAGCTCGCGATTAATAGCAGGATGCACGTCCGTAGTGAGTATTGCGATCTTAGTGGGACTGCTGGCGGGCTGGAAGGTGCTGATAAAGTCGGAGGCTGTACTGATGTCCTCGTGGGGCACGAACAGGCCTGCTGAGACATAATTGAGCGCGGTAAGCCAGGTAAAATAGCCATGGCTGAGACATTGGAATTACATTGAGAGGAAAGACTATGAATACTTTGGAAATATCCACAATAGTGGGCCGAGAGGCAAAACCATTTCCTGGAAGGGAGCTGCTGAGAGGCTGTTGCATGTATTGCGAGCAATGGAGAAGCGGCGATGTTTTCCCAAGGGTTGGTTGGCTTCTCTATCGTCAGAAGCTGTGGTCCTGAGCGCCGGGTAGCGTTGAAGCGGAGACCAAGGAGGCTGGGGCGGAAAATGGGGTGGCTGGCCGGGATTACGTAATCTCAGCAGGGCAGCCAAGCGGTCGCGTTGACGTGCAACCTCCGTTGTCTCTTCCTCACCACCACCACCACCACCAGCCACCGCCCACATCCACCGCCAACGCGTCCTGTCGCTACATTGCATCGACTCGATATCTCTAGCGCTGCGCGACCGAGCCCGCCACCCCCGGCGAGCTTGCGACGCACATCCGACAGGGTCAGTTCAAAGGTATCCGCACTTGCGGGTAGCCGCGCACGTCTGCTCAACGGCTTGTCCGAGCACCGGTTCTTCGCGACCAGACCAGCTTGCCAGCTTCTACTCCTCGAACGTCTGCGCCAGCGGGTCCCTTCGAAGAAAGAACTGGGGTCTGGGAAGGGGCTTCGGCCGCCGTCAGCGCCACTCGTGCCTTGGACATCCGCTCGGCTAGACGTGCGGGGACTCCTTGTTGTGGAGTCAAGGCTGCTCCACCTAAAGCCTGGGAGGGTGGGATTCTGTGCAAATGCTGCGCGGGGGTTCTGCTTTGATTTTGTGCTTTGGTATCGACTCGCTTCGACATTGGCTGATGACATTGCTCCAGATCCCCCCTGTCATAATGGCCTCTTCCTCGTCCTCCGACAGCTTCACCATCTCCGAAGCTCCGACCGTTGTCGAATGGCGTTCCGCACAAGACCAAGTCCAGTACCTGATCCACCCTGACCCGACCAGCGAGGTGACCTTTGACATCCATTTCCATGGCCCCACAACCTCTGCATTTTTCAAACTACGCATTCCCGTCGTGCTGAAGGCGTCTCCGCGACGCATTACCTCTGTCTACCTCTTCATCCACCCCGAACGCATTGTGTCTCTGGCCAATGATGAGCTCAGCGCAACCCCCGAGCCTGTCGGAACAAAGCTTCGCAATCATGTCATGAGTCTTCGGCTGGAGTTGAGCAAGCCCGCTGTTGTTGTTGTTCCCACGACCGAGCTAGTTCCCAAGAAGAAGACTTTCGGTGCTGCTCTGGAGATGCTGCAGTCGCTTGCCCAGAATACAAACTTTAGATTGTACTTACCAAGCAGGGTTTTGTCCAAGGCTCGAGCTCAGTCTCTCTGCGAATTGGTTTCTAGTGGTAGTTTGCGGTCAATTACAAGGGATGCGGATCTCACTAGTCTGTACGCTGGCAAGGGAGGCAGGGCAATCGAAGGCAGCATCTTCAATTTGTCTGACTTTACCGATGCGCGTCCTCCTGAGAGCCCACCTTCCTATGATGAACTCGCCCCTTCTCCACCTCCGCCGTCGGCAAATGGTAAGTAAAACCGCTGGCCTGTTTGAACCTGACTGACAGTCGCGATATCTAGTTGGAACCGGCAACCCTTCCAAGAAACGACGTCGCGGCGCCTTGGATGCTCCGACCATCGACACGCATTTGATCGAGGAGATATGCCGGAAGGTGATGGAGGACAAAAAAGCCGAGCTGCGAGAGCAGGTTGTCGCGGACATTCAGCTTGATTTGAACCAAAAGCTCCGGCAGCTGGAGTCACGTATCACGAGCAGGGTAGACCAACGGCTAGATGAGCAGGCCGAGCAGTTCAGGCAGATGATGCACGAACATGAAGAGCGCGTCGAGGTAGACTTAGAGGACGTCAAGGACGATACGAGTGATATGGTAGATCTGCGGATAGACGACCGGATACAGGGCATAAAAGACGAGCTACAAGAGTATGTGGCGGACGAACTGAAGAATGTAGAGGACAGAATAAAGGATGATATAGCTGAAGCCGGCGTATCTTTGCAATTCAATTAGGTCTTTCAGCCAGCCGGCAGGCCCGCCTACTCTTCGTACCCGGCCGTACATTCGTTTATTTAGACACAAGCTAACCAACTCGTGAAAAAGACGCATACTTTGCTGTGACCTTAGTTAACCTCCTCATCGTCGGCCGTTTTCCCAAGCAACCACTCAAAAGCCAGAAGCCCATCCTTGATCGCCTTCTTCCCAGCAGTGAGCCCAGCATCAGCAAAGAACATATGCCCATGCGGCATCCCAGGATAAACATCGATCCTCGCTTCAATACCCGCCTCATGGAATATCTTCGCAAGTATCAACCCATTATCCCTCAGCTGACCATCCGTCTGGAGAGTACCATAGAGACACCGGGTCTCCAATAGGGACAAGTCGAACGTTGCCTAGATGAGAGGTATCTGTATCCTGGTGGACGACCGGTAGGAGCGTAGTTATGGTTGCTGCTGCGTTCTAGAAAATATTCCCATAGAGTTTTCTAAGCCTGTGGGTGCCGCCTGCAATAATTTCCTCGTGGAGTATTTTGAGTCTTTGGAGGAGCTGGACACAGATCATGAGTATGATCTGCCTTGGTGTGAAACATTCGTCTTGATATTTTGCAGCTTTGTCTTCCACATCTTTGTCCAGGTACGCCTAAAGGTTGCATCAATACCTGTTAGTACACTGTATTGGGAAGAACGTACCATGCAGATGTTGTATTGTGCTATCTGAGAGAGGGAAGAAGCTATCTACTCAGTGCCAAGCCTAGCGCTAGTACCAGGTGCTCTTGAACGTCAACGTGGAGGGTAAATTCGTCGGAGTTGGCGTGAACTTGTTCCATGGATAGGCCAATAACGTTGACCTATCTGCTCAAACTTTGTGTGTTCACGCGGGCCTTTCTAGGTTAAGCTGAATCCAGAAGTGCGGAATTGTCCTCTGCTGAATCTGGAAACTGTAATGCTGACCGGGATTATCCTCTTATTTTCCCTTGAATCAAAATAGTCCGCGAGTTACATCCTAGAAGCGCGGCTGTGAGGACTTGTACAACACCATACACCGCTAGATGCCTTTGGTTAAGACAAGGATTAGGTTGCAAGGAGTGTTGTTTGCACATTTCCCCTGGTTGTTCCGTTAGCTTGTAACCGTAACCGATGGTATAGATCTAGAGCGCAAGACTTGGGACTATGACTGATTCAAGTGGAAGATTCCTCATTCTGATTTGGGCTGTCTGTGCTTGTCAAGATAATCTCTTTCGAGATTCCATTGATGAGCACTGTCAATAAGCACTCCTCTGCAAGTGCAGTATAACCCTTCCTAAAACGTTGACTCAAGATAACACGCTTGTGAAATGGAGTTGAAGGGTTATCCTCTGGCAACGATGTTTTGGAATTTCTTGACTCTGGTTGGCGCGGAGCCATCTGCGACCTATGCTCATTCGCCGATGTTCACTTACGTGATACATATCGTCCAGTCTCCCGGGATTAATATAACAGCTTTCTTCACGCCGATTGGCGCGGAGCGAGTTGCGATTGCTGTTTATTCGCCAACGTTCCCTGAGGTTAATGCTGATCAACCTCTACAAACTTAACGGCCATCCTGCTTTGGTCATGTTCTTCGTAGGCTCGCCAGGGAAGCTCGATGGGTAATCGCTCCGTGTCTGCCCCATGCAGGACCACAGATAAGGAGTCAAAAATACTGTGCCGCAGGAACTCCCCGCATCGTCCTTCGTAGCTGCGGGGATCAATGAATCGAGCAACGTCACGCAAAGGCCCTGAGCCAAGCTGCCGCCCCTGACGCACGTAGCGTGTGCGCTACCTCTTGAACTCCCTCATTGCCATCGATTTCTATTTCCCCACATCATGCAGCTTACGCGAAAGAACGAGCAGCAGCAGCAGACGGCCGTGCCGGACAAGACTCCGGTGCCCTTTTCGCGCACCGCGCCGCCCACATTCAAGATCGCGCCATGCCCCGCGCAACAGCCCTCGCGCTATCTCTTCGTCAATGTCGACGACAAGCAAGTTATGGGGCGGCGCCAGCAGGACTTGCGGTCTGGAAAGACCAGGAGTGAGCTTCGGCGCCATGTCATGTATAGAACCAATGAGGCAAAACGTCGTGAGCAGGAGAAAAACACCGCCAAGGAGGAGCAGGATCCAAACCGTAAGTGGCAACCTCTGGTTGACCATAATTGTCTAACGGGTTCGTATTAGGAAGGCCTATTCTCGATGTCGATAGCGTGATGCGAACGATCGTACGTGGCGTTAGCGCGCACAGAGCTGATCCGTTCGACGCCCTACCGGTCGAGGGTGGCACGGGTGTTGAGAGGTTGATTAGATACTGTAAGTCACCGAAGCTAGGTGGAACTGGGTGAGCGAACGATCAGCGCTAACAATAAAGACTTTGAGCATTACCCGGGAGTAACGCCAATCTCCGATGGTACGCCTTCAACACTTCTACAAAGCTGTGCACTGATGTACGCAAATAGACAAGTTGGTTATCTGTGAGCGGGATCCAAAGCAACGCCTGAGATGGGATAATACACTATGGAGGCTTTTGTCCGCCGAAGAAGTCTCGTTCACCCTCCTTCTGTACGGGGTAACGACCGTCCGCGACACGGGTCAAAATGGCGTGTTGAGCCGTGAGTGCTACAATTACATGGTCCGGACGATGCGAGCAGTAAGAGAGGGAATGCCTAAGCCAAACGATAAGAAGCCGCCGTCGGAGTCGTACGTAGTTGCGGTGGGAGGACTGGCTGCTTGTGCGGTAAGTACATCTCCATCCAGGCTGCCCCATCCGCAATCGTTGCTTATGCTTTCCCAGAGTGTTGCTGGTAGTTACGACGCGGCCATGACCCATATCCGTGGAATGCACGCGCTTATTGATGCTAGGGGTGGATTCGGAATGTTTGACAGATTCGCTCAACGCACCCTCCTTTGGTGCGAATATCATCCTTGCGCAGCATTGGTCGCTCAACCCGTTCTCCGCCCCACTCTCCCGCCTGAGGGGTACCAGGCCAAGCTCCCGAACGATTTCCAGAACAGCGTCCAATCGATGCATTGGCGGACTCTGTCCCATCTTCCGCCGCTCATGGACACGGAGACGAGCATCGTTCTTCGACAGCTACACCAGGTGGATCTTGCGCAGACGTCGCGCTGGGATGGGGCTGTTGATGTAGATACACTAAGCAGCATTCTGGACGACGCCGAATACCGCTTGCTGGCAGAACTGGTGCGCCTAAAGGACGAATGCCAAGACATGGTGTATGTCTCGGTGACGAACGCGGCACAGGTGTTTCTCTGGGGCGCACAGGGCGATATGCCCCCAAAGATGGCAATGAATGGAGCGCTTGTAGCTCGTTTGGAGGGTGCACTTAGTGCTCCCGACCTCTTCAAGGCGTGGGCTTACAGTGCGTCGCTCCAGGCTCTGCTCTGGGTTCTGTTCGTCGGTTGGGTCGTGGCGGTGGGCCATGGAGTTGACGAGGAGCTTACGGCATGGTTTGAACAACAGCTGTTCGCCGCAATGCAACAATTGAGGCTGCGGAGAGAAGAGGAGCTGGGATGTATGCTGGGTGACTTTCCTTGGACCGATACCTTCTGTAAGAGACCTTGTCACTCGCTTTGGAACAATTACATGGCCAGTCAAGTTCTTTCAGAAGTTACACAAGGGAGTCTGTTGTTATGACGGACTGCCTAGAGCAAAGTAACTGTCACTTAACAAAAAAGGAAAAGGAAAATGAAAAACTTCCCTTTAATGTCGTCCATGACTTCTGTTTGATCAAAGACTGCTCAATAAAAATCCCCGCTTGAGCCATTCAATTTGACCAGGTCGCTATGCGTGCGGTTTACGCCATAATGAGATGATATATCATCCGAAGCCTCCCTCGTGTTGCCGAGTCAGGTTTGACCAATGTCTCTGGTGGTCCGGTTATTGCCCATGATTAGTCATCCTGAGTACGTAGTCAGTATTATATCATCTTGCTACAAGCGCACTGGAAGCAAAGGCCCTACTAAAGAGCAAGGTATTCGTCATTGATGATGTGAGACTTGACGCACCTGTTTTACCGCTGTAGGTGAAGTTGAAGGTGACGATGCCTTCAATGCACCTCGGCAAGCTTTCAATTTGCGAATGTTCCTTGTCAAGACAGAATAGGAGAGAGCGCCTTGCGCTCTTAGCAAGCATAGGCACGAGAGATTCATTGTTCGTTCCTTAGTGGGAGACTTCGAAGAAGAAACAGCGCCCGTAAAAATGAGACTGTGCTTCTGTCCTTCCCGTCTACACCCTCGCCATGGAGACAAATGTCTACCATTGTGTAAATGCGAGAGTCTGCCAAGTTTACTCTGGGACCTCACCACTTTAACAATTAGACTACCGAGGCTATGCGCACTGAATACCAACACCCTCTGGCGTTCATTTCCCTGGTTCTGTCGGAGCTTCCTGAGATGTATATAGAAGGTTCCGGCTATATCGTCCATAATGTAGAAAGAGTCATGTTTGGCGCCGTATCATAGCCGTAGATGCGAATCCGGGCATGGGGCAAGTCCCGTGGCAGGTCATCCCACAGTTACATGCAGCCTCCGTCTTTCTATTTGAAGGAGCCAAGCGCGTCCCCAGTGAGACAGCTAAGTATAATAATGTCTATCGTATATTGTCATGTATATAGGCGTGAAGCCTTCGAAGTGAGTGTCGAGAAGGACTATACAGCATGTGGGCTACACAGCCAACTTTTCCTAGACTGTTTACTGATGGTGGGCTAGTAAAGGTTCCAGGGGCCAAGAGCAGAGCAAATGCAGACTCAAGGGTTGGCGGAAATGTAAGAGCTATGATTGGTATCTTTGCTAATAGCCCCGGGACGGGGATTCACTTCAAGCTGAATTTCAAGTTATGTAGCGCGAGCACTCTCTTGATACCGAACGGTCCAAACGCCAATTTGTCTTCTTCGGACCAAATGTGCTCAAGGACCTCAATCACCATCTTCACGAACCTCGACTTGAATCCAGAGCCTTGTAGAATGGATTTTAGTGCCCATCGGTGCTCCTCCCTACGCGTACAGGAGCCTACTAGAATGTAAGGCCACACCATCGTCGCAGCAATTGGGCGGTGCTTCTCGACCGTCGCTATGAGCCTGAAGAACACGTCTACGCAAGCGTCAGTCTTTTCAAGCAACGCATTGTCTGGGACCCCGGGACCGTGTGCCACGGTGTACAGGACCAGAAGGGCGGTTTGGTGGAGCATTTCAGCGCTTGCGGACGCCGCGGCGTCATCCTTAGGTCCGACTATCGAACTCTCTGGCTCCGGATCATCATACTCTTCAGTTTTAGGCGATGGCGAGCCCTCGTAAATGCTCCCTTCCCGACCGGCTGTTAGCCTTGCCACGTGAGGAACTTCAACCACGACGGGATAGGACAGGCCGAAGTGGAAGCCGAAACGCGCGCGCAACTCCTCGAGTGTTGTCAACGCGGGAACAATTGCTTGGCTGTCGTTGCAAATCCCGTGGTGCTCGCTGTTTACGGATATGACGTAGGTTGTGATGGACATGTATCCGTAGTAATCAAGGATAAACGAAGGGAAATCCCAGTCGCTGTTCTGCTGTATGTCTTTCATGCACATCCGGATCATTTGCCGTGCGGCGCGGAGATGGGACGCTGTGGTGTTCTGAGCCTCGCCGAAAGTGATCTGTTGCGGCTTAATGGATGTAGGGCGCGTGTCAGTGGAGCCCTTACCTCGAAGTTGCACAGCAGCATGACCGTCACCAGCATCGCCGGCAGGTCCACCATCTTTCCCTCGGCTAACCGTGTCACCCTGGCCTTCAGTGCTCTCAGTGTTATGCCGTAGTGGAGGCGTGCCTGGATCTCGGCGTCAGGCAGCGTTTCACTCATGTGAGCGGCGCTGAGGGCGAGAAGTGCGTGCATGGTCAAATCGTCTCCCAAGAGCAGCGGCGCCACACCCATCATTGCGGGATCGATAGGCAGCAGCTTGAAGTCGGCATCGGGCCTCATCGAGTCGAGGAAATGGTCGAAGAGCAATGGGGCTCCCGGAAAGCGGAGAGCGGAGCAGGCCTGCGGCGGCGGACGCGGCAACGGGAAGGCGGAGAGCGCGCTCTGCTGGCCTGGGTGCCGCCTGCTGATCTTCCCAGGGCCTATCCACTGCGGCTGGTCCGGCCAAGTGCAGTTCAGGGAGTTGCGAGCGCATCCAGAACACATTGGCCTTTGCTCGTCGCACTTCTTCTTGCGGCGCCTGCACATCAGGCAACCGCTCCTGGTCCTGGTGATCCGCGCGGGAAGTGGGTCTTGAACGGCTTGATTGGGCTGCCCCAGCTCCTCATGCGGCTTGGCCTCCGTGCTCGCGTGTAGGGATTGTTGCGCTCCCATTCTTTTCTTGATAACCCGCTTGGCGACGCCGCCGCGCGTGATGGAGGATCGAGAGGTGTTCGCGCGTGCGCGCTCCACGGCAGGGGGACGGCGCATTAAATTCCCCGCATGTGCCCATTTTAGTCGGCCACTATCACGGCTCCATTGTTGGCGGGGATTGCCGCCTTAGGCAATCCGGCTGCCCCTGAATCAACAGAGTTTAGCTAGCGTCGGAGGCTTGATTAAACTTTCTGGTGGTTCTATTATCCCTGTTGCGTTCGACGTACTCAGAATTCTTGGACGGATCCAGCGCTATTTCATGTCGACATGTTTACATTGCCAGCTGAGAAATGATTGTGGTATATTTAAATGATGTGGTAAGCACAAACGCCACGATAATTCATCCTCTTCCGAATTCAGGGGAACAGGAGATTATGCTGAGCCTCTGATACGGTTATTGCATGACGCCGAGCCGTGGTAGGATGGAACAGATGAATGACCCATGGGTTGGTATCACGCAGAGTAATGGCGCGTAGAGCCTTTCACTAGATCATGGTCTCCAGTCAGTTATACTCGCACGCCCGAAATCACACATAATGCTCAAACATATATCCTCCTTTGAATGATCGTCTCATGTGTGCGTGCTTGATAACATGCGGCTGAACCATGGTGTTCCTATCATTTGGCGTTTGACGGTAGCTCTCTTGTAGTTTGAAAGTACTGAAAGATGCGCCTGGTAATATCCATTGAAGGATAACCTCACTCGTTGATCAAAGTTGGATGACATGAAGTTTTCAAACCCGAATATAAAGCTCATTGTTTTATGCAAGACAACAGAATTCCACATCATTAAGCCGAAAAAGGAATTCAGTTCCGCTAAGTTCCGGCAATGGTACCTCTCTCCCAAGGTGCAGTAATATAGTCTATAGCACTAATTTAGACAACTCATGTAGAACTTGGTGTTACATGATCCGATTTAATGGCGCTGATTCAAAGCGCAAATAGTAGATGGCTATATAGCTTGTTTTGGACTTGACATTGTCCGAAAATATGGAAGCCGGAGCACACTGATTAGCTCCAATTAGTAGACTCTAAACTCCAGCTTTAAGATTATGCGTTAACGAAGTTGCCCAGGCTTGTCCCCCATGGAAGTATCACTGGTGCTCATAATGCTTGTAGAGACTACGCTAGGCGTTGCACTAAGAGAATGCAAAAGAGATGACTACAGATTCTACCAAAAGCAAGGCGTAACGGACGAAAACAAAACGCACACTCAATTCTTGATTAACAACTCTGTCTAATCTAAGAATCACCAGACCTGCTGGGTCTTCATACCGGAACCCGAGTTTTATAGAACAGCTGACTCAATATGAAGGTCCAAAACAATGAATCGGAAACGTGAACTACGTACTGATTAGACATTGAGGTTCTGAATTCATTTTAGGGTAGTGGACTGCGCACATCCTTGTTCACAAGCGCTGGAAATACTTTACTGAAATGATTGGTGTTGTTCTACTATAGTTGCTCCGTTGAAGAGACGAGACGTGTACCGCTGTGCGTACATTTAACTTGCTTTAGCAGTTCGCCGCGATCCACGCACTTAGGCCTTCCACAACCTCAACTGGCTTCTCATAGGGAGATTAATGCCCGCAATTGATTGTCTGCACCGTCAAGTCCGGTACCAACCCCGCTTCCTTGCTCTGGTCAATAAGCGTTGGCATGTAGAGATCGTCACCTGTGCAACCCAGAAAGAAACTCGTTGTCGTAATCGGGAGCCTCTCAGGCGGAAGCTCTTTCTCCACACCCCAGTGATGCCCATATACCATAGCCTTATACCAGTAGAGCGGGCTTTCGATGCCCTTTTGCTTTACGAACGCAAACCATTACTCTTTCAAATTCCCGTGGCTCTCTGGCTTGGCATATTCGTGTAGAGGAAGGCGCTGATCTGTTCCGACAAAATGACGCATAGCGCCAGGGTGGCACCAGTGATCCTGCGTCAAATGGTCCTTTTCCCCATGGAAAACGGTCCAGAAACTTTCGAGATTCTTCTCAATCAGCTCGGGTGCATCTTTAGCGTTGGCAAAAAAAAAAAAACCCAGTACGCGTAGCGCTGCAAACCGGTTGCCTTTTCGAAGACGTGATTCACCGCAGTTAGCTCGAACGGCCCTGGCCCGATATAGTGCTTGTTGAGCATTGCCACGTCTGCGACCAGCTGCGGCTGCCACATCCAGACACGAGTCGCGAGGACAGAGCCCCAATTATGTCCAATCACGATCGCTTTTTTGACATAAGTAACTCTGTGAGATCGGCTACCATCGCTTTAGAGTTGAACAATGTGGCAACGGTTGGATTGGAAGAGCCGCCATAACCAAGGAGATCGAGGGCGATAATGCGACGTCCAAGAGGAAGAAGGTATGGAATCACTTTAAACCAGAGCTTCGCACTATCGGAAAGCCGTGAAGGAAGAGGAGCGGTGGCTGTTCACTAGGCTCGCTGGTCCCGGAAGCGAAGTAGGCGTATTCGAGTGAACGTGAGGATGTGAAGGTCCTGCGCGCGAAGGATTCCATGGTCCTTGTTTGTTGATGAGAATCAGTAACATGCAAATTGAAAAGTGAGCAACGGACTTGTTCTTATCTGAATTCTGTGCCATGATGATCGTCACGAAGCGGTCCAAAAGCAGCTGATACTTGCTTTCCTGCCGTTGAGGGTAGAGCGGGGTCCGAAGTGGTCATATGGGATGCTGACAAAAACTGCTGCGCAGGGGCAATACCATGGCCGTTCGCGGTCCGTGCCGCCTGCCCGTCAGCAGCACTGTCTAGCGCGGCGCAGTGACCCGAGTTTTGGGATGAATGTCCGAGCCCGGAACAAATCACACCAATAATTAAGCAACGAGGGCATGGCACCGTTAATTCCGCTGCAGAGGTACAGAGTATTGAAGCGGGGAAACCCCGCTCCCAGCGACTTGGGTGCCCTGCTGAATTGGAATGAAAAGGGCAAAAGCAGTATTACGATTCCGTGTAGATGCTAAGAAGTGCAGATATAGTGATGTCATACCGGCAGACCCAGCTTCAAAGAGTCCGGGAGGAGCTGGAAATTCGGATCGCCCGGAGCCCCAGTGGTAGCGGCGTGCATGGTTTGGAGAAGGTCATTGGGGACCAGTCAAGATTGACTCACCTCAAGTGGCGCTTTATGCTACCTCCGCAACGGGAGGTTGTCTGAACATGTCGATGCCCGTAGCTTACCTCCCCCCCGCCCCGGAATTATTTGATGTAAAGCTTCTTGGTCAACAGCAGCTGACTCGCCCTGGCGCTTCCAAGCCCTGCTTTGTTGGATATGGATCTTGTACTGGAGCGTCTATATACATGTGCCAATCTTTCAACTTAAGCGGACAAGGGGCGTATCGAATCTCTTATGGCGTGCCGTGGAAATTGGGTTTCGTCGGATATTCCAGCAGCAATAACTCATTCAGACAAACAGACCGAAGGGGATGCTTATTCTCCATCAACTAAGAAGGCAAACATTAGAGAAATGGTTTAAGTCATATCAGAGTCGTGGTAAATCGGTGGATGCGAAACTCCCGGGGCTTACCGCTCTTGTTAAGAAGAGATCGGGAAGCAAGCCGGGGAACCGGATGCACCGTCCGTTCTGCCGGAACAATGAATACGAAGGGCCGTAGATTAGTCGAGCGGTTACGGCCGAGCTAATTTTCAAATGCGATCCATTTCCTGCATGTTACTTTCTCAAACACCAACACATATTAATCAACCCTGACCAGGGTGTCTAACCAGAAAATTCTAAAGAGCTCCTCCTGAACGGCCTACGCCCCGCCTTCTAGCTGGCTTGTTTTGCCTCGCGTCCAAGATACCTAAATATTTATACGTGGCCTACCGGAAGATTGCGGATCCGACAAACATGGATTACCTCGCTCTTACTTACTCGAGTATTGTTGTTTTTGAGACTCTTCTCCCGTTGTTCATGCGCTTCAGGAATCCTGAGCATCAGAGTCAGTTAGGGAAATTGTACGTAGCTGGCCATTCCAACCCTATTTACGGAGGTTGTTTCATGTATGCGAAGGGTAGGTGGTTGCGTGCTCTAGAGATGGGCGCTTGGCCGCTTGACATCTAACGCAACTTCCCCCGTTCCCTTTTCCTGCACACCCTAGCTCGAGGGTGACGCGGATTCGGTGGCGATTAGCCCGGATTAAACTCTTCTCAGTCATTTGAGAGACACGAAACACTCGCCGCACGCATTTTAAAGTCTCATTACCAGTCAAGATACATTAGCTATGGTCAACGCCGCACAGGCTGCGGTCATCGAATTATGGACTTTGTACAGTGTCGGCACTTTGGCTATTATGGCTCGAACATACTGTAGATGGAAGATGGTCGGACTCCACAACTTCAAATCTGATGACTACCTCGTCACTTTTGCTTGGGTAAGTGGATTTTGCAAAGTTTTCAATTCGGGCCCCGGGCATTCTACAGTGACCTCACGATTAGGACTTGAACGACATTTCCTCTTCTCCGTGGTATATCTAAAATCCTTCTTATATCCTCAAGCCCAGGTTTTGGGTCGGGCGCTCCATCTAATGGGAACTCTGTATAGGTCAGCTACACCGGCATGACGATTGCGGCCCATCTTGCCGGAGCACATGGCGACTTAGGTGCTGTTCCAACTAACCAACGCTTAGACCTGACCCCAGAACAGCAGGCTTCGAACATCCTTGGGACCAAATTGCTTATGGTGGGCTGGTACACCTACGTCTCTCTCATTTGGACTCTCAAGATAAATATGTTGTTCCTGTACCAACGGGTGGTCAATGGACTATGGGTTGCGAAACTCATTAAGCCGACAATGGGTTTGGTGGTGGTCACTTTCTTATCTATCATTATACTCATATCCGTAGCCTGCCGACCGTACGAGAGAATGTGGCAGGTTTGGCCAGATCCCGGAGGTGAGTAGTGAACCAATACACACCGATCAAAAGCTGAATGACAGATACTAACTTGATCATTTGCAATCGTAGACATCTGCAAGGCACAGAACGCGATATTCCTCTTGATAACGCTGGCGTGCAATGTGACTACAGATTTGTGCATCATGGTTATCCCCACTCCGGTTATTCTGCCGCTAAAAACTACCATATGGCGCAAAATCGGCCTGTACCTCCTATTTGGCGCCGGCATCTTCGTCATAACAGCCGCGATTTTACGTGTTGTTTTTGTAATCGGAGTAAGGATCCCCCACTTTCTATGTTATAAAAAGTTGAATTGTCTGTGGGATCTTATGCGAGAAACTGATACGGGGAGTTCAAAATTACAGCTAAATAAAGCGGACACCGCTGCGATCTGGTCTTGTCGCGTAGTCTTTGTCGCCACCTGCGTCGGGCAAGCCATCATGATCCGTCCCATATTCACGCGCAAATTTTGGTCCGGCCAGAACAGCCCAGGCTCAAACCACCTCCACGGGCTCAGTGCTCGCTCAAAAAATGGACCCTGCTTTCTTGAACTGGCAGACAGAACAATTGGTGGCAGCCACGCGAATATACACTCAGGCTTTCGGAAGAAAAATCCGCATAGAACGACGATAATGTTATCTACACTGCAGGAAAGCGGCGCTACGGAAATGATAATAAACAATGAAAGCGCCGATCCGGCAGGAAGAGGCCGAGATTTGGAAAGTGGGAGCCTTGAAAGATCGGAAGAACTAGTGATTAATGTGGTGAAGCGTATGGATATCGGGAATTGCTCGAGTGGGAGAGACGAGGAGGATCGGCAGGACGGCGAACTTTTCAAGTCAGGACAACAAATTGCATTGGGTAGTGTACACTAAGCGTTCCGAAAAGATATGCAGCAGCTCGGCACCTCGAAGCCGTCGCGGGCCATTCGATCCATAGGCGCGGTCTTGTAAGGGTCTCCTGCGCAATGGTTGCGTTTTCCTGCTGGATACAAAGTTGCGCTGACCATCGGGCTTATTTGTACAACCAGGACTTCGGAGACCCATAAGCGGCCATGTAGATGCTTCCCTTATTTTCACACTGGATTTGGGGCCCGTAACTTACCGCGAGGATTTTCCAATACTCGTAAGCACCATAGCCGAAAGCCTTGCGCGCGAGTTCCATCGTGCTTTCACATTAGCATTTGACTGCACAGTCACGATCATCGTGTATATAATTAGTAGCATCAGTATCATCCAATGGAGCAGCGGTGCTTTTAATTTAGTGTATTCATAATAATCAAATAGCAGATAAACCCGGTGGTTGAGCTTATTTCTCATCCGCAGCGTATGCAGAGCGTTATACTATATCAGCTGTGTCTCACATTATCGGTCACTTGACTAAGAGCTTCTTTTTGTGAACTGAAGAAAGGGCCCCTCTTTTCCGCTTGTGAAATGGCCCCAAATACGGTAATTCAGGGCTCCTGACACGTGTGTTCCTCCAACGTTGCCCAGTTTTCCTTCGGCGACTTTGAAATCCAATTGATAAGCAATCTGTGCGAGCACAGTGCTCAATTCCAAGTATGCCAGGTTTTTGCCAATACAACCACGAGAGCCTAAGGAAAAAGGCGCGAATGCCTTTCTTGCCAGTGCAAGTGCGTGGTCGCTCTGAGAGTCTGGCATCCAGCGCTCGGGTCTAAAGGCGTCCGGGTCGAAGAAATAAGCAGGATTCCGATGAACAGAGTACAGGCATGTTGCGACATCTGTTCCTTTCGGAAGCGTCACACCGCCCACTTCGTCTTGATTTTTCGTTTCTCTCCACAACGGAGCTGGAACAGGTGGTGCCAACCGTAGTGCTTCATCTATGCAGGCTCTGAGATAGGAGCAGCCCGTTAACTTAGGACCCGGACGAATTTCTTCGACCGTTGTAAAGGCTTCCCTGATCTCGGAAACCAATCTCGCGTACACAGCCGAGTCGCGAGAAATGTAAAATAAAGCGGAAGAAATAGCGACAGAAGATGTATCCGTACCTTTCCAAGTAAGTATGCGTAATTCCTTTGAATCTACGAGTCGCAGATTGCTTACTCACCTGCAATCACCATTACAGTTCCATCAGCAGCAAGCTCGGACGTGGATACATGATGAGCTCCAGACGGCATGTCCTGTATGAGGTTTCCGAAAACGTCATTAACCTGCTCTTCTTTCCCAAGGGCGACTCTCTTCGTAGTAAAGTCGTGAGTCTTTTTCAAAAATGCCCGGGCTTTTTGGTCGCTTGTTCGAAATAAAAGCCGTTTCAGAAATGGGAATACCCCTATAAGAGGCTGCTCCAAGCCCACTCCGGCCAGGAACATCATACTGTCAATTTCGTGCACGATCTCACGACCTGTGCCTTCGGTCATGAGATTTTGAGGGGTGTAAAACACAACATGAGACATGACATCGAACGTGAAATAAGAACCTTTAACGTTATTCACTGAACTTTACCTGAAGGGGTCTTTACTTACTAAGTAGCCCCATGTTGACTGGAGGGCCCCATGAAACTCTCTGACCGAGAGAGCCTGAGGAAGACGTCAACGTGCTACAGAACACAGCTGCTTTCTCGTATAGAAGCGGCGCATACTTCTGTAGAGCATTGATAGAGAACGCGCGGCTGAGTAACCTTCTTCGAGGCGCATGATCCTCTTTGTCTAACGCGGAGAGGATGCTAATAGCTCCATTAGTGTTGAAAGCATTGTAACCATTTGACTTTTTAGTCACTCCAGGGTTCGTGTATATATCTGTTCAATCAGTAACCGAATTGAATAAGGCGTAGCTCCTTACCGTGAAGCCCTTCGACATTGTTGAACAAAAGACCATTTGGTCTGTAGCGGACAACGTCTCCTAAAACTTATTAGAAGAAACTCATACACGTCGGGCTTAACAAAATACCATATTTTTGATGACATCTTGCAATGTCAAGATGGATTTTCCCAGTGTATGACTGGTAGGCAGCATACCACGACGTACACTTCGCAAGAAAAGGACCAGGGTACCGAGCAAGCGGATGAATAGTCAACCGGTAAAACACGAGAAAGAACTGTTCGGAACTCGTTAGTCCGATTTCGATTGTACGAATAGTGCACCTACAGCAAGTAGAGTAATGGCAGATGCCACAACAGCAGCTGTATGGATGCCGAGATATTCCACGCTCTTTTGGGGATTCATCACGTCTGCTCATGGACGAGTTCGTGCTTCACCCCAGATACCGTAGATTCCCTCTCATATATTTGGAGTGCAAGGACCAAGTAAGAGCCCGAAAGGCTTGGAATTAGAAATATGAAACATCTCTATCGATATGTGGGTCGCGCTTCGCGACACTTTCTCCTTTTAAGGACTAGAAGAAGTGCCAAGCTATTGAGGACGCTTTGAGTTAAGAAGCATCGCTCTATCGTCTATACGGGATCACTAATCACAGCTTAATCACTCTCTGATTATTTGAAGGAACTAAAAATTAGACAGAAATCGTAAAACCAAAACCTGATCTGGTAAGTAGAGAGAATGGACTTCTGGTAACTGCTCATTTCCCTGGGGGTTGGGCGCGCCTCGTAGGTCAGAGCAGTCGAAGTTCTACAACCGATAGTATAATCTTGATTTGTGATCACTACATGGTCCTTCACTTGAGATGCCGAGATGCCGAGCTGATCTGCATTCTCCATGCTCCAAGTGGTAGCTCGGTGATCATATCGGTATTCGCTATAGCCCACCGCCGCTCGGGATGAGTCTACAGCACAGAGGATGAGGTGAGACTGTTTGAGTGTGGAGAATGCCAGCGAAGCAACCGGTCGCGCCGGAAGCTACCGTAGAAAGTTGTATTTGCGTTTTGCGCTGAGGTTGTAAGCTTGTGCTACGTGATGTGTGTCCATAAAAGGGGGAACCGAGGCTAATTACAGTAATCATATGACACCATCGTTAGATTTGCGACAGGCTGATGGTGGTCTTCTGCAGACAGTATACCTTTGGACGGAGACCTGGCAGGCGGACATGATAACCCATTTCCGTCTTACAGATCATTGGGCTTAAAAGCTTTAATCTCCTGCCTCTTCGTACTCTTACCCAAGACTATTTATATCAACCATTTCCAACTATATCACTATGGAACGCAAGCTTGTTGAATTGCTGAAATCGTGTCAGCACTGCTGGACATCTCAGGAGAGTTTTTTAGCCAAGCCCCTCCTGGATTAAGGTCAGAGAACTCAACGGTAGATAATATTTCAGCATGGAATTGGTGCTACAGCGAGCCTTTCCACTGCTAGTAACATCTCGTTCCGCGGCAAGCATAAGTGTATAACCTTTTCTCCTCCACCTTCACATATCTTTCGATCGAAGCGTAGTCGCATTCCACATATAGGAACATCAATTTTATAACCTCTAGGACCATTATATTCAAGTGGTTTACTTCGGCTTCAAGAACTCTATTCAATCCTATACGATCCTGGTAGCAGTCATCTATTTTGATCATTAAATTCTTCTTTTCCTGACGGCATCTATTAGTCGCAACCAAAGTTTTTCTCCTGCGTCTTGTCAGCCCTTCTTCTACATCTGCAGTTTCCTTTCAAAGACTATCACCATCGAGAACTGCTTTTTGGACTTGTTAGGCTATCGTGCTTGTTGCCACTTTGGATGAAGCCTGAATATGCTCGTCATCATGCATTTCCTCTTTATGTCCACCTTATCATTAGGTCTTCAAGGGATCGTCTCTAGAGGTGGAAGGATATTTCTTTTCCTAATTTCCACTCTTAGAGTGTCTACTAGGCTTTAAGAGAGTCGTAGTAGTGATGAACTTTCGTATGCTTGCCACAGAACTACTAGTCTGTGCCCCGGCATTTGCAGAACAGCTCTCGTTGTCCAAGCATTGGATTGAAACATATCAAGTACGAATAGATATTTCAGAAGCTAGTAATAGGATTGGTGGTAGATTCCATCTCTACTCACCGTAGAAGATAGAAGAAGAAAGGCCCAGATTCTGGGTGTATTTTCCCTGTCATTATTCCCAGAAGCGTCGTATCAGAGACTTTGCGGAAGTGAGCTATGAGGGGATGGTTATCGCAGAAAAATGAAGCCGAAACAACACCTCTGTACTTCGCTTCAATAACCTGAAATTTAATTTTAGTAAAAGAATATATTTCACCCTTTGGTATCATGGCCAAATCAGGTCAGGCCGGGAAGATCTTACTTGACCATTTCCCCATTCATCCAACCACTTTCTCCTTGTACCATATTCATCTCTTGTCTGCATTTTTACCACAATTGGCTCAACGTCGTTCTCGTCCCGAATTGTTACGCCGACCCAGTTGATTGATTTCAACCAATGGTACACCGCGGTACCAGTATTGAATCCGCCGGACGACCATTGTCCGATGAGATCTTGAGGCGTGAGCGGAGGGAGTGCATCTACGAGATCGTACAACTCGCAGGCTGAGATGATCGTAGTCAGATCATTTTCCGCGATTGATATAAGCTGCGAAGTGCGGCATTGAGCGCATATGCCTCGAGAGCTTGCATGTCAATTAGCTATAGACTCTCAAGAGTGGCGAAGTGTATTAACAGCATACCGAAAGCTTTTGTCCTCCAAATCCGACATGATAGATCCAATTTATAACCACAACATGTGAGAGAACGAGATACAGGTTTAAGCGTTAGTAGTAGGCAAAACTTGGAAGAAGATAAGATGAAAAGGCCCGTGGCGTTTGATTACTTATCAACGGGTACCAACGCAAGGACCCACCCAAGAGGTAACGTCCGTAATAGTACCCACAAGAAAGACCAATGAATCTAGAACGTAGGACCTAACAGTCTAGAACGTAGAACCTAAAAGTCTAGAACATATATACTTCTTTTACGACTCAACTACAAGCTTTGATCTGCCTGGTGGAAGCGGCAGCTGGCTGATCAACCGTAGTCTCGCCGTCCGGCACGGGCAGCCACGGGCGCCGCTTCTCGAGGAAGAGCCAGAGGATGGAGATGGCGAGGGAGACGTCCGCGACGGCGGGACGGCGACAGAGTATCCGAGGTTGTTGCGTGACACGGACGAGTCGGCGTGCAGGGCGGTGAGGATTCCGGCGGTCAGCGCCGCGCAGCCCCTGAAGCAGACGTTGTTCCAGGCCCAGCTGCGGTTGAGAATCTTACTGAGCATGAGCTGGATGCGGGTGCGGTACTCGTTGTCGGAAATATCGCTGGATTCTTTCTGGGAGAGCGCGGCGAGAGCGGCGGGCTGGTCGGCGGCGAGATTGTGGAAGAGGGTGTTGAAGAAGGCGTATGTGATCCAGAAGGTAATGTCTTCTGCAGTTAGAGATATGGAGGGGAGGGGGCAGCGGGGGGAAGACGGTTTACTGCTGGCGATGTGGTGTTCCATTTGCTGGTGTCGTGGACTCCAAGGCAGGCAACTTACAGGGCGAAACAGCGGATCGTGCTGACTCGGATGATCCAGACTGCCCACCCACCGTAGTCCGCTATGCTTCCCATTATAAGGAAGAGAAGTGCTTGTCCTACCAATATGATGACGGTGTATATCAGGATGACGGATGTGGTTGATTTGGTGCCACTGGCCCAAAATATATGGCATGGATCGGTCTCATCAACGTCGCATGATTGGCTTCCAAGGGGCTCCACGAACGGATTAAAGCCCGCCTGCTGAATGAGGGTTCAAAAGAGCAAGTCCATCCTATCCTTTTGCATCAGCGTCACAATTCCAAGGTCATGTCGTGGGAATCATGTGAGACTTGTAGGACAAACGGGCTAATGCCGCTGGCTCAAGTGAAATGTAAATACTACGCGGTCTGTTCTGATTGAATGCACTTCTTAAACGATAAAAACTACCTATGGTGATATAGAAGTAATAAGAACTATAATAAGGCTCTAGAAGATAATATATTAAGCTACCCTTCATATGTTTCTAAAAGATACTTATACTGAAGAGGAGTATAAGGTGTATAATCAAGCCAAAGACTAGAAGGCGAAGGTCGTTCCTCTGGAGGTCGCAGGCAGGCAATATAAGACGGCGGCAGACTGAGAAGATCCGGTCATGAACGAATGAAGAAGTTGGATTGGTAGGAGGTCTGGTCTGCTTGATCTTGCGGTCTAATGTCTTTAGTGATAAAGCAGAAGCCGCAAACCACCAGGATATATATTCTATCCACTAGGAAAGCAAAAAGGAAACCCAAATTAAAATCGCCTGCCAGGGGTACCCCGCCGCAATACGAGTAGGATTTATATATCAAGAAGGTAAGGAGAGGACTCGAGCTTAGACTTTTGGTGTCCGTGCCTTTTACATCTTTCTAGCTGGCAACGGACGCAACTCCTACTATCCTCTTTAAACCGTTTCCAGCAGCTTCTCCACTTATTAAACACTTCTTTCTCTTTGCCCTAGAACGGTGCATCTAGGTCTTTGCCGGTCCTAATTCGTTCGACTACGAGCTCCTAGAGAGGGTTATTGAACCACAGCTCCTTATAGTGATTTTTGTCGCAGCCCCTGGATCTAATAGCTATCCGTGGATCATTCTTAGGGCATAACCGGTCCACGAACCCGGTGAAATCCCAATCAAGGAGCGCTAATAACGCTCTTTTACACTATAACTAAGTAGTACCCTTGTTAATAAGAGGGATCTCTCTCGCAACATAGTCTACTTTATAGACGCTTACTCTTTCTAGAAATCTTCTATAATAGTCTAACTATAGGGGGCTTTAAACTATACATAGGATAGTAGATAGTTTAAGCCGGCTAATAATCTCGTTAAGACCAAATTTCTAAAATTGCTTATTATTTTCTATAGTATAGAAGAAATGCAACTCTTTAAGGTTCTACTAGAAGTACTTCTCTAGGCGTAAAAGGAATAAGCTATTCTATTCCTCTAGCGCTTATTAGGCAAATAGAAGCTAAAGGTTCTTCGTAATTTAATCTAAGTAGATAAATATATCTTCTATATATACTATATTAATAGGTAGTAGACAACCTAGTTTACTTTTAACTTCTTATATAGCCTACTAGAGAGAGTTATAATAGTTCTAATACTATAGATTCGTAAATAGATACTCTATTTACCGCAAAATTTAAGACTATTAAGCCTATTTATAGAAGAATAGAGTACCCTATTCTAACGTATATAAGTTATCTTAAGATAACTAGCGCACGAAAAAACAATAACGACTAAGACTATACGAGTTATCTTAAGATAACCAGCGTACGAAAAAATAATAACGACTAAGACTATATAAGTTATCTTAAGATAACTAGCGTACGAAAAAATAACGACGACTAAGACTATACGAGTTATCTTAAGATAACTAGCGTACGAAAAAATAACGACGACTAAGACTATACGAGTTATCTTAAGATAACGTATATATAGCCTAAATTAACGTATAGCCTCTATCTTAAGATATCCTACGCACGTTAATCTATAGTATTATAATTATACTACTATTAGATAATACGCGAATACTATAGTATTAAACGTCTATAAATCTATAATAGTATTAATCTTAAGATAACCTATATATATATATACGTAGTTAGATTACGATATACTAACTAGTAAATTTACTAAGTAACTAAGACGAAGATATACTATAGCGTAGTAATATAAAACTACTAGAGTATTCTAGCTAGCTAAGACTACTTAAGTAATAGTAGTAGTAGTATAATCTTACTCGATCTATAGACTAGATACTCTAAGCCTATAATATATTAGATCTATAAAAAAAATTTTTTATATACGTTTATAGTTTAACTAAGACTAATAATACTAGGAATTAATAGCGTTAACGCTACTCTAACTATATAAGTATTATAAGTATACGTAGATCTACTTCTAGAGGTAGTAGGCTATATATATAAGTAAGGTTTATATTTTATAACTATTCTAAGCGTAGAGAAACTAGTAAGTCTTAACTATTCTAATAGATAATAGAATAACAACGATAGAACTATCTTTTAATATTCTAGCTAATCTTCTTAGCGTAGATCTACTTAGATTAGAAGATACTTCTACGAAAGATTCTATTAATAATTTAATATAATATAATATCTACCTAAAAGTAGACGATTATCTTATTTTTAACTCTATTTAAAAGATTCTTATTTATACTTAATATCGTATAGTAGTTAACGCTACTACTATAAAAAATTACCTTTCTAGTAATTATAGTCTTCGCTTCTAAAATATTAAACGTCTTATATTAGAGTACGTCTAGAATATAGTATTAAAGTATAATTATAGTAATAAAGAGCTCGCTACTATCTACTTCTATAGCTATTATCTATATATAGTAGTAGAATAAAATGGTTATATCTACTAGTAGTCGCTATATAACTATATATATAAAAAAAAGTTAGCGATTAGAGCGTATCTATCTAAATAGCACTAAGTTCTAATATCTAAGATACGTATATATTATAACTATCTAGTTACTATTTTTAATATCTTTAGAAAAGCGCGAGTAAAGTATTTTAAAGTCGTTTTACTAAATAGTAAGATAGAAGTAGTTAAAAGTAATACAACGTATCTTAAAAAGATATTCTACGTATATAATAAGTTTAAACGTACTTAATATATTACGCTAGTAAAAGTACTATTAGAGCCTTAATCTAAAGACGTTAATATTTAGTTAATATTTATAGAGTAGCCTATCTACTTTACTAGTTAGAATATAGTTAGACTTATTAGTCTAACTAATTAATAGTATAAGTAAAACGATAATACGTTTAGTAATATTAGCATTTTACCTTAACGTATTTAGACTTTTATTAATCTTATATTAAGAATAGTTAGCGAACTTCTATCGTTGTATAGATATTACTTTAATAGTCTTATAATAGCTAATCGTAACTATCTCTAGCTTAGTACTATTTATAGCGAGACCTTATCTAAGTACTTAATATCCTAGATTTAATTCTTTACGTTTCTTATCTATACTAAGTCTAATCTAGCCTAATTTAGGCTAATTAAGAACTAGTATCTATAGAAGTCTATAGATAATTTCTAGGTAACGCTCTCGTAAAATAATAATAGAGCTATATTCTAGGCTATAAGTAGTATTCTCTAGTTTATAGTTTACTAAAACATCGTATAAAGTAAGTAGAATAGCCTACTATACGAGTTTATAGATATTTTTAACTATAAAATTACTAAGCGTAGATAGAAAATAGCCTATAAATACTATACTAAAATATTAGTATTAGTATATATTATTCGTATATTCGCGATATATAATTACCTTAGTAGGCTCTCTAGCTATATAGAAATATAACGTTTAGCTAGCGATACGTAACTAAAGATTATATAGTAGTACGTTAAAGACTACGTAAGTAAAACTATCTACTAGGAGGTATCTAGAGTCTTTAACGCTATTTACTTAATCTATATATATACTAAAGCTATTATAAAGAAGTACTACGTAAACTTAAGTATCGTTTAGAACTAAGGCTTTAAAATAGTTTTATACTAGGGCTATTCTATTAAACTCCTAGATATTAGTATAATAATATAGAAGATTATTACTAAGCTAGAGATAGAGATAATAGAATTAGCCTTCTAGGCGAATATTAGCGTAATAGCGTACTTAAACTCGCGCGATCTATTTTATCTCGTAGATAATCTAATATTATAAACTAATAAAGAGAATTTTATCTATTATAAGCTTAATAAGTATTTATAGAGTAGATTTAAATAAGTCTTTTAATAGGCGTTAAGAGCCTCTAACGCTACTAGCCTATTATTTATTCTTCTACTATCTAAATCTACTACTCTTTTATATCTAATTAACTAGGCTAGTATAGAGATATATAGACTCTAGATTAAAAGATTCTTAGAGAAACTACTAGTTATAGTATATATTATAAGGGGCCTACTAGGGCGTAGCACTAAGATCTATATAATTAAAGTAGTTAACTTAGTATATAGCTATTAGAATATCTATATCTACTAGAACTATATCCTAGTAGTTTCTATCTATAATAAGACTAATACTATCTACTAACGCCTAAAGATTATCGTCTAGGCTATACCTAACGCTTTATCGCGTATTATTATCGTATATCTTACTAATATTATACTATTTCTTTAGAGCCTTAATACGCTTATCGATATTAAAACTATATTCTATCTACTAGAGATATTTTAGTACTATAGAAAAATTTTCTTCTCTCTAAAGATATTAGATATTCTAGCTACTATATTTAATTAATATATTAATATTAAATATATAAAATTACTAGACTAGAGAGATATTTCTATTATAATCGAAAAGGAGTATACTTAGTACTAAGGTACTATAGTAGAAAATAACGCGTTTATTATAAATACTCTTATAACTAGCTACTCTTATAAGATAGAAGACTACTACTACGCTATTAATACTACTAATATTATTAGTCTTAAAAGCGAAACGCTAAAAGCGATAACTATTCTAAGCTATAAATAGTACGTACTTTTTAACCTAAACGTATAGGTTAACGTAAGATTAGTATATATAGAATATCTTAAGATAACTATATATTTTAAGATAACCTACGTAGATTAGTAACTAATTAATTTATATATAAATAGACTATTTAGCGACTATATTACTCTATAGATCGTAGTACGTTATTAGTAGATTTAGGCTATTAAAGCTATATCTTATACGCTAGTAGTAGAGAAGAGTTAAACTAATACTATCTTCTTATCTAGCGCGAAATAGTAAGCGAGTCTAAATAGAGACGTACGACCTAAGAAGCGTATCTACTAGGTATTAGCGCCTAATAACGCTATAGATAGTATTTTCTCTCGCCTAATAAACGACTAAATTATAAAAGCCTTATAATAGGCGTATAGACTAGTAGCTTAGTTTAGACCTAGCTAGAAAGAGTCGCTAACTACTATTTTAGACTATAGTCGCGATTATCTTATTATTCTTTCTACTAAGACTAGTAAGACCTTAATTATTACTATATTTATACTTTTAAATAGGGGAGCCTATACTATTATTATTTTTTCTCTTATCTTAATACGCGACGAATTTTAGCGCTAGTATATATAGATTAAAATTAAATCCGCTATATTTAATAATAATAGGCTAGTATTAATTAAGGCTACTAAAGTTATCCTTGTTACTCTAGAAACGTCTATATCTAGCGTATTCTATACGTTCTTTACTAGCTTATATAACTAAAAACGCGTCTACTAAGTTATTCTTAATAAGGTATATATCTATAGTATTAATTATAGATAGTAGTATAGCTTAAATAATATATATTAGCTTATCTAACTACTCTAAATTTCTATTAAATACTATAATAGACGTTTCTTTCTAGTAGTTCTTATATCTAGCTTCTTACTAGCGCACGTAGAGAAAAAGCTTATCGTCTATTTTAGCTTCTATACTAGTAATCTTACTATTATACGCGAATACTATATATATTAGAATATAGCTATATAGTTTACTAAAATACTATACTCTATCTATATTTCTATAGCAAAAATTCTTATTAAATAGTAGACTAGAGTACGCTATAAGACTATAGTCTATACCCTAAGTAAAAAAGACGTTAATATTATTATCTAGTAGCTAAGCGGCGATAGAATACTAGCCCTCTTATACTATAGTAACCTACTACTTAAGAATAGAGAGGAAAACTTACGTTATTTCGTAGTTAGCGAGGTTCTAACGCTAGTATATACTACTATCTTTAGGATAAGCTCTAATATTAATAGGCTTACTTATACGCTTTTCGTTCTTAAAGATATATATAGCTTTATAAAGTATATTTAGTAGTATAAGCGTCTTATAAGGGATAGCGTAGAATATAAAAGCGCTATCTTCTTATATAATATAATTAATATAAAAAGACTCTATAATAAAGATATAGAACTATCTAACCCTAATAGGCTTACGCTATATAGCGTTATAACGTTAGGTATATACTAAAACGTTACTATTAAGGCGTTTATTAATAGGACTATAGATATCTTTTATAATCGACTAGATACTATATATAACGTATATATATAGTAGAGGTTTTTACTACCTACTCTAGGTAAATAATAACTAGTATTACTCGCCTAATTTATAGTAAGTAAATATAATAGCGATCTACTTACTAGAGCTACTAGCCTACTAACTAGCGAAATAGAAAATTCTAGGCCTAGGCTATCTACTATAGGCGCGCTATTAGCTAACTAGACGACTACTTAAAGTAGGGTTTTTACGCTAATACGCTTATTAGATAAGTATACGTTATTATTCGATAATCTATATACGTACTTATCTTATACGCGAGTACTATTACTTAGCCTAGACTAGTCGTTATCTATATAGCCCTTATTAGATATTCTTATACTATAATTAGACGTTAGCGTACTATCTTTACTAGAGTATCTACTTCTTAGCGATAGAAGTATAGTTATTAGCTTAAGTAGATATATATAAAAAGATATCTAGCGTATAATTAGCGAGACGTTATAAAGTATAGGTAAAGACGTATCGCTTATAAGCCGCTTAACGTACTTCTAGCTAACTATTAGCCTACTATCTCTATTAGATCTATTATACGCTACTAGAATTCTATAAAGAAACTACGTATATTACGTTATTAACTATAGTAGTAGTAGCTATACTTATTAAAGTATATAATATATAACGTACGAAAGATTAGACTCTATAGTATCTAGACTATATAAGCTATTTAAAACGAGTTTAACTAGTACGATTAGTACTATTAAAGAGTACTACATATACTTTAGCTATTTTCTTCTAGTTATTTTCTACCTACTTAACTTTAAGCTTAGAGATATAAGTACCTACTAATATTAGAATATATACGCGTTAGTAATCGTAATAGCGCTTACGAGTTAGATTATAGTATATAGAGATATCTTTAGATAGTTTAGCGTTATATACTCTATTAAAAATATATAGAACCTAAAATTAGTACTAAAAAGCGTATATATTATAGACTAGAATCGCTTATAGAAGGAATATAAACACTAATATCTCTTTCTTCTTAGCGCTATACTATTTATTAGCTAATAGTAGTAGCGTTATAGACTAGTAATATTAGATACTAGCTTACTACGAATATAAAATTTTTAATACGCTATAAGAATAGATAGAATAGCTCTAGTAAATAATAGATTATAGGACTAGAATTAGATTCTAGGACCGTCTTAGTTATAGCGCCTATTAATAGACTAATAAGACGCGCGTTTTTTTTAGAGCGAAAACGCGTAATATACGAGCTATATAAGAGCCCTAGATAATAAGAGCTATATAGATACTTAGAAAGTCGTATACGCGCTATTATAGAATAATATTAGTATAGAGTACGTACGCGCGCTATCTTAGAAGAATAGCTACGTATAAGGCGTACGCGCGCTATCTTAGTAGAATAACTATATAAATACTAGCGCGAAATAAGCGAGATAGCTTATATACTAATACTATAGTAACTTATCGCAAGCTACCTATAATCCTAATACTAATAACTCTATTCTTATAACTACTACCTATTCTTATTATACGATCTAGTACGCCTACGCTTTTAAATAAAAGCGCTTTTACTTCTCTAGTAGTCTATAAACGCTTTAGCGCTTATAAAACTAAGGTACGTCTTATCTATTACTCGTTATTTAGCGCTACTTAATAGCGTAATCGCGTAGTCGCGCTATCTTACCTACGTATAGTTAAAAACTACGCGCCTAGACGTCTTAGTAGATACGAAGTTATCTTATAATAACGCGCGTACGCTAGCGTGCTTTTATTATTAACATTAGTATATATAACTATATTTATAGTTACTTAACTATCTTAAGATAACCTATACTTATTAGCTACTCTAACTACGCTAGCTACTAGTATTATCGCGTAACTTACTTTTATATTCTATTAGCTAGTACTATAACTATAATAGAACTATAAATAAATAATATTTTAGAGTAGTTAGGTAATAGTAAAAATAGTAGTATATAACTAATCTAATAAATAAAGAAGAGTATATTAGCGAGCGTAGGTTATTTTAAGATAACTCGTATATATCTAAGCTACTATTATATTATTACCTATCTATTATATAACCTATTCTCTTATATTTAATTATTAATAATACTACTAGCTTAAAGAGAATAGAATATAGTTAAAGATATATTTAATATATATAGGTTATTATAAGATAACCTATATACGTTAACTACTCTCTCTATATTAACACGACTATATATAATATATATATACTATTATTAGAATATTAATAACGATATTAATACTAGAAAGCTACGAATTAACTAGCTCTCTTTTTAGCGTATATAGATTATCTTAAGATAATTAGTACTATCTTAAGATAACCTATATACGCTAGCTATTACTATTCTATTCTTAGCCTCTCTATATTTAACCTATCCTCTTATCTCTATTATTCGCGCGCTATTATATTTAAACTTAGCTATATACCTATCTTATCTTAACTTAATCTATATATACTAATCTAATTCTACTATAGCTTTATAATATCTAGCGCTAGTAAAAGTAAAATAAATTAGTTCTCTAAGTAGTAAGATATAAGAAACTAAAAGAACGTAGATTAGATAGAGGCTAAACTCTTATACTATACTAATAAGAAGTATCTACTATATAGATAAGTACGCGTTATAATACTAATAGATAACTTTTATAAGATAGTCTCTAACGTTTAATATTAAGTTTATATTATTAAGAATAAGTTTAAGAGTAAGTATATAAGTAGTAAGAGAATAAAGAGTACTACTAAGAATAAGGCGAAATCTTTAGTTTAGAATAATAGTAGTAAGATAGTAGAGTACTTTAGCCTCTTATCTACGCGTAAGTTCTACGTCTATTATAAAAGCTAAAACGATATTACTAAGATCTTTAATAACTTTACTAAGCTTAAAGTATATCGCTACTCTACTACTCTAGCTAATACTAAAAAAGTCTTATTCTAGTAATCTTATTTTATAATAATATACTTTCTAGCCCTAGCTAATACTATAAAGCGTACTAACTTCGCGTAGCTACTCTAGTAGATTCTTTATTTACGTCTACCTACTATAGTAAAGTTATACTAGATTATAGTAAGTAGTATCTAATTATTCTCTAAGAGCGACGCCTTAGACGTTACTCGCGCTATTACTATATAAAATATTATAGCTTTAGTACTTAAGCTATTTTTAAATTTAGAGAACCTAGGGCCTAGGTTTAGTAGCTTACTTATCTATAATATTAAAGATTTATACTAGGCTATTTATTTTATCTAGTACTAGTTTAAGAAGAGTACGATAACTACTCGCTAGAGCTAGCTAATCTAGTACGCTTAGTCTAAAAACTTACTAGCTAAGGCCTCTAAGTTAGATAAGAAAGAAGATATAGACTTAAGTAAGAAGAATAAGAAGATAAACTATAATAATATCTAGTTCTAGCTAGAACTTCTAGAGAACTTTAGCTAATTACTTAGCTTAGTAAAAAATACTATAATAGTAGCTAGGGCTTAACTTAGAGAGGATAATAAGAAGAAGTACTAAAAGCTAACTAAGTATATTAATAAGAGGATTAGTAAGATATATAGTATCCTCTATAAATATACTTCTAATATTCTAAGAGTAAAGAAAAAAGATATTACTAACCTACTTAAGAAGATCTTTAAATAGAATAATTTAGCTAACAACTCTAACGTCTTTAAGTACTTAACTAACTTAGATAAGTACTTCTTTAAGCCTAGTAAAAAGGCTATCTTATTCTCTAGCGAGAAAGAAAACTAGATTTAGTTTAAGACTATCTACTTCTTTCTTAATACTACGCGCGTAGCTACTAATTAAAAAAAGAGCTTATTTAACTAGAGTAAAAGAGATAAAGAAGACTATAACTATAAGTCTAATACTATCGACTATACTATATAATTTTATAAGATATAGTAAAGGCGTATAATAAAAAACGTAATTATAGAAACGATTACGTATATAGGCGTATGCTAAGAGCTTAGCCTAGACCCTACTAACCTAGTTATTATAAACTCGCTTAATAAAGCTAATTCTATAGTATTTAAACTATACTAGGTTATTAGAATTTAGTTTTTTAATATTATCTTAAACTAGATAGTAAAAGAAGCTATTATTACTAATAATACTAGACTAGATAAAACTATAATAGCGTTAATATATCTTATCTAATCTATCTATAAGTAGTCTAAGTATAAGTATAGACTCTATAAGCCGTAGCTTATTATTATACTATCTAGTCTTATTAGTAACTAGTATAATAAGTTCTAGAAGGCTTTTAGCTCTATAGCTAATATTAGACTTTAGATACTAAGTTAGAAGTTTAGTAATAAAGCTAATACCTAATAGTAATATAAAACTATATACGCTTATATTATAAAAGGTTTTATAAGTAAACTACTTACGAACGATTCTAATAACCTCTATCTTAGCTATCTATCTATAGCTTAAACTATTATACTTACTTTATACTATATATAGAAATAGAGAATAATTTACGCTACTTTACTAATTAAGAAAGAGATTAAGATTAGCGAGAGTATATAATATCTTACTAATATTAGAAAGGCTATAAGAAATACTATACTAACTATAGAGGTAAGTAAAAATATCTAGCTAGATACTAATCTAAATATATAGTATTACGATATAGTCTATACTCTCTACTATAGCTAGTATACGTAGGTTATTTTAAGAAGAGACGTATTTATTAACTTAAGATAACCTATATACGTTAACGTATACTTATAAGCGTTCTATATCTATATTACTATATAGTAGAGTTAATATATATAGATTATCTTAAGATAAACTATATACGCTAAGGCGTATTAGCGAGTAGTTATTATCTTAAGATATTCTACGCACGCTATATTAATCTATTGCCTCTCTCTCTACTATATTTAAACTCTAGTACTAATATTATATATAGTATTCTACTCTAGTAGAGATCGTAGCTATATCTATAAGATACTTTATTTAGCCCTCTTAATCTAACGCTATTAAGATAGTTAAAGATACTACTAAGAATAGATTACGTAGTAGTATACTCGTATTTACTAATATAAATATATCTAAGCTTTATAATAATAAGAATATTATACTAGAAATAGAGGAGGATAATATAAAGAACGCTACTAAGACTACTATATAACTAGACGATATTATAACGAAGTTTACGCTATCGCTAGATATAATAATATAGTATATAAGTAACTAATAGTAGATCGTTAAAAATAGAGAGAAGTAGGTTAGGTACTAGTAGTTACTCTATAGAGTATTTAATACTATAGTCCTTAATAAAGGCTATAATATAAAGAATACTTATACTAGCTAGTTTACGTTAATTAAAGGCCTTAAGGCTAGAAGGTATATAATTACTACTACTATACCTATTCTTAACTATATAGTTAATCTATTTATATACCTAATACTTATAGAGCCTATAGCTATATTAAGTCTTTCTATTTATAAGAATAAGGTTAGTAATCTACTTTACGTAATTAACGAGATAGAAGATACTAATATAATATTAACGAGCTTAAGTATATTTAATAGTCTACTTAGAATAGATAGTAACGTATTAAACGAAGCTACCCTCTATAAGGTCTATAAGATCCTTTATTTTATCTAGCTAAAGCGTATAATTAGCTCTATAGTTAACTAAGAAGAATAGTATAGTAGTATATACTAACTAGCTAACTTAGTTACTTTTTATATTTTATAGACTATTTCTACTAAGCTAATTATAGAGAAAATTAACTTCTATAGTAGCGTTATATTAATATAGAGCTTAAGACTAAAGAAGGAATTTAGTAAAGTAAATAGTAAAGTATAAGATAGATATAACGCTAGTATATACTAAAGACTTATAATCGCTACTATATTTAATAAGCTAGAGATACTTTATTAGCGCTTTAAACTTATTCTTAGTAAGAGTATTCTCTTTATAGACGAGATACGAGACCTAACAGCTCATCCCTTGGAGTTAGACAATATACTTGGAGTTAGACATTTTTTTCTTATAATTAGGTTCTATAGATCTAGACGATTATAAAAATATATAGGGACTACCCCCTTATTCTAAGGGGT